>CM022297.1:65514831-65898170 GCA_011799875.1 Thinopyrum elongatum
TTGTTTTAGTTGATCATAACAGAATATTTTAATTGATTATTTTTAGTTCATTCTTTTTGCTATTAGAGTTTCATAAAAGTTTTCTAGTTCATTCTTTTTGCTATTAGTTCATTCTTTGAGCTAAATGACCCTGAAATTGAAAAGCACTTCAAATGAACTCTGAAAAGGTTGAAAGTTGGCATGGTATCATCATTTCACCCACATAGCATGTTCTAAAAAGTTGAGAGGGTTACGGCAAAAGCTGGATGCACTTCATGTACAAAATGGACAATCTCTTTCGAAGTATCAGGGTTTCGGACGAAAACTCATCTGTTACAAAGGGATTTCATTTTTTTGAACTTATTTGAACTCCAGACTTTTTGTGTGTTCAAATGCCCTCATTCCAAGGCTACATCATCAATTTTCAACCCTTACTGACTTCATTTGGTATTTTTCATGCATTTACTGATTTTTTTGAGCTAAATGACCCTGAAAGTGAAAAGCACTACAAATGAACTCTGAAAAGGTTGAAAGTTGGATGGTATCATCATTTCACCCACATAGCATGTGCTAAAAAGTTGAGAGGGTTACGGCAAAAGCTGGATGCACTTCTTGTACAAAATGGACAATCTCTTTCGAAGCATCAGGGTTTCATACGAAAACTCATCTGTTACAAAAGGCATTTCATTTCTTCACATGTAACTGCAGTGATATTCTAGATCAAAGGCATCATCATAATAGTTGTGGAGAAAAAGTCTTCACTTTTTCTTCGCTTGTGTCATGTGCTTATTGCGTCGTAACCATGGATAATCTTCATCGTTTAACAGGGTGCTTGGGTCAGCCTTGACTTTGAAGGGAGGAATTTCATGAAACTTTTCATAATCTTCAGACATGTCTATCTTGCCCTCCACTCCCATGATGTCTCTTTTTCCTGAAAGAACTATGTGGCGCTTTGGCTGATCGTATGATGTATTCGCTTCCTTATCTTTTCTTTTTCTCGGTTTGGTAGACATGTCCTTCACATAGAAAACCTGCGCCACATCATTGGCTAGGACGAATGGTTCGTCTGTGTACCCAAGATTGTTCAGATCCACTGTTGTCATTCCGTACTGTGGGTCTACCTGTACCCCGCCTCCTGACAGATTGACCCATTTGCACTGAAACAAAGGGACCTTAAAATCATGTCCATAGTCAAGTTCCCATATGTCCACTATGTAACCATAATATGTGTCCTTTCCCCTCTTGGTTGCTGCATCAAAGCGGACACCACTGCTTTGGTTGGTGCTCTTTTGATCTTGGGCGATCGTGTAAAATGTATTCCCATTTATCTCGTACCCTTTGTAAGTCAATACAGTCGAAGATGGTCCCCTGGCCAATGAGTACAGCTCATCAAAAACAGTGTTGTCACCCATGAGATGTGTTTGCAACCAACTGCCAAAAGTCCTGATGTGTTCACATGTAATCCAGTCGTCACACTGCTCCGGGTGTTTGGAGCGCAGTATATTCTTGTGTTCATTGACATACGGGGTCACCAAGGTAGAATTCTGTAGAACCGTTTAGTGTGCTTGAGACCAAGAATGCCCGTCCCTACATATTATTGAGTCTGCTCCTAGCGTGCCTTTTCCAGTCAGTCTCCCCTCATACCGCGATTGAGGGAGACCAATCTTCTTCAGGTCAGGAATGAAGTCAACACAAAACCCAATGACCTCCTCTGTTTGATGGCCCGTGGAGATGCTTCCTTCTGGCCTAGCATGTTTACGAACATATTTCTTTAAGACTCCCATGAACCTCTCAAAGGGGAACATATTGTGTAGAAATACAGGGCCCAGAATGGCAATCTCGTCGACTAGATGAACTAGGATGTGCGTCATGATATTGAAGAAGGATGGTGGGAACACCAGCTCGAAACTGACAAGACATTGCGCCAAATCACTCCTTAACCTTGGTAGGATTTCTGGATCGATCACCTTCTGAGAGATTGCATTGAGGAATGCACATAGCTTCACAATGGCAAATCGAACGTTTTCCGGTAGAAGCCCCCTCAATGCAACCGGAAGCAGTTGCGTCATAATCACGTGGCAGTCATGAGACTTTAGGTTCTGAAACTTTTTCTCTAGCATATTTATTATTCCCTTTATATTCGACGAGAAGCCAGACGGGACCTTCATACTGAGCAGGCATTCAAAGAAGATTTCCTTCTCTTCTTTGGTAAGAGCGTAGCTGGCAGGACCTTCATACTGCTTTGGAGGCATGCCGTCTTTTTCGTGCACACGTTGCTGGTCCTCCCGTGCCTCCGGTGTATCTTTTGTCTTCCCATACACGCCCAAGAAGCCTAGCAGGTTCACGCAAAGATTCTTCGTCACGTGCATCACGTCGATTGTAGAGCGGACCTCTAGGTCTTTCCAATAGGGTAGGTCCCAAAATATAGATTTCTTCTTCCACATGGGTGCGCGTCCCTCAGCATCATTCGGAATAGATAGTCCGCCGGGACCCTTTCCAAAGATTACTTGTAAATCATTGACCATAGCAAGTATGTGATCACCAGTACGGACGGCGGGCTTCTTCCGGTGATCTGCCTCGCCTTTGAAATGCTTGCCTTTCTTTCGACATTGATGGTTGGTCGGAAGAAATCGACGATGCCCCAGGTACACATTCTTCCTGCATTTGTCCAAATATATACTTTCGGTGTCATCTAAACAGTGCGTGCATGCGTGGTATCCCTTGTTTGTCAGTCCTGAAAGGTTACTGAGAGCAGGCCAATCATTGATGGTTACAAACAGCAACGCATGTAGGTCAAATTCCTGCTGGTCGTGCTCATCCCACACACGTACACCTTTTCCATTCCACAGCTGTAAAAGTTCTTCAACTAACGGCCTTAGGTACACATCAATGTCGTTGCCGGGTTGCTTAGGGCCTTGGATGAGAACTGGCATCATAATGAACTTCCGCTTCATGCACAGCCAAGGAGGAAGGTTATAGATACATAGAGTCACGGGCCAGGTGCTATGATTGCTGCTCTGCTCCCCAAAAGGATTAATGCCATCCGCGCTTAAACCAAACCATACGTTCCTTGCGTCACCTGCAAAATCCCCCCACTTTCTCTCGATTTTTCTCCACTGCGACCCGTCAGCGGGTGCTCTCAACTTCCCGTCTTTCTTACGGTCCTCTTTGTGCCATCGCATCAATTTGGCATGCTCTTTGTTTCTGAACAGACGTTTCAACCGTGATATTATAGGAGCATACCACATCACCTTGGCAGGAACCCTCTTCCTGGGGCGCTCGCCGTCAACATCACCAGGGTCATCTCGTCTGATCTTATACCGCAATGCACCGTATACCGGGCATGCGTTCAAATCCTCATACGCACCGCGGTAGAGGATGCAGTCATTAGGGCATGCATGTATCTTCTGCACCTCCAATCCTAGAGGGCATAGAACCTTCTTTGCTTCGTACGTACTGTCGGGCAATTCGTTATCCTTTGGAAGCTTCTTCTTTAATATTTTCAGTAGCTTCTCAAATCCGTTGTCAGATACACCATTGTCTGCCTTCCATTGCAGCAATTCCAGTGTGGTACTGAGCTTTGTGTTGCCATCTTCACAATTGGGGTACAAAACCCTTTTTTGTGATCCTCTAACATGCGATCGAACTTCAACTTCTCCTTTTCACTTTCGCATTGTCTCTTTGCATCAACAATGACCCGGCGAAGATCATCATCGGGCACATCGTCTGGTTCCTCTTGATCTTCAGCTTCCCCCGTTGCAGCATCACTGTATTCAGGGGGCACATAGTTGTCATCATCCTCTTCTTCTTCGTTGTCTTCCATCATAACCCCTCTTTCTCCGTGCTTGGTCCAAACATTATAGTGTGGCATGAAACCCTTCTCAAGCATGTGTATGTGAAGAGTTTTCGAGTCAGAGTAAGACTTCGTATTCTCACATCTAGGGCATGGACAACACATAAAACCATTCTGCTTGTTTGCCTCAGCCACTTCGAGAAAATTATGCACGCCCTTAATGTACTCGGAGGTGCGTCTGTTACCATACATCCATTGCCGGTTCATCTGTGTGCATTACATATAATTAAGTGTGTCAAAAACCATTACAGAACATCATGAATAGAGAAGTGACCAAATTAATAGAAGTTCATCATCACATTAAAACCAAAGTACAGTAGTGATCAAATGTTATTACTGAAAAAAAAAGTTCATACATAGTTCTTATTGAACAACATAGAGCTCTCTAGAGCATCTAATTAAAACATACATTGAAATTATGTAAACCATTTCAATGCAACAACAAATGCGATCATAATCGCAACTAAGGTAACAATTGATCCAACGGCATAATGATACCAAGCCTCAGTATGAATGGCATATTTTTTAATCTTTCTATTCTTCAAGCGCATTTTATCCATCTTGATCTTGTGATCATCGACGATATCCGCAACATGCAACTCCAATTCCATCTTCTCGTCCTCAATTCTTTTCAATTTTTTCTTCAAGTAATTGTTTTCTTTTTCAACTAAATTTAACCTCTCGACAAGAGGGTCGGTTGGAATTTCCGGTTCACATACCTCCTAGATAAAAACATCTATGTCAGGTTGGTCGGCATAATTGTCATAAACACTAAATGAAACAAATAGTTATAAAAGATAATATATACCACATCCGAATCATAGACAGGACGAGGGCCGACGAGGGCGGATACCAAAACCATCGCACTATATAATAACAAACAATAATAAAAGTAAGAAAATTATACAAGTATCTACCCAAATCATACAAGTAAGAATTTTTTTTCTTTTAGAAAGAAGATAAGAACAAGAGGCTCACCACGGTGGTGCCGGCGACAAGATCGGCGCGGGCGATCGACGGCGGTGAGGACGGGGACGGGACAGGACGGACCGCCAAACTTAGACAAATCTTGAGGAAAATGGAGTTTGGACAAGGAGCTTCGAGAGGAGAAAGCTTAAGTGTGGCTCGGGCATTTCATCGAACACCTCATGTGCATAGGAGGTGAGCTAGAACAACACAAAACTCTCCCACGGCCGGCCAAAAAAACAGAGCAGTGGCTCTGCTCGCGGGCAGGGGCGGGGGTATATATAGGCATCTCTTTAGTCCCGGTTGGTGGCTAAAACCGGGACTAAAGGACAACCTTTGGTCCCGGTTCCAGTCACCAACCGGGACTAACGGATGTGGGCCAGGAGCGAGGCCCATTGGTCCCGGTTCGTGTCTGGAACCGGGACCAAAGGGGTCAGACGAACCAGGACCAATGGCCCCCGAGGCCCGGCCGGCGCCCTGGCCTCAGGAACCGGGACTGATGCCCCCTTTGGTCTCGGTTCGAGTGAACCGGGATTAATGCCCTTATGCTGGCCTCAACCAAAGCCCTGTTTTCTACTAGTGTAGGTCTGTGGTAAACTACTCACGCATCATCGGAGGGGCAAGGGTGATGATGAAGAACCCCTCCGTGATCGTTGACCTCGCCGGCAAGGTGCCGGAGAAGGCCTCTAGATTGGATCTCGTGGTTCTGGAGCTTGCGGCGGCTGGAATTGTGTTTCATCGACTCCCCTAGGGTTTTGGGGATTTTAGAGTATTTATAGAGGTGGATGGCGGTGGAGAAGCTTCTCGTGGGCTCCACTACCCACCATGGCGCGCCTGGGCCTTCTGGCGCGCCCTGGTGCCTAGTGGGCCCCACGGGCCTCCTCCCGTGCACTTCTTTGGCTCCCTGGGTGTCTTTTGTCCTGAAAAAAATCTCCAAAAAGTTTTGTGGCATTTGGAGTTAGTTCGGTATTGATATTCTGCAAAGTAAAAACAAGCAGAAAACAGCAACTGGCACTCGGCACTATGTCAATAGGTTAGTCCCCAAAAATGATATAAAGTTGCTAGTAAATGAATATAAAACATCCAAGATTGATAATATAACAGCATGAAACAATAAAAAATTATAGATACGTTGGAGACGTATCCGGCCGCGCGACTTGGCTGTGCAACCCTTGACTCGCTCGCCCCCGGGAGGGGCCTCGCGAGGCCGCCTCGCAAGGCTCCGGTGGGGTCGCCTAGTCTCCTCAGGACACCTGTTGACGGGGGCCTCACGAGGCAAGGGGCCTCTCGCGAGGCCCTGCCTGTGGCGCTTGCTGGTGGCCCACTCGTCGGACCCTTGGATATGCGTCGCGCCCTAGGCCGAAGGTAGACGAGCATGGGTACCCCCGGTCCCACGGGCCCGACAGAGCCCGAGCCCATGCCCACGCGGAAGCGGTCGCCGTCGCCGCCCACCTGGCCCGGCGAGTACCGCGAGTGGGTGAGTGCGCCTCCCGTCCACTACACCGCGACGCCGGAGGAGGAGGCGGGCCACCTTAGCGCTGGAAGGCGCATTGGCTCGCCGAGGAGGCAGCCGATGGTGAGCGGCAGATGCGTCAGGAGCAGGAGATGCGCCGCGACGAGGAGGCACTGCGCCTTGAGGGGGAGAAGGAGGAGCGCACCCGCCTAGCCGCAATGTTGCCGCCGCAGCAAACGCCGAAGGAGGCAGTCCTGGCGGCCTATCAAGCCGCGTTCGGGTGGGCTGGTCCACCTCCCGTCTTCATCGACCTCACCGGCGGCGACAACGACGAGAAGGACAAGGGCAAGGGCAAGGCGGACGCATAGGGCAGCGTGCCACCCGGAGTTTTTTTATTGTTTAACTAATGTTTAAGTGGACTTTGACCGGCGGTTGACCGGTCATTTTATGTTTAATTATGTGTTATTATGTTTATTTTCGGCCACATATTGATCATACAATTTTTTTCCACGCGGGCAAATATGGGTCTGCCTCCCGTTGGGCGCACCTACGACCCAAATCAAAAAGCGGACGCGCCCGTCCGCCTCGCCGACCCAAACAGACGAAAAGCGGACAAAGCGCACATTGGTTTGGGTCGCCGCGTTGGAGTTGCTCTAACAGGGTGCTCAAAGAAGATGAAGGGAAAAGGGTAAAAAAGTTGAAAATGAAACACTGAGCCAGTGACTTGTGGGTCTTATGTGTCAGTGCATAGGCAAAGGAAAAGGAGGCAAAAGAAAAGGCCTCAAGAGAAAAAGAACAAAGGGCATGGAAACTGTGTGACCGGGTCCGCCGGGAGAAACACTCATCTCAGTTGTTGGACTGCTTCCTCGCCGCCCTCGCACGTGCTACCTCCTCTTCCGTCTGCATCAGAGATGGTCCCGCCCTCGCTGTCGCCCTCTTCAACCGCGTGCCGAGAACAAGCCGGCCTGCCCCTGCGGGTGGCGCCTCTCACAGTCCACACCTACGGCATCCTCATGGATTGCTGCTGCCGCGCGTCTCGCCCGGACCTAGGGCTTACCTACTTTGGTCGCCTCCTCAGGACGGGCCTCAAGACAAATGAGATTGTCGCCAACACCTTCCTCAAGTGCCTCTGCTACGCGAAACGGACAGAAGAGGCTGTGAACGTGCTGCTTCATAGGATGTCCGAGCTAGGGTGTGTGCCTGATGCCTTCTCATACAACACTGTTCTGAAGAGCTTATGCGACAATGGCATGAGCCAGCGGGGGCTCGAACTGCTCCAGATGATTGCAAAAGGAGGAGGTGTCTGCTCTCTCGATCTGGTGGCATATAACACGGTCATCTACGGCTTCTTTAAGGAAGGTGAAACAGGCAAGGCATGCAATCTATTCCATGAAATGATGCGGCAAGGGATTGTGCCCGATGTGGTGACTTACAACTCGATCATTGATGCGTTGTGCAAGGCCAGAGCAATGGACAAGGCAGAAGTAGTCCTTCAGCAGATGATCAGTAAAGGTGCTCAACCTGATACAGTGACATACTTGCATGATCCATGGATATTCCACATCTGGGCGGTTGAAAGAGGCTGCTAAAATGTTCAGAGAAATGAAAAGCCAGGGTCTTATACCAGATATTGTTACTTGCAACTCGTTAATGACTTCCCTTTGCAAGCATGGAAGAAGCAAAGAAGCTGCAGAAATTTTTGATGCCATGACAGCCAAAGGCCACAGAGCTAATGTCGTCTCGTACTGTATTTTGCTTCATGGGTATGCCAATGAAGGATGCTTTGCTGATATGATCGATCTCTATAATTCAATGGAAAGAAACGGTATTGCAGCCAACTGCCATGTTTTCAACATATTAATTGATGCATATGCTAAACGTGGAATGATGGATGATGCAATGCTCATATTTACGGAAATGCAGCAACAAGGTGTGAGTCCAGATGTAGTCACATATTCAACTGTAATATCAGCACTTTCTAGAATGGGTAGGCTGACCGATGCTATGGACAAATTTAATCAGATGGTTGCCTTGGGAGTACAGCCGGATAGAGCTGTTTATCACTCCCTATTTCAGGGTTGTTGTACGCATGGTGATTTGGTTAAAGCTAAGGAGTTGGTTTCTGAAATGATGAACAGAGGAATTCCTCGTCCTAATGTTGAGTTCTTCAATTCTGCGATAAACCATTTATGCAAAGGAAGGGTTATGGATACACATGATATCATTGACTTGGTTATAGACCTAGGTGAGAGGCCTGATGTCATTACATTTAATTCACTGATTGACGGATATTGCTTGGCCCGCAAGCTGGATAAAGCATTCGGAATGTTTAATGCCATGGAATCAGTTGGTGTTGAGCCTGATATTGTTACTTACAGTACACTTCTTGATGGCTATTTAAAAAATGGAAGGATCAATGATGGTTTGGCTCTGTTTAGAGAAATGCCGCGCAAGAGAATAAAACCTGACACTGTTACATATGGCATCATGTTGGATGGGTTGTTTCGTGCTGGGAGAACTGTTGCTGCAAGGACAATGTTCCATGAGATGATCGAAAGTGGAATAGCAGTGGACATCTCCACATACAATATAGTTCTTAGAGGACTTTGTAGAAATAACTGCACAGATGAAGCAATCGCCCTGTTCCAGAAATTAGGTGCAATGAGTGTGAAGTTCAATATTTCAATATTTAATACCATGATCGATGCAATGTACAAGGTTCGGAGAAGTGAAGAAGCCAACGATTTATTTGCTGCAATATCAGCCAGTGGGTTGGTGCCCAAGGAATCTACTTATGCAGTAATGATAATAAATCTTCTAAAAGATGGAGCAGTGGAGGAAGCAGACAATATGTTTTCATCAATGGAGAAAACTGCTATAGTCCCCAGCTCCCGTCTATTAAATCGTATCATCAGAATGTTGTTGGAAATAGGTGAGATTGCCAAGGCCGGAAATTACTTGTCTAAACTTGATGGGAAGAGCATCTCACTTGAAGCGTCAACAACTTCATTGATGTTGTCTTTCTTTTCAAAGAAAGGCAAATACCAGGAGAACAAGAAATTGCTCCCTGCAAAGTATCAATTTTTCGATGGATTTGGTTGACTAGTCGACACGTTACATATGAGGCTAACAACTCAGAAAGCACAGTTGAGTTTTTGCTTGCATATTGTTAGGTTGATCTCCTCTCATGTGGGCCCAACGGCCCACCGGACCCTTGATCCGCGCCCTGATCGGGGGCACCCAACCCACTATGGTTGATGGGCCCCTGTCACCTGCGCTATATAAATAGGTGGGGGCCGGCGGCACGCAACACGAGGTTCGTCGCAAGCGCACACCCCACCGACACACCTATCGATCTAGGTTTCGCGCAGGGCGCAGTGCTGACGGGAAGCACCGCCACGACCGCTGCCCACTCGCCACCGCCGCCACAGCTTCACCATGGCCACCTCGATGGGTTCATCGAGTCAAATAGAAGGTAGCCTACCGGTTTGATCTAACCTACCCGATCCAAGAATCTATCAATGGTATCAGCCAGAGTAAGAAATCACAGATTTTTTCCCCTCTCCCGAAGAACCCTAGACAGAGCAAAGAATCTCACCGGCAGAGAGCTTCGAGCTCGCCGGCAAAGAGCGCCGCCGCAAGGCCACTTCGTTCCTCTCGATCCGGATGGGCATTGGCAAGCCGAGCCGTTCCCCACACGGGGCAAAGGGCACCACCACACACGCCGGCAAAGGGGCCAGCGGGGGCGCCGCCTTCTCTCTCTCCACCACACACGCCGGCAAAGGGGCCAGCGGGGGCGCCGCCTTCTCTCATCTCTATTCCTCTTTAGAGAAGAGAGATCGACGAGGCGAGAAGAGAGAGGAGACGAGAGAGAGAGAGAGGAGAGAGAGAGAGCAGAGAGAGGAGAGTGAGGATAGAGAGAGAGAAGTAGAGAGAGGAGAGAGGCTGGAGAGCTCTAGAGCGAGCTATCTAATCTCTCTCTCTCATCTCTCTATCTCTGCTATACTCTCTAATTCATCTTCTCGATTCTCCTTCTCTCTCTCTCTCTCTATATCTCTCTAATTCTCTTCTCTCATCTCTCCTCTCTATATCTCTCTCTCTCTCTCTCTTCTCTCTCTCTCTCTCTATGCCTGCCTGCCTGCCTGCCTGCCTGCCTGCCTGCTAGGTGGCGGAGGACTGGAAAGGAGAAACAAAAGAAGGGGAAGAAAAGGAGGCTCGCGCGGCGCGGTGCCGTTCGTCGCCGTCGCCGGCGGCCGGGGCGAAGCCCTTTTCCTCCACCGTCGTCGTCTTCAAGCGAAGCAGAGGAGGAGCGGGCGCAGCCGCGCCTCACTCTCTCTGCCACACGAGGAGGGGGTTGGAAGGAGGAAAGGAGGGGGAAGGGAAAGAGAGCCGCGGCGCGGTGGCGTCCGACGCCGTCGCCGGCTCGCCGGCGGCGAGATGGAATCGCTAGCCAGATCCGCCGCTGCGGAGCCAGAGACAAACAGGGCGGGGGAGAGAACGAAATGGATTAGGGTTTTTTTCGAGCGGCGGTGCTGGTCGTTTTTGTTCGGACGAAAAGCAAGGGCGACCGTCGGATTCAGATGGACGGCCATGATCAAGTGGCGCTCGCTCAGCGGGCCCTGGGCCGCGTTGCCCAGGCTGCACAGCGGCGCACACCGCCCTGGGCTTTTGGGCCGAAAGAGCGGCGAGGCCAGCAGCCGCGCGCTGGGCCGAGGCCGGGCTGTGCTGCCGTCTTTTTTGTTGTTGTTTTTCTGTCTAGTTTTTTTGGGCAAATTTTATATAGTTTTTCTATTCAAATTAATCCAACGAAAATTTGTCTAGAAAACAGAAAAGAAAAAGAAATGTTTCTGAAAAGAATAAAGTTCATGAATTTTTGTTCATGTTTTTCCGCCGCAAATAAAAAAAGCAAAATAGAACTAAAGTGAAATTAAATTTCAAAGAGCATGTTAAAGTGATTATTGAAACAATTATGATCCTGTTATTTTTATGATCAACGTTGTTAATAACATGATCATGATTTGTTATCGTTATAAAAGGTGCATTTATTTCTACTTTTGCCCAACAGTGATATAGATTTAATCGCATAAACAGTTGTATGTTTAATTTTGACCAACGTTGGATTAATGCATGCAATTGTTGTTATGATCTCACTCGATTGTGGTTTCAGGAGGGTACCACTTGATGAGTTGCCTCAATGATGTTCCAACCCTCAAAGGCGATAACACACTGAATGGAGAAAGAAAGTTGACTTGGCTTTTGTTTGTGCTGAGGTGGACAGGGTTGTGGACACCCCACAGCCGGTCAAACCAACAGAGCCAGTCAGAGGTGCAAAAGATGATGATGCTACTTGGGAGAAAAAGAAGAGGGAACATGCTCCAGTGGAGATGTCATATTCCCTCGAAAACCAAAAGTGGGTCAACGCCAATAAAAAGTGCATGGCTTTCATAAAGAACACAATTGAGAACGCTATTGTGGGCTCAATTGCAGAGTGTACTTCCGTAGGGGAGTTTCTTGAAAAGATAAAGAGACAGTTCACTGGTTTTTCAAAGATATATGCTACTCAGCTGCTAAAACAGCTGGTGACAGAAAAGTACACTGGAGGTGCACATGGCATAAGGGAGCATATCCTCAGGATGAGCAACATGGCAGCTAAGCTTAAGCCCATGGATGCTGATTTGGAGCTCAACCCTGCACTCCTTGTTCACCTAGTTATGGCTTCACTGCCAAAAGAGTTTGACACTTTTGTTGTCAACTACAACATGTCACCTGAAAAATGGGACATTGAAAAGACTATAGCCATGTGTGTGCAAGAAGAGGAAAGACTTAAAACCTCATATGGTGGTTCTCTGAACTATGTGAAGGATACTAAGAAAAAGAACTACAATCAAAATAGCAAAGGTTCTCCTTCAAAGCGACATGGAAAAGCTCCCATGCACCATCAACATCAACAAAAGTCTTTTCCAGTGGACAAAGACACATGTCTCCATTGTAAGCAGACTGGGCACTACAAGAAAGATTGCCCTGTTTGGCTAAAGTCAATAATGGCAAAGAGAGGTAACAACATTGTTTCCTTTTTAAATGAATCCTTGTATACACAGTTTCCGAAATCTACTTGGTGGATTGACTCAGGTGCAACCGTTCATGTTGCAAATTCATTACAGGGATTCCATTCGACGCGGACTACGCAAAGAAGCGAAAGATGCATTGAAGTTGCAAATGGAGTTCAAGCAGAAGTTGAAGCTATCGGCGACATCTCCCTGGAGTTAGCTGATGGATTCATACTTCTGCTTAGAGATGTTTTATATGTTTCGTCATGTCACAGAAACTTAAGGAAAAAACTAACGCCCACACGTGTGGCATCTTGCACATCGCCCACACGCCTCTTTTACCACTCATTTTGCCACATGTGAACAGATGACATCAGCAGGAATCTTTTTTATTTTTCGGCTTAAAAATGTTTTATCTCCTAATTAAAAAATCAAATTAAAAATCCGTTTTCACCATTAAATCCGTCTTGACGAGATCTTCAAAACTAGGACCCATGTTGATATGTTTCGACGAAATTTTTTTTGCCCAAAAGTTGCCATGATGTTTACACTGTAATTGCCATAGTGCTTAAACTAAAGTTGCCATGTGGCAATTTCAGTTTGTAGAGCATGGCAATTTTAGTATTTTGATGATGGCAACTCCAGTACTTTGACCATGAAAATTATTTTTTGTATGAACCATGGCAATTTTAAGTGCATGTATCATGGCAATTTTAGTTTATGGTTCATGGCAAGTCTAGTTTCTTAATTCCCTGTTTTATAAATGTCAAAATTTACTTTTAAATATAGAAGAAAATAGCTGAAACATATCATGGCAACTTCAGTGCAAACACCATGGCAATTCATGTGCAATAGACATGGCAACTTTTAACACCAAAAAAAAATTGTCGAAATATATTGATATGAGATCTAGTTTCGAAGATCTCGTCGCGAGGGATTTAATGGTGAAAACGGATCTTCAATCAGATTTTTTATTTAAGAGATAAAACATTTTAAAAACTGAAAATCCAAAATGATTCCCACATGCATGAATGCGGTGACATGGCGCAGTCTGTGTGTTATAGGGCGTGTAGGCGGGTTTCGCTCCCACCACACATGTGGGCGTTAGCGTTGTCCAAACTTAATTAGTGTTTCGTGTTTGGATAAAGATCATTATGAATGTCACTTTGGACATGGCAAGTGTGCCATATGGTTCAATAATACTCATGTGGGTGTTGCTTTCCAACACGATGAGCTTTATTTATTATCACTACGTGAAAAAGTGTATTGTGTGTGTAATGTGAATGAGCATGTTTCTGCGTCGAATAAAGAACAAAAGAAAAGAAAGAGAACTCATGACTCGTCGAAATTATGGCACTGTCGCTTGGGCCATATTTCGAGGGGGAGAATAGAAAGACTAGTTAAAAATGAAATTCTTCCTCCATTAGAGTTCTCAGACATAGAGCAATGCATAGATTGCATTAAAGGAAAGTATGTAAAACAAATCAAAAAGGGTGCAAACCGTAGCACAGGAACACCAGAAATCATTCACATTGATATTTGTGGACCATTTCCGTTGAAAAGTGTGGATGGCTCTGACTCGTTCATAACATTCACAGACGATTACTCCCGATATGGTTATATTTATCCAATCAAAGAAAGATCTGAAGCGTCGGATAAATTTAAGATATTCAAAGCTGAACTTGAAAATCAGTATGATAAAAGAAAAAAATAGTAAGATCTGACAGTGGGGGGAGTACTACGGTCGGCACACTCCATATGGCCAAGTCCCTGGACCTTTTGCAAAGTTCTTACAGGAGACTGGCATAGTGGCCCAGTATTCAATGTCGGGCGAGCCTCAGTAAAATAGAGTAGCTGAAAGGCGTAACCGTACACTTATGGATATGGTGCGCAGCATGATGAGTTACTCCACCTTGCCATTGGGATTATGGATGGAGGCGCTTAAAACCACCAATCACATTCTCAATAGAGTACCAAGCAAGTCGGTGCCCAAAACACCGTACGAGTTGTGGACAGGAAGAGTGCCCTCCCTACAACACTTAAGGGTGTGGGGAAGCCCAGCTGAGGCCAAAGTGTTTAATCCAAATATTGCAAAGTTAGATCCTAAAACAGTCAGTTGCCACTTCATTGGCTATCCTGATAGATCAAAAGGTTTTCGTTTCTACTATTCAGACAGGTACACAAAGTTTGTAGAAACAAGACATGCAGTCTTCTTAGAGGATGAAATGATGAGGGGGAGCATGGTAGCTCGGAAAATTGATCTTGAGGAGAAGAGGGTGTATGCACCTAATCCGATGATTTAGGAGCCATTTTTCTCACTACCTGTTGTGCCTGCACTGACAATCCCTAAGGTTGCGGTGCAAACACATGTTGTAACTCCACCCATGACAACTATGGGAGAAGATCTCGAACCTGTCCATTAGGAGACGGCTGAACCCGTCGTTGAGCATGAAAGCGAGGTGCAGCAGCCACTTTTAGAAGAGGTGCCGGAAGTTGAGGCTCCTAGAAGGTCTACAAGACCCAAAAAGTCAGCTATTTCTACTGATTATAAAGTTTATAACACAGAAATAGTTCATATGGAAAGAGATCCCACTTCATATAAAGAAGCCATGAGAAGTCCTCACTCATCAAAGTGGCTGGAGGCAATGGAAGACGAGATGAAATCGATGAGTTCCAAATATGTTTGGGACTTAAAAAATATTCCTAAAGGAGCCAAAACAGTAGGATGTAAATGGGTCTACAAAACTAAGTATGACTCTAAAGGGAATGCAGAAAATTATAAAGCACGACTTGTGGCAAAAGGATTTACACAAAGAGAAGGGATAGATTACAATGAGACATTTTCCCCAGTCTCATGTAAGGATTCCTTCAGAATCATAATGGCCTTAGTTGCACATTTTTATTTAGAGTTACATCAAATGGATGTAAAGACGACATTTCTGAACGGGGATTTAAAAGAAAAAGTATACATGAAACAACCCAAGGGTTTTATCATGGAAGGGAAGGAAGATATGGGATGCCGCCCGAAGAAATCCATTTATGGATTAAGGCAAGCCTCTAGACAGTGGTATCTAAAGTTTAATGAAACAATTAAAAGTTTTGGATTTAAAGAGAATGTTGAGGACAACTGCATTTATGCAAAGTTTAAAAATGGGAAATATATTTTCCTAATCTTGTATGTGGATGATATCTTGCTTGCTAGCAGTGATGTTAGTCTGCTACAAGAAACAAAGAAGTTCTTGTCCTCAAATTTTGATATAACAGATCTTGCTGAAGCATCATATGTTTTGGGCATAGAAATTCACCGAGATAGGAAAAATGGAGTTTTAGGACTATCGCAGAAGACATATTTAGAAAAGGTTCTTAAAAAGTATAATATGCATGCGAGTAAAGCCACACCTACTCCTATTGTGAAGGGCGACAGTTTTGGGAAATTCCAATGTCCCAAGAACCAGTGCGAGATCAATCAAATGAAAGCAGTACCATATGCTTCGGCTGTTGGAAGCTTACAGTATGCACAAGTGTGCACTCGCCCTGACTTAGCTTTTATCACCGGGGTACACGGTAGATATCAAGACAATCCAGGCATAGAGCACTGGAAGATGGTAAATAAAGCATTGCGTTATGCGCAAGGCATGAAGGACCTCATGCTAACATACAGGAGATCTGATTCCCTAGAGATAAGAGGGTATTCAGACACGGATTTTGCGGGAGACAGAGATGATAGAAAATCCACGTCAGGATACGTGTCCACTCTCGCTGGAGGGGCTATTTCGTGGCGAAGCTCCAAACAGTCAATAGTTGCATCGCCCACGATGTATGCAGAATTTATAGCATTTTATGAGGCCACGAGGCAGGCGATATGGTTAAAGAAATTTATACCTGACTTGAAAGTGGTAGATTGTATTGACAAACCACTAAAGATGTACTGTGACAACCAGCCCGCAGTATTCTATGCACACAACAACAAGTCAAGTGATGCTGCCAAAACAATAGAGATAAGGTACTATGTTGTGAAAGATAAAATCCAGGATCACACTATAAGTCTCGAGCATATTGAAGGAAATATGCCCTAGAGGCAATAATAAAGTTGTTATTTTATATTTCCTTATTCCTGATAAAGGTTTATTATTCATGCTAGAATTGTATTGATCGGAAACTTAAATACATGTGTGAATACATAAACAAATCCCGTGTCCCTAGTAAGCCTCTACTAGACTAGCTCGTTGATCAAAGCTGGTTAAGGTTTCCTAACCATGGACATGTGTTGTCATTTGATAATGGGATCACATCATTAGGAGAATGATGTGATGGACAAGACCCACCCGTTAGCTTAGCATAATGATCGTTCGGTTTTATTGCTATAATATGCACGAGTAGAACACAAAGAAGTTGTGGGCGGTGATGTTCATACTGCTTACCACCAACGTCTTATTTTGATTCGGCGACATTGTGGGATGAAGCGGCCCGGACCAACCTTACATGTCCACGTACATGAGACCGGTTCCACCGACTGATGTGCAACTAGTTTTGCATAAAGGTGGCTTGCGGGTGTCACTTTCTCCTACTTTAGTTGAATCGAATTTGACTGCGGCCGGTCCTTGAAGAAGGTTAAAACAGCAAACTTGATAATTCACCATCGTGGTTTTTGCCGTAGGTAAGAACGGTTCTTGCTAGAAGCCCGTAGCAGCCACGTAAAACTTGCAACAACAAAGTAGAGGACGTCTAACTTATTTTTGCAGGGTATGTTGTGATGTGATATGGTCAAGACATGATGTGATATACGTTATTGTATGAGATGATCATGTTTTGTAAGATATCTGACAACCGGCAGGAGCCTTATGGTTGTCTTTTTATTGTATGAAATGCAAACACCATGTAATTGCTTTACTTTATCGCTATGAGTTAGCAATAGTTGGCGAGACGACCACGACGCAACGATGGAGATCAAGGTGTCGAGCCGATGACAATGGAGATCACGACGATGCTTTGGAGATGGAGATCAAAAGCACGAGATGATGATGGCCATATAATGTCACATATTTTGATTGCATGTGATGTTTATCTTTTATGCATCTTATTTTGCTTAGTACGGCGGTAGCATTATAAGATGATCCCTTCACTAAATTTCAAGGTAAAAGTGTTCTCCCTAAGTATGCACCGTTGCTACAGTCGTCGTGTTGAGACACCACGTGATGATCGGGTGTGATAGACTCTACGTTTACATACAATGGGTGCAAGACAGTTTTGCACATGCGGAATACTTGGGTTAAACTTGACGAGCCTAGCATGTACAGACATGGCCTCGGAACACTGGAGACCGAAAGGTCGAACGTGAATCATATAGTAGATATGATCAACATAGAGATGTTCACCATTGATGACTACCCCATCGCTCGTGATGATCGGACATGGGTTAGTTGATTTGGATCACGTATCACTTAGATGACTTGAGGGATGTCTATTTAAGTGGGAGTTCTTAAGTAATTTGATTAATTGAACTTAATTTATCATGAACTTAGTCCTGATAGTATTTGCAAATCTATGTTGTAGATTAATAGCTCGCGATATAGCTCCCTTATTTTTGATATGTTCATAGAGAAAAATAAGTTGAAAGATTATAGTAGCAATGATGTGGACTGGGTCCGTGATCTGAGGATTATCCTCATTGCTGCACAGAAGAATTATGTCCTTGATGCACCGCTAGGTGACAGACCTATTACAGGAGCAGATGCAGACGTTATGAACGTCTGGCAAGCTCGGTATGATGACTACTTAATAGTTTAGTGCACCATGCTTTACGGCTTAGAACCGGGACTTCAAAAACATTTTGAACGCCACAGAGCATATGAGATGTTCCAAGAGCTGAAATTGGTATTTTAGACTCATGCCCGTGTTAAGAGGTATGAGACCTCTGACAAGTACTTTGCCTACAAGATGGTGGAGAATAGCTCAGCCAGTGAGCATGTGCTCAGAATGTCTGGGTACTACAATCACTTGAATCAAGTGGGAGGTAATCTTCCAGATAAGATAGTAATTGGCAGAGTTCTCTAGTCACTATCACCAAGCTGCTATAACTTCGTGATGAACTATAATATGCAAGGGATGACGAAATGATTCCCGAGCTCTTCGCGATGCTGAAATCGGTGAAGGTAGAAATCAAGAAAGAGCATCAAATGTTGATGGTTAACAAGACAACTAGTTTCAAGAAAAAGGGCAAAAGGGAAAGAAAGGGAACTTCAAGAAGAATGGCAAACAAGTTGCCACTCCCATGAAGAAGCCCAAAGCTGGACCTAAGCCTGAAACTGAGTGCTTCTATTGCAAAGGGAATGGTCACTAGAAGTGGAACTGCCCCAAATACTTGGCGGATAAGAAGGATGGCAAAGTGAACAAAGGTATATTTGATATACATGTTATTGATGTGTACTTTACTAGTGTTCATAGTAGCCCCTGGGTATTTGATACCGGTTCGGTTGCTAAGATTAAGATTAGTAACTCGAAATAGGAGTTGCAAAATGAACAGAAATAAATGTTATTTGGTGTTTGCATTGAGCATGAATATGATTGGATCATGTTTATTGCAATACGGTTATCATTTAAGTCAAGGAATAATTGTTGTTCTGTTTATATGAATAAAACCTTCTATGGTCATACACTCAATATAAATGGTTTATTGAATCTCGATCGTAATGATACACATATTCATAATATTGATGCCAAAAGATGAAAAGTTGATAATGATAGTGCAACATACTTGTGGCACTGCCGTTTAGGTCATATTGGTGTAACGCGCATGAAGAAACTAAATGCGGATGGACTTTTGGAATCACTTGATTATGAATCATTTGATACTTGCGAACCATGCCTCATAGGCAAGATGACTAAAACTCTGTTCTCCAGAACAATGGAGCGAGCTAATGACTTATTGGAAATAATACATACTGATGTATACGGTCCGATGAGTGTTGAAGCACGCGGCGAGTATCGTTATTTTCTGACCTTCACAGATGATTTGAGTAGGTATGGGTATATCTACTTGATGTAACACAAGTCTGAAACATTTTGAAAAGTTCAAAGAACTTCAGAGTGAAGTGGAGAATCATCGTAACAAGAAAATAAAGTTTCTACGATCTGATCGTGAAGGCGAATATTTGAGTTACGAGTTTGGCCTTCATTTAAAACAATGTGGAATAGTTTCACAACTCACGCCACCTGGAACACCACAGCGTAATGGTGTGTCCGAATGGCGTAACCGTACTTTATTAGATATGGTGCGATCTATGATGTCTCTTACCGATTTACCACTATCGTTTTGGGGTTATACATTAGAGACATCTGCATTCATGTTAAATAGGGCACCGTCTAAATCCGTTGAGATGGCACCGTATGAACTATGGTTTGGCAGGAAACCTAAGATGTCGTTTCTTAAAGTTTGGGGATGCGATGCTGATGTCAAAAGGCTTCAGCCAGATAAGCTCGAACCCAAATCGGAGAAGTGCATCTTCATAGGATACCCTAAAGAAACTATTGGGTACACCTTCTACCACAGATCCAAAGGCAAGATCTTTGTTGCTAGTTCTAGAGAAGGAGTTTCTCTTGAAAGAAGTGAGTGGGAGGAAAGTAGAACTTGATGAGGTAATTGTACCTTCTCTCGAATTGGAGAGTAGCACATCAGAGAAAACCGTTCCCGTGATGCCTACACCAACTAGAGAGGAAGCTAATGATGATGATCATGAAACTTCAGATCAAGTTACTACAGAACTTCGTAGGTCGACCAGAACACGTTCCGCACCAGAGTGGTACGGTAATCCTGTCCTGGAAGTCATGTTATTAGACCACGGCGAACCTATGAACTATGAAGAAGCTATGATGAGCCCAGATTCCGACAGATGGCTTGAGGCCATGAAATCTGAGATAGGATCCATGTATGAGAACAAAGTGTGGACTTTGGTGGACTTGCCCGATGATCGGCAAGCCATAGAGAATAAATGGATCTTCAAGAAGAAGACTGACGCTGATGGTAATATTACTGTCTACAAAGCTCGACTTGTCACAAAAGTGTTTTTGACAAGTTCAAGGGGTTGACTACGATGAGACTTTCTCACCCGTAGCGATGCTTAAGTCCGTCCGAATCATGTTAGCAATTGCTGCATTTTATAATTATGAAATCTGGCAAATGGATGTCAAAAACTGCATTCCTTAATGGATATTAAAGAAGAGTTGTATATCATGCAACCAGAAGATTTTGTCGATCCTAAAGGTGCTGACAAAGTATGCAAGCTCCAGCGATCGATCTATGGACTGGTGCAAGCATCTCGGAGTTGGAATATACGCTTTGATGAGGTGATCAAAGCATATGGTTTTATACAGACTTACGGTGAAGCCTGTATTTACAAGAAAGTGAGTGGGAGCTCTGTAGCATTTCTGACATTATATGTGGATGACATATTGTTGATTGGAAATGATATAGAATTTCTGGATAGCATAAAAGGATATTTGAATAAGAATTTTTCAATGAAAGACCTCAGTGAAGCTGCTTATATATTGGGCATCAAGATCTATAGAGATAGATCGAGACGCTTAATAGGACTTTCACAAAGCACATACCTTGACAAGATTTTGAAGAAGTTCAAAGTGGATCAGTCAAAGAAAGGGTTCTTGCCTGTATTCAAGGTGTGAAATTGAGTAAGACTCAAAGCCCGACCACGGCAGAAGATAGAGAGAGAATGAAAGTCATTCCCTTTGCCTCAGCCATAGGTTCTATAAAGTATGCCATGCTATGTACCAAACCTATTGTGTACCTTGCCATGAGTTTGCCAAGGGGGTACAATAGTGATTCAGGATTTGATCACTAGACAATGGTCAAAATTATCCTTAGAGGACTAAGGAATTATTTCTCGTTTATGGAGGTGATAAAGAGTTCGTCGTAAAGAGTTACGTCGATGCAAGCTTTTACACCGATCCAGATGACTCTAAGTCTCAATCTGGATACATATTGAAAGTGGAAGCAATTAGCTAGAGTAGCACCATGCAGAGCATTGTAGACATAGAAATTTGCAAATATACATACGGATCTGAATGTGACAGACCCGTTGACTAAACTTCTCTCACAAGCAAAACATGATCACACCTTAGTACTCTATGGGTGTTAATCACATGGCAATGTGAACTAGATTATTGAGTCTAGTAAACCCTTTGGGTGTTGGTCACATGGCGATGTGAACTATGGGTGTTAATCACATCACGATGTGAACTATGGGTGTTAAATCACATGGCGATGTGAACTAGATTATTGACTCTAGTGCAAGTGGGAGACTGAAGGAAATATGCCCTAGAGGCAATAATAAAGTTGCTATTTTATATTTCCTTATTCATGATAAAGGTTTATTATTCATGCTAGAATTGTATTGATCAGAAACTTAAATACATGTGTGAATACATAAACAAATACCGTGTCCCTAGTAAGCCTCTACTAGACTAGCTCGTTGATCAAAGATGGTTAAGGTTTCCTAACCATGGATATGTGTTGTCATTTGATAACGGGATCACATCATTAGGAGAATGATGTGATGGACAAGACCCACCCGTTAGCTTAGCAGAATGATCGTTCAGTTTTATTGCTATTGCTTTCTTCATGTCAAATACATATTCCTTCGACTATGAGATTATGCAACTCCCGGATACCGGAGGAATACTTTGTGTGCTATCAAATGTCACAACGTAACTAGGTGATCATAAAGATGCTCTACAGGTATCTCCGAAGGTGTTTGTTGAGTTGGCATAGATCGAGATTAGGATTTGTCACTCTGAGTTTCGGAGAGGTATCTCTGGGCCCTCTCGGTAATACACATCATAAGCTTGCAAGCAAATGACTAAGGAATTAGTCACGAGGTGATGTATTACGGAACGAGTAAAGAGACTTGTTGGTAACGAGATTGAACTAGGTATGAAGATACCGACGATCGAATCTCGGGCAAGTAACATACCGATTGACAAAGGGAATTACGTATGTTGTCATAACAGTTCAACCGATAAAGATCTTCGTAGAATATGTGGGAGCCAATATGAGCATCCAGGGTCCGCTATTGGTTATTGACCGGAGAGGTGTCTCGGTCATGTCTACATAGTTCTCGAACCCGTAGGGTCCGCACGCTTAACGTTCGATGACGATATAGTATTATATGAGTTATGTGATTTGGTGACCGAATGTTGTTCGGAGTCCCGGATGAGATCACGGACATGACGAGGAGTCTCAAAATGGTCGAGAGGTAAATATTGATATATAGGACGATGGTATTCGGACACCGGAAGTGTTCCGGAGGGTACCAGGTACTTATCGGGTCACCGGAAAGGAGTCTCGGGCACCCCCGGCAAAGATATGGTCGTTATGGGCCAGGAGAGGGAACACACCAGCCAACAAGGAGCTGGTGCGCCCCCTATAGAGGCCGGCCTATGAGGATGAAAAGGAAAGTGTAACACCCTGGATTTTGCCAATTTCTTTTTCTTTTGATTTTGGTCTGGATTCGCTTCTCTTTGGCTTAGTAGTTTTGCAACCTGAGGAGTCACCCTTCATTTTTCTTCCCGAGTGGCTTGCCAACCTCAAAACCATTCCAAGACCTTGCCATTTCCATCTTGGACCAACCCCCAATATTCTTTTTCCGTGGGAATATTCCTTTTTCTATTAAAGGAATAACCCTGTTTGCTCTGGGTTGGGAAGCAACCCACATTTCCATCATTCCCAAAATTCCCAAATAATTCTCATAAATTGTTTGGGACAGATCTTCCACAAATATGTCAAACCCTTCCTTGCCATGTTCAAAAATATTTCACAAATATTCCTTTTCTGATTCTGCCCCAGCTGGCAGTTTGTGAAGCAAGTACCCTTTAAATTTGCTTGCTTGGTCTCAAACTTTTTGTGCACTCTTTCCTATCCATATCATTGCCACATGCCAAAATTCAACTTTATTTGGATACTAAATCTCTCTTGGCTAATTTCCAAAGTTTCTGGGCAACTGGAATCTTTGTGAAGCAAGTGCTAGCTAGGAGTATCCAAATGAGTTGAAATTTTGCAAGCATCTTCATATGCTCAAATCCTGACTCTCCACCAAGTTTCAACACTATCCAATCATCTATGTGAGCATAGCATCAAATCTTGGTTTCTGGTCAGATTTTCACAATGTGAAGCAACTATATTTTATATTGCTCCATAATTGCTGAAAATTTACCAGAGCATTTTTCTACCCATATAACCTATCTCCACAAGATTTTGGCTCATTTCATATTCCCAATAGTTCCCTAGAATTTTTATAAGATTCTGGTCAGATAGGTTCCTTGTGAAGGAAGTACCATTTTGGCTTGTCCAAATGGCATGAAATTTTTATGGCACTCTCATATGACCAAATCATCATCCTATGCCCAATTTCAGCTCAAGTTGCTACTCCATGTGAGTGGCACGTCAAGATTGGCTCTCTGGACTAGATTGGGCAGTTGCAAAGCAACTATATTAAATATTTGTCCATTTCCCTCCAAATTTCACAGGAATGTAGTCTTTCCTATTATAAACCTCTCGGACATCTCATTTTGACCTCATCCCTTTTCTGTTCATCATAGAGGTGTGGTCAAGTTTGCTACAACAAACTTCAGTTGATCATTCACATTCAACCACAGTGATTTTCACCGAGCCATCACCTCCCCGAGACTGTGCCTTGGAGGGACTATACACTGGACATGACTTGTCACGCCAGGGTGCACCGCGTGCGCCAGTGCACGCGGTGACCACACGGCTGGCATGCCAGCCAGCACGCTCTGGCGATGGAACATCTCGGTCTCGTCCGTTTCCTCACTCCCTCTCCACCTCTCCATGTCCAGGAGGTTCATCTCGTCGTCGCCCATCTCCTGGAAGCCTCTTCCCCTCCAATTCCTTCCTTCTCACGCCACAGCGATCACCGTCGCCGTACTGTGCTGCTTGTGACCGTCGTTGTCTTCCTTCCCAAGCCTTCTGGAGCATCCCCGATACACCTCCACTCCTCTGCGAAACTCCTCGATGTCGCAATATGCCAGCCACATCACCCCAAAGCTCTAGTGCGCAGATAAGCTCACCGCCGAGGCCGAGCTTATCCAGCGAGCTCGGTCGGCTATAAAAGCCGTGGCCCGGAGCCTCCCCAGGCACCGAGCACCACCTGACTAGCCTCCCCACTCTCGCTAGCTCTCTCCGGCGCCCTCAGCCGGCCAAGCCGCTCGTCGGAGCTCCGCAATTTAGCCATGGACGCCGCTCGGCCTCCGCGCCCTATCCGTCTCTCTGGCCGTCCCTGGCCCCGTTCGAGCTCGCCATCGAGCTCGCCGTCCTCCAGCGATCTCACCCGACCTTTCGCCCTCGCCTCTAGCCCTCCCATTCGCCGAGACCCTGCCGGAGCCGAGCCCCGTCCACCGCGGGCGTTCAAGCAGCCACCACCACGGCCCTCCCCGACGCGTGTGCGACCTTTGGACGGTAGCAGCGTTTCGCCCCACGGCCGCTGGAGCCCTCGCCTCAGCTGGAGGTGGCCGGAGCCGGCCAGCCACACGCCGGCGCCGCGCGGCCTCGCCTCTGCCTCTGGTCTCAGGGGCGAAGAGGGAGGAGCGGGAGAAGGAGAGAGAGGGAGGAAGGTCAACGCAGGGCCTGCCTGTAAGTGACCCAGTGGCCAGGCCCAGCCACTTAAGTGGAAGCGTATTCTACGGAATACGTCTTCCCGTAATGGAAAGCGCATTTCTCTCGAAGACGCTTTCGGTCCAGCCCTCAGGGGCCTGTCCATAAATTTAAGTTTTACAGATTGGTCCCTAGACTTCAGGCCCTTATAACTTTTTGCTCGAAACTCCGATTCAGGTGAAACCAACGCCCACTTCTTCGTCTCGTCGAGCTCTATCCGTTGGTATCATTTTCACTATGTGGTCCCACTATGAAAATGACCATTTTGCCCTTGTCCGTAAACAGCCCTCTCCGAGAGAGAACTGTTTCCGGCAATCAACTCCGCGGCCTCTCCGCACTCCTTCCCGATGATCCCTTCCTTCCTAGGCAAGCCACAACTCTCATCTGCATAATTGCATTGCAATATCATAGTCTAACTATTTACTTTAATGGCAAGTATGATTATTTGTAAAATGGATTGGATCATACAATGCTCGAGTAAATTCTTGGATAGGTGACTATCATGTTGAGTACCAGATTATTAGTGATTAGTAGTTTACCCACTTGTTGATATTATGATGATGAGATCACTGTCTATGATTATTTTGGAGTTCATCCGGTAGTTCGAGAAGATGAATTCGTAGTAGAGGCTTAAGCATACTGGTTATCGGAGTGTCAGCCGTGACAGAAATATCATTCGAGGATTAGATGTTTCATGGTTGATCTTGAGTCACCTGTCCGGACTTATCCGTGCAGCCACATTTGCCGGTATGGGACGGCCTTGACTTGGTCTAATCGCGTGCTCTTTCACCGGTACCACCAGACAGGGAAGGTTATGCGTGCACGCTACCCTGATCCGGTAGGCGGCGATAACCTTGTGAGCCCAGTTGTTTATTTGCCGGTGTCCCCGTTTGGGACAGTTAGTTTGGCCACGACGGTGGCAGGTGTCACGAGGACACAGGGGCCACCCAAGGCTTGACTTCGGGGGAGTGTGATTGCCGGTGGTACGATGAGAGAGTCACGGGTCAGACAGGTTTCGTTGGAGCAACGCTGGTCCACCCGAATGGGATCATGAGGTCAGGTGCTCCATGGTGTGGGTAAAGTGCGCAACCTCTGCAGAGTGTAAAATCTATTCGAATAGCCATGTCCACGATATTGGACAGTCCGTCTAGACCTCTTTAGGTGATCAACCATAGTAGTGAAAATGGTGGAAGAACTTGTCGTAAGATCAGAAGTACTCGGTGGATCGTGAGTATTCTGAGGGTTGTGAGACAACCCAGAAGAGAGTAAGTTTTTCAGACTTATGGTGCAGCTGGTATCAGGTATATGATATGTCAGCCATGGGATGGCAATGAGATGAGTGGTCGGATGACCACATGATTAGGATTGGACTTGGAACAGATTCAGATTGGATCCTGAGATTATTCGGAGTATGATTTAAACTACTTAATATGCTTTACCTTACGGCATCTACTTCAGTAACTATTTTGCTATGATGTTGTCTTGCCTTAATGCTGATGTTTATTGTGAGCTTGCGAGTACATTCAAAGTACTCACCTGGTGTGTCATGCCAGTTTGCAGGTCATGCCATGATTGCTTGCTTGTCGAGGATCCGAGTTTGCGACCTAGGATACGCGTTCTAGCCAGAGTCCCTGCGGAGTGGAGTCCATCACCGCCGTTGTTGTTCCGCTGCTGAGAGGGTTACTCCGCTGTTAGCATAGAGTTACCCCGGGCAGGCGTAGTGTCGCTGTGCCGATGTAATCCTTGTACCCTTTGTAACCATATCCATTTTAATAAAGAGCTGATTTGTTCTATGCCAACAGTGCCGTATTCCAGAGGACTTGTCCCTGGGCTGGAATACGGGGCGTTCCGGTTTACTCTGAGCCGGGGTGCCACAAAAGTTGGTATCAGAGCCAGGTTTGGCTATAGGACACGCGGTCTAGGTGCGAGCGTTAGTAACCGGTAGTATAGGATCCAGTTGGTTTGCTGCACTTGTTTGTTGCATTTGTCTGTGCATAGCATGCATATAGACTAGATATTTTATCACTAACGATGGATCTGGTGTGTGTAGGTGGCATCGGTTTCGATTCCTTACCTGCGCTCTCCAGTTTGCATATTTGTTCCTTGGTGTGGTGTCATCTTCGTCCCAGTGGAGTGATGCCAAGGTGCTTGATGGTGTCGATCCCTTGTCGGATTGATGCACCGGTACCACACCAATATATTCTCTTCAGCCACCCCTATCATTTCGGTGATAGACAAGTTCTACCCTGGATCGTGCCATTCCACTAGCCGCTTCGGCAACCCTTACTGATCTTTGCTATCAGAAAAGGGCAATGCCTGCAAGCTTTTCTCTCCGCCTCTATCTCATTCCGCCACCTATTCTTTGGACGTGTATGGTTTTCTTACGTACACTTGATGATGTGGTCGTAACTTCTGTGTTTCGATCCACAATCACCAAGTTCGTCCTCACCACCGGTTCCATCGGTGTTAAGCCCGTGTTTGGTGTAGCCTTGTTTACACCAATTTTCTTCCACACATTGATTCACTTTCGTGCACATCGCCACGGCATGTTAGACCGTAATACCGGAGTTCTTGCGAGATTTGCGTGCTTAAGTAGGAATGCATATTATTGCTGTGAATAGCTGTAGAATGTGATATTGCTTGTGTGTGTGATCTTGCTACTTTGTGTGCTTTTATTTTGGTCGTTTCTTTTGCTTATTTTATTTAGGCCCTTGGTGTTACCTTATTTTCCCCTTATGAAAGTTGCTCACCGACCCTGAACCCAAAGAGTCAGCGAAGAGACAGTCATGTGGAAGCTCAGCTCAGCAATATGGAATTTTTAACAAACTGTGTTATACCGGAATATCAGGCCTGAATACAAATGATATCCTCGCCGGATTGGTTATTAGCATCAAGTATGCATCAGTCCAACTTTCACCGCAGTAATGATTGCATCAGCAAGAAGGCAAATTGTGTATATGATCCACAGTGCATTCTGTGCCAAAGGTATGATTCATATACATGGTTTGAGTCTGCTATGAGTACAATTTGAACCCTGCTATGTCTTGGAAGCAAGCCAACATGAGTTATGAATGTGGCATTCAGCAAGAAGGATAGCCGAATACCCTATCACATACAACAAGTAACCGACAGCTGTAACCTCAAGGTATATATATGCACTCAGTCTGCATGTCATAAAGAGAAAGCTTCGGGTGTAAGAAACCTTTGCCAGTAAGGCATCGCATCCTCATCCGTACCAGCTATTCCACCAACAAGTTGGCAGCATATGACAATGCATCCCCCGGGTCAGATCCGCAACAGTTGGTCCAAAGGCAAAAATCTGTCAGGACACAAGCTTGCATCAGAAAGCAAGTGGCCAGCTACACATGTTCCATAGATATGGTGGACATGCTGCCAAGGTCAGATGGGTTACTCATACAATGATGCTAGCCCAGCGAGGATCTGACTATTGCATGAGCTATGTAAGAAGAAGAGAACGTCAGTTATACACTACAGTGTGATGACCAACAACCTATGGAGCAAGCCGACCATGTGGTATATGCCCTATAGCATTGCTCTGTGTTATTCCGGTATGTTCAAATGATTATGCTCATACCTGTATACATAATAGTGAGCTGTATGGGACGCGGATGAACCCTTGCCCGTCTTTCTTTGGTGACAGCACCACACCTGTGTTCTGAGCTGTTTCCGGCCGTCCGGGGTGGATGCCGACTTTTATTCCTCTTGTCAGCAACTGGCCCGTGTTCTGAGCTGCTTTTCGGCCGTCTCGGGCAGCTGTTGAATTTCTCTTCGTAGCAGTGACCCTATGCTCTGAGCTGTTCTTCGGTCGTCTTAGGGAACTGCTACTTTCTTCTTATCGACACCGTCTCATGCTCTGAGCTGCTTTTCAGCCGTCTTGAGTCGGCGTTGAGTTATTCCAGTAATGTCCCAGATCTGAGTTATAAAGACCGTTCTGGTGGGTACTGGTTTATTTGCCGGTTTTATCCAAGGGTTCAGACGATCGTTACCCTACAGCTACAACTTGTAAAGTAATATGCCAGCCGGAATATTGCACCTGACAACACCTATGGTCACACGGAGAATCAAGAGCATATTAGGCCAAGTTCCTTCAGCTAAGGATCCAGGCAAAGAGAACTATAATTAAAAAGCAAGATTGGCCATACAGATATGGTAATGGTTGCAAGAGCAACATGGTACAGATACTCAGGACAGTCTGGCTCAGTACCAGTCACCATGGGTACACACCCACGGGGTCTATTCCATTTGCAAGGACACCATATCGAGACAACCCGCCCAGCTAACCTGGTATGCTCAAAATTGTCAGAAGAGGGCAACCAAGCTAGTCAGGTCAGCTGAAAGATTAACTCAGCAATTCAAATTCAACAACCATGGGCAAGCATTACACGGCCTACCATCCATATGGAGATACCGACAAACTGAGTAATCAGAAGGATGAACAATAGTCTCGAAGCATGTGTCCTCACAGATGGGAATTAGTTAAAGACTAACCTGCCGTGAACAAGATTCTGCTGCCAGGACCGCGGTCAGTCAAATCTATGGATAATATCACAATAAGACCGTACACCTTTATGCTGGTCACGACGGGTGACAGTCAAATATTTGGTAGGAGCCTTATACCCAAGACAGTGAAGATACCCAAGATGACCCAGCAATCCGTGCGAGAAGTTAGATTCCGCCAGGAGGAAGGTACGATTCACAGTACTGTTTGAACCTGGAGGACACACAACCATTTGAACTCACCCAATGCAATGAGTAAAAGATTTCGTGTCCACCAAGAGAATCTGTTCACAACTCAGTAAACGATTGATCGTATTGGACCTTGTCACGACACGTCCATGAGGAATCACCCTCGGACTTACGAGCAAGGCACATTGTTTGGTCAGGATAATTTATTGCCCCAGGCAGGATAGCAGACATAAAAGGATTGGAGCCAGAGTAACATATGAGGTAAGATTTGCCAGAAAAAGGGGTCCAGTGAATCAAACCACCCCGAAGTAAGGCAGTCAGTCACATGAAATTCAGTGGGAACATTATACAAAGGTAAAAAGGAAACCCGAGATGGAAACGGTTTCCTCAAGTGGTAATATTCATGTTTGATCCCTGAGCAACCAAATCTCGAGGACGAGATTTTTTAAGGGGGGTAGGTTTGTAACACCCTGGATTTTGCCCATTTCTTTTTCTTTTGATTTCGGTCCGGATTTGCTTCTCTGTAGCTTAGTAGTTTTGCAACCTGAGGAATCACCCTACATTTTTCTTCCCGAGTGGCTTGACAACCTCAAAACCATTCCAAGACCTTGCCATTTCCATCTTGGACCAACCCCGAATATTCTTTTTCCGTGGGAATATTCCTTTTTCTATTAAAGGAATAACCCTGTTTGCTCTGGGTTGGGAAGCAACCCACATTTCCATCATTCCCAAAATTCCCAAATAATTCTCATAAATTGTTTGGGACAGATCTTCCACAAATATGTCAAACCCTTCCTTGCCATGTTCAAAAATATTTCACAAATATTCCTTTTCTGATTCTGCCCTAGGTGGCAGTTTGTGAAGCAAGTACCCTTTATATTTGCTTGCTTGGTCTCAAACTTTTTGTGCACTCTTTCCTATCCATATCATTGCCACATGCCAAAATTCAACTTTATTTGGATACTAAATCTCTCTTGGCTAATTTCCAAAGTTTCTGGGCAACTGGAATCTTTGTGAAGCAAGTGCTAGCTAGGAGTATCCAAATGAGTTGAAATTTTGCAAGCATCTTCATATGCTCAAATCCTGACTCTCCACCAAGTTTCAACACTATCTAATCATCTATGTGAGCATAGCATCAAATCTTGGTTTCTGGTCAGATTTTCACAATGTGAAGCAACTATATTTTATATTGCTCCATAATTGCTGAAAATTTACCAGAGCATTTTTCTACCCATATAACCTATCTCCACAAGATTTTGGCTCATTTCATCTTCCCAATAATTCCCTAGAATTTTTATAAGATTCTAGTCAGATAGGTTCCTTGTGAAGGAAGTACCATTTTGGCTTGTCCAAATGGCATGAAATTTTTATGGCACTCTCATATGACCAAATCATCATCCTATGCTCAATTTCAGCTCAAGTTGCTACTCCATGTGAGTGGCACGTCAAGATTGGCTTTCTGGACCAGATTGGGCAGTTGCAAAGCAACTATATTAAATATTGGTCCATTTCCCTCCAAATTTCACAGGAATGTAGTCTTTCCTATTCTAAACCTCTCGGACATCTCATTTTGACCTCATCCTTTTTCTGTTCATCACAGACGTGTGGTCAAGTTTGCTACAGCAAACTTCAGTTGATCATTCACATTCAACCACAGTGATTTTCACTGAGCCATCACCTCCCTGAGACTATGCCTTGGAGGGACTATACACTGGACATGACTTGTCACACCAGGGTGCACCGCGTGCGCCAGTGCACCGCGTGCGCCAGTGCACGTGGTGACCACATGGCTGGCATGCCAGCCAACGCGCTCTGGCAATGGAACATCTCGGTCTCGTCCGTTTCCTCACTCCCTCGCCACCTCTCCATGTCCAGGAGGTTCATCTCATCGTCGCCCATCTCCTAGAAGCCTCTTCCCCTCCAATTCCTTCCTTCTCATGCCACAGCGATCGCCGTCACCGTACTGTGCCGCTTGTGACCGTCGTTGTCTTCCTTCCCAAGCCTTCTGGAGCATCCCCGATACCCCTCCACTCTTCTGCGAAGCTCCTCAATGTCGCAATACGCCAGCCACGTCGCCCCGAAGCTCCAGTGCGCGGATAAGCTCGCCGCCGTGGCCGAGCTTATCCGGTGAGCTCGGTCGGCTATAAAAGTCGTGGCCCGGAGCCTCCCCAGGCACCGAGCACCACCTCACCAGCCTCCCCACTCTCGCTAGCTCTCTCCAGCGCCCTCAGTCGGCCAAGCCGCTCGTTGGAGCTCCGCAATTTAGCCATGGACGCCGCTCGGCCTCCACGCCCAATCCATCTCTCCGGCCGTCCCCGGCCACGTTCGAGCCCGCCACCGAGCTCGCCGTCCTCTGGCGATCTCACCCGACCTTTCGCCCTTGCCTCTAGCCCTCCCAGTTGCCGGGACCCTGTCGGAGCCGAGCCCCGTCTGCCGCGGGCGTTCAAGCTGCCACCACCACGTCCCTCCCCGACGCCTGTGCGGCCTCTGGACGGTAGCAGTGTTTCACCCCACGGCCGCCGGAGCCCTCGCCTCAGCTGGAGGTGGCCGGAGCCGGCCAGCCGCACGCCGGCGCCGCGCGGCCTCGCCTCTGCCTCTGGTCTCCTGGGCGAAGAGGGAGGAGCGGGAGAAGGAGAGAGAGGGAGAAAGGTCAACGCAGTGCCCGCCTGTAAGTGACCCAGTGGCCGGGCCCAGCCACTTAAGTGGAAGCGTATTCTACGGAATACGTCTTCCCGTAATGGAAAGCGCATTTCTCTCGAAGACGCTTTCGGTTCAGCCTCAGGGGCCTGTCCATAAATTTAAGTTTTATAGATTGGTCCCTAGACTTCAGACCCTTATAACTTTTTGCTCAAAACTCCGATTCAGGTGAAACCAACGCCCACTTCTTCGTCTCGTCGAGCTCTATCCGTTGGTATCATTTTCACTATGTGGTCCCACTGTGAAAATGACCATTTTGCCCTTGTCCGTAAACAGCCCCCTCCTAGAGAGAACTGTTTCCGGCAATCAACTTCGCGTCCTCTCCGCACTCCTTCCTGATGATCCCTTCCTTCCCAGGCAAGCCACAACTCTCATCTGCATAATTGCATTGCAATATCATAGTCTAACTATTTACTTTAATGGCAAGTATGATTATTTGTAAAATGGATTGGATCATACAATGCTCGAGTAAATACTTGGATAGGTGACTATCATGTTGAGTACCAGATTATTAGTGATTAGTAGTTTACCCACTTGTTGATATTATGATGATGAGATCACTGTCTATGATTATTTTGGAGTTCATCCGGCAGTTCGAGAAGATGAATTAGTAGCAGAGGATTAAGCATACTGGTTATCGGAGTGTCAGCCGTGACAGAAATATCATTCGAGGATTAGATGTTTCATGGTTGATCTTGAGTCACCTGTCCAGACTTATCCTTGCAGCCACATTTGCCGGTATGGGATGTCCTTGACTTGGTCTGATCGCGTGCTCTTTCACCGGTACCACCAGACAAGGAAGGTTATGCGTGCGCGCTACCCTGGCCCGGTAGGCGGCGATAACCTTGTGAGCCTAGTTGTTTATTTGCCGGCGTCCCCGTTTGGGACAGTTAGTTTGGCCACGACGGTGGCAGGTGTCACGAGGACACAGGGGCCACCCAAGGCTTGAATCCGGGGGAGTGTGATTGCCGGTGGTACGATGAGAGAGTCACGGGTCAGACATGTTTCGTTGGAGCAACGCTGGTCCACCCGAATGGGATCACGAGGTCAGGTGCTCCATGGTGTGGGTAAAGTGCGCAACCTCTACAGAGTGTAAAATCTATTCGAATAGCCATATCCACGGTATTGGACAGTCCGTCTAGACCTCTTTAGGTGATCAACCATAGTAGTGACAATGATGGAAGAACTTGTCGTAAGATCAGAAGTACTCGGTGGATCGTGAGTATTCTGAGGGTTGTGAGACAACCCGGAAGAGAGTAAGTTTGTCAGACTTATGGTGCAGCTGGTATCAGGTATATGATATGTCAGCCATGGGATGGCAATGAGATGAGTGGTCGGATGACCACATGATTAGGATTGGACTTGGAACAGATTCAGATTGGATCCTGAGATTATTCGGAGTATGATTTAAACTACTTAATATGCTTTACCTTACGGCATCTACTTCAGTAACTATTTTGCTATGATGTTGTCTTGCCTTAATGCTGATGTTTATTGTGAGCTTGCGAGTACATTCAAAGTACTCACCTGGTGTGTCATGCCAGTTTGCAGGTCATGCCATGATTGCTTGCTTGTCGAGGATCCGAGTTTGCGACCTAGGATACGCGTTCTAGCCAGAGTCCCTGCGGAGTGGAGTCCATCACCGCCATCACTGTTCCGCTGCTGAGAGGGTTACTCCGCTGTTAGCATAGAGTTACCCCGGGCAGGCGTAGTGTCGCCGTGCCGATGTAATCCTTGTACCCTTTGTAACCATATCCATTGTAATAAATAGCTGATTTGTTCTATGCCAACAGTGCCGTATTCTAGAGGACTTGTCCCTGGGCTGGAATACGGGGCGTTCCGGTTTACTCTGAGCCAGGGTGCCACAGAAAGAGGGGAGGGAAAGGAAAGTGTGGAGTAGGACTCCCTCTTCCTTCCCTCTCCCCCATCTTTCCTTCCCCCTTCTTCTTATAAGGAATGGGGGGGGGGGGCGCAGGGCAAGGCAGCAGCCCTAGGGCTGTCGCCAGGTCTCTTGGGGTGCCCTAGGGGCTGCCTCCTCCCCTCCCACCTATATATATGTGGGGAGGGGGCGCCACACAAGAACACAAGATTGTCTTAGCCGTGTGCGCCGCCCTCGTCCACCGTTTACTCCCTCGGTCATATTTTCATGGTGCTTAGGCGAAGCCCTGCGGAGATCACTTCACCATCACCGTCACCACGCCGTCATGCTGACGGAACTCATCTACTACTTCGCCCGTCTTGCTGGATCAAGAAGGCGAGGACGTCACCGAGCTGAACGTGTGCAGAACGCGGAGGTGCCGTGCGTTCGGTGCTAGATCGGTTGGAGCGCGAAGAAAGTTCGACTACATCAACCGCGTTGTGAAACGCTTCCGCTTATGGTCTACGAGGGTATGTAGACACACTCTCCCCCCTCGTTGCTACGCATCTCCATGGATAGATCATTGCGTGTGCATTGAATTTTTTTTGTTTTTCCATGCAACGATTCCCAACACATATAAGGACAAAGGATATGCTTGCGGATCCGCTTACGAAAGGCTTACCACCCAATGTGTTCAAGGAACACTTAGCCGGCATGGGTTTAAGGGAAAGCTTATGATTCCTGGATCATGAGAGGCCCAAAAGGAACAGAATTTGTTTCAGAACAGAGAGGTATGTTGTAGCTGTCTGATTCTACCGACAATTGAGCTGTGACGATGAAACATGTTCTATGTATTGATCTGTGATGAAACGAGTAAAGAAAAAGTATATGGTTAAAAGTAAAGTTGAGATCAAGGAGGAGAATGTTAGGTTGATCTCCTCTCGTGTGGGCCCAACGGCTCACCGGACCCTTGATCCGCGCCCTGATCGGGGGCGCCCAACCCACTATGGTTGAGGGGCCCCTGTCACCTGCGATATATAAAGAGGTGGGGGCCGGCGGCATGTAATACGAGGTTCGTCATGAGCCGCACACCCCACCGACACACCTACCGATCTAGGTTTCGCGCAGTGCTGACGGGAAGCACCGCCATGACCGCTGCCCACTCGCCACCGCCGCCACAGCTTCACCATGGCCACCTCGATGGGTTCATCGAGTCAAACAGAAGGTAGCCTACCGGTTTGATCTAACCTACCTGATCCAAGAATCTACCACATATGAGCTTAAGTCAGAAAGCACTATTGAGTTTTTGCTTGCATAAAGCCTCCTGGCGGCCTAAGAAATTCAAACTGCCCACTGGTAGAAGTTAGACCGTCACTATTTCATAGAGTTCATTTTGTGGTGTCTCAAGATCGGAATCTTTTAATCTTGCATTGGCAAGGAAAGGTAGACCAAATGACCTAGTCTAACATGACTGGTTGCAACTTTATGGATATTGGCTTCTAATGGCGACTTGGGTAGGTGGTATACATATATAATCTTCCACAAGAAGCACTAATGATACAATCTTTTCTAGTATGATTTGTACCAGCCACCTGAGATTTTGTAAACTCTCTAAAGCAGTCACTTTCTTTCATATGAATGCATTGTTAGCAATGTCATTATCAGTGATCTGTTATCTATGCAAAGGGTGGTTTTACTTCTGTTTTGAGAATTTTGTTTATTTTTCTTGTCAAAAAGGTCCTGGACGAACTGATGCTTAAGGTTGCTCATGTTATGTCCAATTACTGGTAAATATACGAGCTCATGCTGGACTCTCCTATACTCTATGCTTTTATCAGTTGCACTGGTGGAGCCTGTCGCATACAGGTGAGAAAATTATTTCCAGTATGATACCTTTCTGCTTTACTTCATTGAAGATTCAACTATTTTCCCTCTTGATGTACATAAAGGTATGGCCAAGAATTCACCGGTGTGAGCTTTTGCTTCAGTTTGGAGGACATTAACACTACCTCGGGGGACAGAGAAGGAATCAGAGCATTTGCTTGATGAAAACTTCTTGCTCTCGCACACTGGTGTGCATTGCTCTCCAGTTCTGGTGCCCTCTGTTCTCCGTACTGCCCCGCAACATTAAGGTTTCCAACAATCCAAGCTGCAACCTTTACCTTCTCTGTTCATTTCTTGATCCTCCACTGCCTGACGTGCTATTGCAGATGAAAATTGCATGCTCATGGGGAGGAGGTGTCACTGTCAACCTTGCATCGATGTGCAACACTTACTGTTCCGCTTCAGGTACGCCCCAGCATGCACACGCTTACACAGCGTGGACAACTTTGAGTTCCTCCACCATACACATCCTTCTTGCTCCTCTTCCTCTTATTCAGATCTCAGCTTCTTTCTACCTAGCGCTATTCAAAAATAATTGAAGGCGAACAATTCTTATGTTTTGCTCAATCTTGGTTCTTGGATGAATAGCATCACTTGGATGCCAACTGAGTTTGCAAGGAATTGGGTGGATTAAAAGGCTCTGAAACAAGCTTTATTCTTGTATGTTACTGAAATTTTGGTTACATAGAAACCTGGGTTCAGTTGCATACCTAGCTAAGCATTTAGCGATTCCTATTTGTATACATACCTAGCTAAGCTTTCATCATTTAGTGTGATGCCTGTGGTACTAAGCAGCTAAAGAAGAACTTCAAGCTTCATCAGTGAATGCATGAAGGTTCATTTGTCACTGAGGTTCCTGTGGAGTGCATGCCTTTTAACCTTTGCGGGAGAGTCCTGGGTCTGCTCCTCCCATAGCAGTCACGGCGTCTTCTGTCCGACGAGGGTGTGGGCCGGTGTGTTGGCTGAGCGGGGCCTCCGTTGGTGTGTGTTTGCTGTTTGGCGCCTCTTGTGATGTTTGGCATGCCGTCGATGAGTGTTTGCTTGGCCCTATGAGTATCGATGTTTGGAAGCAGCCTTGGCCCTTGTTGTATTAGTTTTCACCCGCTTTCAATTAACGGGGCATCAATCTTCTTCTTAATTAATGGAACAGGCAAAGCTTTTGCTCGTGTTTCAGTCTTTATTTTGTCACTTGGAATTAAATGCCACATTGAGGACTGCAAGTGCTCATTTTCAAAGGTGTGATTTGCAATATCACATGTTTGACTCTTTTTCATGGATTTGTTTCTGTCTGCAATAAATCGCAAAGCTGCTCTGTTTTTCATTCTCAACATTTAGCTTTTCAACCTCATTTTTCGGGCAAACAAGATGCCAGAAGAATGGAGATGGAATATATTAGTAGCAATCTTCAAGAACAAAGGGGGTGTTCAGAGTTGTCCTAATTACCGTGGAATTAAGCTGATGAGCCATACGATGAAGCTATGGGAGAGAGTCATTGAGCACTGCTTAAGAGGAATGACAAGCGTGACCAAAAATCAGTTTGGTTTCATGCCTGGGAGGTCGACCATGGAAGCCATTTTCTTGGTACGACAACTTATGGAGAGATACAGGGAGCAAAAGAAGGACTTGCATATGGTGTTCATTGACTTGGAGAAGGCCTATGATAAGATACCGCGGAATGTCATGTGGTGGGCCTTAGAGAAACACAAATTCCCAGCAAAGTACATTACCCTCATCAAGGACATGTATGATAATGTTGTGACAAGTGTGCGGACAAGTGATGTCGACACTGATGACTTCCCGATTAAGATAGGACTGCATCAGGGGTCATCTTTGAGCCCTTATCTTTTTGCCTTGGTGATGGATGAGGTCACAAGGGATATACAAGGAGATATCCCATGGTGTATGCTCTTTGCAGATGATGTGGTGCTAGTTGACGATAGCCGGACAGGGGTAAATAGGAAGTTAGAGTTATGGAGACAAACCTTGGAATCAAAAGGGTTTAGGCTTAGTAGAACTAAAACCGAGTACATGATGTGCGGTTTCAGTACTACTAGGTGTGAGGAGGAGGAGGTTAGCCTTGATGGGCAGGTGGTACCTCAGAAGGACACCTTTCGATATTTGGGGTCAATGCTGCAGGAGGATGGGGGTATTGATGAAGATGTGAACCATCGAATCAAAGTCGGATGGATGAAGTGGCGCCAAGCTTCTGGCATTCTCTGTGACAAGAGAGTGCCACAAAAGCTAAAAGGCAAGTTCTACAGGACGGCGGTTCGACCTGCAATGTTGTATGGCACTGAGTGTTGGCTGACTAAAAGGCGACATGTTCAACAGCTAGGTGTGGCAGAGATGCGTATGTTGAGATGGATGTGTGGCCACACGAGGAAGGATCAAGTCCGGAATGATGATATACGAGATAGAGTTGGGGTAGCACCAATTGAAGAGAAGCTTGTCCAACATCGTTTGAGATGGTTTGGGCATATTCAGCGCAGGCCTCTAGAAGCTCCAGTGCATAGCGGACGGCTAAAGCGTGCAGAGAATGTCAACAGAGGGCGGGGTAGACCGAAGTTGACATGGGAGGAGTCCGTTAAGAGAGACCGGAAGGATTGGAGTATCACCAAAGAACTAGCTATGGACAGGGGTGCGTGGAAGATTGCTATCCCTATGCCAGAGCCATGAGTTGGTCGCGAGATCTTATGGGTTTCACCTCTAGCCTACCCCAACTTCCTTGGGACTAAAGGCTTTGTTGTTGTTGTTAACATTTTGAAGAGTAATAACCTCGTCAACTTCCCGCGGATGCAGTTGTTCAATGACTGCATCGCGGACCTCGGTCTCCGAGAGTTAGATAGGGTTGGTGCCAGGTTTACCTGGACCAACCGTCAGGTGGACCCAACACGCTCAGTGCTTGATCGTGTCTTTGTCTCCCCTGAATGGGAGTTGCGTTGCCCCCTAGTGTCCCTTCATGCCATCACCCGGATTGGGTCCGATCACGTCCCGCTCCTCCTGTCTTCCTCCGATGAGCGTCCCCCAGTCCCCCCGCGGTTTCGCTTCGAGACCTTCTGGCTTTCCCAGGCCGGATTTGTCGACCCGGTCCGGGATCGGTGGGTGGAGGCCCGGGCTACCCCCCACCAAACCCCGTCGGCCATCGATGTTTTGCAGTTCTGCGCCAAGCGTGGCATCCAGTTTATGAAGGACTGGGGCGCCAACCTGGGGCGGGACCTCCAGGAGAGGGAAAAAAGCCCTCCTAGTCGCTATCCAGGCCCTCGATCTCCGGGCGGACTCCTCGGGCCTTCATCCCGAGGAATGGCTCCTGCGCTATGATCTAGAAGACCAGCTTTCCGTTATTTATTCCGATGAGGAAGCTTATTGGTGGATTCGGGGTACCCAGAATGGGTCCTCAAAGGCGACGCAAACACTGCTTATTTTCAGTCCATCGCCAATGGCCGGCGTCGTCGCAATTCTATCCCCCTCCTTTGGGATGGGGAATCTCTCCTGTAGCGCCCGTGCGACATTCGCGCCCACGTAGACGGCTTCTATAAGGACCTTTTGGCTGCCTCCCCTCGGGGAGGGCTTGCCCTGTCCCCGGATTTCTGGGATGAGCACCAGCGCGTCTCGGCCGCCGAGAACGCGGCCTTGATGGCCCCCTTCACGGAGGACGAGGTTTGGCGAGCTATTAAGGGCATGAACGCCTCGTCGGCCACGGGCTCTGACGGCCTTCCGGTCATTTTCTTCCAGACTTTCTGGAACGTGATCAAACCGGAAATCATGGCCATCTTCGAGGAGTTCTTCCTGGGCTCTATTAACCTTGCCCGCCTTAACTAGGGGATCATCTCGCTCATCCCCAAAGTTCCTAGGACCTCTGACATCCGTCAGTTCTGCCCCATCACGGTGATCAATGTGATCTTTCGTATTCTGGCCAAAGGGTACGCCAATAGGGTGACCCTCCTTGCCGACCGCATCACTCACCCCAACTAGTCGGCCTTCATCCAAGGTCGGTATATTCTAGATGGGGTGCTGGTTTTTCACGAGGTCCACGCGAAAAACCATAAGCCGGTCTTCCTAAAGATTGACTTTCACAAAGCCTATGATACGGTCTCTTGGCCCTTCCTTCGAGAAGTTCTGCTTCGGAAAGGCTTTGACGATCGATGGGTCACCCATGTCATGCAAATGGTCTCATGTGGCCGGACTGCCGTTAACATTAACGGGGAGATCGAACCCTACTTCACCACCTTCTGCGGGGTCCGGCAAGGCGATCCCTTCTCCCCCTTCTTGTTTAACATGGTGGTTGACGCCCTCGCCATCCTGGACAAGACGAAGGCGGTTGGACATATTCGTGGGATCACCCCCCATCTGACTGGGGGACGCGGGATCTCTCTCCTCCAGTATGCTGACGACACAATTATCATGGTGGAAGGCTCGGACGAGGACATCATGAACCTGAAATTCCTCCTCTGCTTCCAACACATGTCTGGCCTCCGGATCAACTTCGACAAGAGTGACGTGATGGTGTTGGGCTACTCTCCTTATGAGAGCTAGAGCATCGCCAACCGCCTGAACTGCCTCCTCGGGACCTTCCCCACGACATATTTGGGGATTCCGATAAGCAATTCTCGACTTTCGGTGGCTGAGCTGAGGCTGACGGTGGCCAAGCTCCAGCTCCGGATTGAGCCTTGGCAGGGTAGGTGGCTATCTAAGGCAGCCCGGACGATCCTCATCAACTCCTCTCTGTCCAGCCTGCTCCTGTTCCTCATGAGCTTCTACGGCCTTCATGAGACCCTGCACCATGAGATCACTAAGGTGCATGCTAGATTCTTCTGGGCGGGCGACAACAATCGACAGAAATACCACATGGTTAGCTGGCCCGACATCTGCAAGCCCCGTGACCAGGGAGGGCTAGGAATTATGTGCTCCAAATGCATGAACATCGCCGTTCTGACCCGATGGCTCTGGTGCATCGCGCAAGGGCAGGGAGGTCTCTGGCTCGACATCATCTGGAACAAGTACTTGCGTGGGCAACCCCTGGCCTCCTGCCAACGTGCCGGCGGTTCTCAATTCTGGCAATCCGTGGTGCAGCTTCTCCCCGTTCTCCGCATCGGGACCTCCATCTCGGTGGGCTCCGGGTCGCATACTCTGTTCTGGTTTGACCGCTGGGCTGGGGACATCCCCTTCGTCGCTCGCTTCCCAGACTTATTCTCCTTCGCGGTTGATCCCCGGATCTCCGTTGAGGTCGCCCTTACTGACTTAGGCGCCTCGCCTTCCGACGGCCATTCGGGCCGTCGGACCTTGCAGCGTGGCATGAGCTGCTCGACTGCATTGCTCTCCACGAGCCGGACGTTGACCTTGCTTCTGACCGCATGTCTTGGCGCCTGGAGCCCTCGGGCGTCTTCTCCACTAAGTCCCTCTACCAGGCAATTGCGCCGTCCACCGCCCCTCTGGCCCTCACCGCAGTATGGTCCATTCGCTTACCTCTGAAGATTAGGATCTTCATGTGGCAATGGATTCGTGGTCGGACCCCATCTGGTATAGAGGTCCGTAAGCGGAATGGCCCGGGCAACAGTCTCTGCCCCCTGTGTGGCACGATTGAGGACTCAAATCACATCTTCTTCACTTGCGTTTCTGCCCAATTCCTTTGGTGCTGCTTTCAGGACGCGGTTGGGGGTAATTGGTGCCATTCCAATTTCCCCGACTTATTCTCCGAGCTTCAGGCCTCCCCTCAGCGCGCTCACCACATTAGGTGGATGGAGATTGGGGTCCTTGCTTGTACCCTTTGGACAGTTCGCAACAGACTTGTGATCCAGCGCATCCCGCTTCGACGTGCTACTGATGCTCTGTTCAAATTCTGTGGTTACTTGCAGCTCTGGCGGTCGCTTAGCCGCCCCTTGGACCACGACGCCATCACCGCCTTCATCGCCGACCTTCACTCGATGGCCCTTCGCTTGTCGCCACCGCTCCCTCCGCCACCTCCGGAGCCAGATTAGTCGCCTTTAGGCGCATATGATTTGCTGTCTCTTTGCTTTTATTTTCTTGGGCTTGTTGAGCTGTGCCCTCAGCAGAACCTATTGGACTTCCGTCGTATTTTGTGTCTGGGTGTGTGTGGTGTGAACCTTGTTGTACTCTGTGGCTCTGGCGGTTTGCTTTAAATATAAAGCGGGGCGAAAGCCTTTTTCGGTAATTTCAGGAATCCAATTTGGACAAGCACATTAAGGCAGTTCATGAGTGGAGTAGCCCCTTCACATGCGCATTCTCTGTTTTCATACAAAGCATAGCATGCAAGTGACAATGATGAGAAATGAACCTAGTGCTCACGTGCATGTTGAGGTAATCAGAAAAGAACAACTCCCAGATGACCATGTCACATAGGGCCTGTTCGGCAATCCACCCACTCTCTGAAATTTAGGAATCTGTGGAGTACCTGCATGCGCGCTCCGCGATTTTTAACTGAAACTCTGCCCGCTCCGGGAGCGGCCGCGTGGAGCGGAGGGTCTCCGAACAGGCCCATAGTTTACCTCTGTAGCCATGCCTTTGCTATAAGGAACATCTATTTTCACTAGGATAGTCATAGCTTTCCAACAAACCTTTGCAGGTCAATTTCGTGGATGATGATGAGCAACCACGGCCTCGTCCAGGCAGGTACAAGAGGATGCTCATTTCCGTCGAGACTTTGATGCGAAAGAGGGTAACCTGCTCCTGCTTACGATGATGGAACCGAGTATCTGAGACGGCTTCTGTCAGGTTGATTCTGGAAGGAATTGGAACGATGCTACATTTTTTGGTTGATCTAACAGGCTTCTGCACTTTGAGATATCCGCAATCTTATTATGCATGTATGTACATTTCAAGGAAATAGATAGGCAAGAGCAGTATGTAACCGTGTCATAGTATAAGATAGCAATTGTCTAGATAATATGACATGTGAATGAGTGAAGATGCTATTTCTGCTCTAGTAACGAGGAACCCCAATCCGTAGCTGTATTTTTTCTTTCTTTTTGAGATAATGGTTGTATCTTGAAATCTTTGATTTAAATGATTTTCATAGAATTATTTCCATGAGGGTTGTTTGATTTGTTGGATTATATCTTACGGATGTTTCCACTACATTTTCAAAGAAATTGTCGATGGATATTTTTTTTTCATATTGTGCAATCAAGCAAATTTGTATGCAAAATTAATTATGTATGATTTCAGTAGACATGACAGTACAATCATATACTCCTTCCGATCTGTATTAAATGTCACTGCTCTAGTACAGCTTCATACTAAAATTATACAAGAGCAGCAACAATTAATAATGATGGGAGGGAGTATCTTTTATATTTTGATGTTTGATTCTGCAACCCAAAGAGATCTTTAGAGCAACTCTAGCATGTCTCTAAGTCTCATAAAAATAACTCTAGTATGTCTCTAAACACGCCCCCAAATAGTTTATAGGGTTCAGAAGAAAAAAAAACATTTCTAACCGGATCCCCTATTACAACCCTAAAATATAGAAGTCCGTAAAAACAGCAACCCATAGCCATAGTATTTGGGGGCTCCCTGCCATGGTTCACATCCAACATCTGGCAGGGTGGAAGGAAATTTCTCGTCGTGCCCCATACCTTTGTCGCCCTCTCACGCTGGCGACTGTTGTTGATCGGGTCCGCTCTTCTTGGCATCGTCGTACCTCCCCGTGTTCTTGCCCCTTTCTCCTCCACCTCCTAGATTTTTTTGCGAGGGAACTTTCGATCTATTCATTAACTGTCAAGATAGTAAAAAGAACATCAGAAGTAAAAATCACACCCTGGTCTGTAGACCGTCTAGCGACGACTACAAACACTGGAGCGAGGCGAAGGCGCACCATCTTCATCACCGCTCCCTCGTTGGAGTCGGACAAACCTTGTTGTAGTAGACAGTTAGGAAATCGGGCGTGCTAATGCCCCATAGGACCAACACATATGAACAACAACCACCGCCGATGAAGAGAAGCGTAGATCAGAAGGATCCAACCTGTAGACACCCCGACGAAGACAAATGAAGACCGGATCCAAGCGGATCCACCGAAGACAAACGTTAACTGAATCCCATGAGATCCGTCGGAGATACACCTCCACACGCCGACTCATGATGCTAGAAGCAACACTGGGGCAGGGCTAGACGGGGAGAACCTTATTTCATCTTCGGGAAGCCACCGCCTCGTTGTCTTGAGCGTGGCACAAACCCTAACAAAACTAAAAAAACACCTAGTAATGGAGCCATCACACTGGTAAGGGCCGGGATCCACCATGCCTCCATGGTCCTAGGTATGGCTGCAAACGAGTCGAGTTCGAGCGAGTTGGACTAGGCTCAACTCAACTTATACTAAAAATCGAGCGAGCTCAAACTTAGCAAAGCTCAAGGTCGAGTTGTAGAAACTGGCTCCTTTTCAACTTGTAATGATCTCGAGCTAGTTTCGAGCTAAATAAGCTGATTTTTTTAATAATCTAAGGCAACTTTCAAACAAGATATGCCACAACACAGCATTAAAAACCACTATAAATTTTGACTTATTCTCTCTCAATTGAAGACTAATACTTAATGGCAAGAGATCATAGATGAACTACCAAGAGAATAAATTGATGGTGCTCTCCTCCCAAAATTTTACAAAAATATCAGGATATTTAATGCATGGCTGACCATGTAAGTAATACTTAATAGCAAGAGATCATGGATGAACTACCAACAAAATAAAGTGAAGGTGCTTTGCTCTCAAGCTTTGACAAAAATATCAGGATATTTAATGCATGGTTGACCATGTGCCATATTGAAGCTAAATTTTCTCCACACTTGATTAAGCTTCCATCTTTGCTAGTAGATTAAATGGAAAAATCATACAAAACATATATGATAGTAAATTATCATGTTTATTTTTAATTTATATAAATATTATTTAATATAATTATGTGATATCGAGCTATCAAGCCAATTTTGAACTAGCTAGTGTTGGCTCAAGGTCGGGTCGTTTGTTGATCGAGCTACATAAAATGCTCATACTCGACTCATTTCTTTTCGAGTCGAGCCAAAGTACGAGTCGATCTCAAAAGGCTCACGAGCCTCGAGCTTTTCTTGGAGCCCTAGTCCTAGGACCATAGGAGATGAGGCGGACCGGCAGCAGCGGCGAGAGGCAGGGGAAACGCTAGCTGAGCGTCCTTGGGTCGCGTGAGCGAGGTGGTTATAAAGCTTCTCATTTGAGGGGCGTGGCTTTCCTCCACCTCCTGGTAACCCATCATTGTTTCTGGTCGATCCTCGACCACTTCCCGCGGTACTCTAGCTCAGCGCTACCACCCCGTCACCCACCTTTAGCATCCCACACTACTAGAAAAAAGGCTGTTAGTGGCGCACCTATTTTTGCTATTAATGGCGCACTATAGGTGTGCCACTATTAACATGCCACTAGTAACAAATAGTAATGGCGCACCTCTGGTGCGCCATTAGTATCCCAGATAATAGTGGCGCACCACATAGTGCGCCATTACTATGTCCAACAGTGCGCCATTACTATGCCTCCTAGGGGGCCATATTTACCTTCACGTATGCCCCCAAGTGCGCCATTACTATGCCCCATAATGCGCCACTGGTATTTAGCCTCGGTGCGCCACTAATGCTCAATATGGTGTGCCACTACTATGAATATTAGGAATTATTATTTTTTGCTTTTCTGGTATTTGCACAGGTTACAAAATATCTGGTATTTGCACAGGTTACAAAATAAGTTACACAGCACAGAATATAAACATCACATAATAGAATTCATCATATTAGTCTCCAAATTCGAAATAGCGAACAAAGTTCAAACATTAGCCAAGTTTAGGTCTCGAGACATTAGCAAAGTTCATCATATATATTAGCCGAGTTTGTCGTCACATTACAAAGTCGATATCGATCATCTAAACTACCATCACATAGAAGAGAGCTGCGGTCACGATGAGCATCATCGCGATGAAACTGGTCTTCATCCGGTTCCTCCTCCGCTCCCTCCTCTCTCCCGCTAGATAGCGCGCGTATCTAGCTTCCGCCTCCGCCCTAGTGGTGTACCCTTTGTAACTGTTACCGCTGAAACGATGAACCTGTCTCCGACACTCCTCCCAGTCGTCGTAGACTCCGGGAACCTTACCCTTGTACACGACATACGACGGCATCTCTATGCACTAGACAAACAAAACGTTAGTAGCAATTCACAGACAATATATAAGCAATATATAAGTATGCAACAAAAGGATCGGAAGAGAAAAGCAACACATTAATAGCACGATTCATGATCCTACTAATAAATAGCATCTATTACATATAAGTTGAACGACTGTCCAAACTAAAGAGACATACAAGTTCATTAAAGTTTAATTACAACATGAGCTAATCGATATTTCAGAACTACATAGCATCATTACTTTCGACTCGACTCAGGGACCAGAGCGTGGATGAAGCCGCCGTCTTTCGTGATGGTCATAAAATCGTGATCGTTGTCAGCCTGCATTTGTAGCGTTGTTTCTATTTCACTGTTGGACGGTTGATATTTGAGGTAGAACTGCCCCGAGATATGAAGGACATCTTGATAGATGATTTCCGCAAACTCCGACTGGATGCGAAAGAATTCTTGTCTGATGTCCGTGTCCTGGATTGCCGACAAGCATGCGGCCCAATCTTTGAGATTAGTTGGTAGCAGAAGGTGATTATGGTCCCGTACGATCGCCCGCATGTGATGGAGGGCGTAGTAGGCATCCTTCTGACCGCCAGGCGGCTGCTTGACGCAGGGGAACGTCGTTACGTGGGTGAACACGTGCTTGCCGTACCTACAAATTGGCCTCCTGAAGGTGCCTCCAGATTTGGCGTAGCCGGGGAGAGCATCATCAAGAACTTTCTTGATATTTGTGTAGTCTTTCTTCGACTGACGGTCCGAGTCGAAATACGTGGCCATGGAATATTTCGGGCTTAAGAGGATGAGTGTGCAATGTGTGTCACTGCACAAAACACGGAATGTTAGAAAAAAAAGAATGATCGAAATCTAAGAAATCATATGTTACGGGGCGGTGAGGGGATGACTTACTCGGGAAAGTAAGGCACGAGGAAGTTATCCTTATCTGGGTTCGCCAGAATGACGCCTTCGAGGTATGAACTCGCGACTTGCCGGTCCCCAGCGCTGCCCAAGATCTTGGCACGCATGTAGAAGGGGTCGACTATCACGATGTCCGGGGTCTTGTCTCTAATGATCCGCATCTCCATACTGAGCGAAAATAGCCGAATGAAGGTGTAGTGCAGCGGATGAAGGTTAAACATAGCGAAGATATCATCAAACCGCAGGACGATCATATCCCCGATGGTGCTATCGACAAAGCCCTTGCCCTCTGGCACCTTGGCCACGAAAACTGGGTATGCCACATCATTCTCGGAGAGACGCCGCTTCTCCATAGAAAGAACACTGTCATGCAGACTCCGCATAGCACCGGTTGCAGCATTGAGCAGATTAGTCGGTAGAATCGGCCTACCCGCCACATGCACCCTCCTCGAGATATCCTTAGGTGAAGGTGGCCCGTCCTGAGCACGGATCGTACTCGGTGCCGGCTGACTCGCACCCTTGTTATTTTTTCTTTTCCGTCCCTTCTGCTTCTTTTGCTGTAATGGGATCGAGTTCTGCTCAGAGACCACCTTCTTGAGTGTGTTGGGGCTGATAATATTTCGCACCTCGGCTATCTGAGGCTCGGTGAAGGCGGCAGCTGGAGGCGTCTCCTGAGAACTGAACGCCAGACAACGCCTGTTGCAATTGGGTTTCTCCGCGGTACCAGCTAGATCGCGATCGTCTTTTGCAGGGTTGGGTTCTTGAGAAGGAGGCCCCAAGAATTCGTCACCGTACCCATGTTCATTGAAGTACTTATCGACGTTGGTAAATGTACCATCGTCGTCGTCCAGATCCTGTGCCATATGCATGTCCGGATCAGCTGACGGCGGTAGCGTTGTGGCGGTCTTGCCATGGCTTGGCGCCGGCACGACTGGCGGTGTTGTCTATGGGGTGGTGTCCCCCGCCCCCAAACGAATCTGGCTCTTCGGCCAAAGCATGGACCAGCTTATGCAGGCGCTGAGGGTCATCACATCATCTTCGTCGGCCCCAGGGGGTCGATATGGAGGTAACAAGTCATCGCAGCCCCGCAGCACCCGAACCAGTTGAACCCTATACACGGTGGGTGGCATCGGATTACCGTGGAACACGCGGTTGCCCGGTTGAACGATTCTGGCCTTGGCGACATCGATCAACTCGCCGTCCACGAAGTGCAGGAGAGTGCATGGAACGTCGGCGGTGCCCTGCGAAAACATGTAGGGCGTCAGGGATGCCCAGTCAAAGGCAAGGAGATGAAGTCATCGGCCGAGAGACTTAGTTACCGTGATGGCGTCGAGCTCGGCTAATGTCGAGGCACCGCCAACGGCGGGCGTGCAAGTGACGGAGGGGCCGCTTGCTGCCGAGGTGCCGGCCGGCGTATTCTTCCCACACCCGGGTGCATTAAGCTCCAATGCCGGCGCCGACGCCGGAGACACCAATGCCGCCTCCGCCGGAGACACCAATGGCGCCGGCGCGTTGTGCGAGTTGCTGCCCGTGAAGCTGGGAATCGGGGGCGGCCCCTGTTGGCCGCCCGCAATCCATGCCTGCAGCCCCTCAACCAAGGTAGGCATAATGGCGGTGATCGTCGCTCCCAGTTGGTCTCGCACTTGCTCTTCGACTATCTCCGGAATCCGCGCCACTTGTGCCTTGAGTTCTTGAACCTCGCGCTCCTGGCTTTCCGAGCTGGTCTTTCTCTCCTTTCGCCCAGCATTATAGTATTCCGACCATTTCGTGGACAAGCCTTTGCCGGCCACACGACCAGCTGACGACGGCTTACTGAACTTATCCTTGTGTTTCATTACGTTCAACGCCCTATTTAAAGTGGCGTCCCAAGGGGAGCTCTGAGATGACCCCGCGCTACTGCTTTCAGTGTCCTGCGGAAGGAACGTGAACCATTTAGAAATTTGGCTTCATTAATTAGAATGCAACCATATGGAGCTAATTACGCGGGGGTGTATTCCTTACCAGAACAAGCTCAAGCGCCTTGGTCTTCGGATCCGTGGTAAGCTCCTTTGTTACCGGGTCCACCTTGTACCGGGCCCTGACATAGTTCCTGGTCTGCTTGTCATGGTATTTATCGAAGAGGGGCGGTAGGCCTTGCTCGGCACGCTCCGCGTCCTCCTTGTCCCATATAGGTTCCGCCACTCTGTAACCGCCGGGACCGAGTTTGTGGACCCCTAAGTTCAAGTCCCGCATATCTTTCCCCCACTGACTTGATTCCGCAGATGCGTTGCTCTCGCACTTGATCTTGAACTCCCGGTAGTCAACTTTGCTGATCGAAGGATTTGTCTCCTTGATCTTCTCATAACTATCACCTCTTAGAATCCTTCTCTTCACCGCGGCTCTCCAAGTAGCCAGGGCCGTGCTCATCTTCGTGAGGGCGGCACTGTTCACTTTATTCCCTGAGAGGCGTGTGTTTGCGAAGTCACCGGGGAACTTGTATCGTTCGTGCAGCTTCGTGAAGAGGAGGTTGCGCAAATTCCCTCGGTCACGATGCCTTAGGTTCTCGGTGTTGACCGAGACGGTGCTCCGGAGAATGCACCCGAGTTGTCCCGTGTACCCACTGACTAATTCTTTGGGCGCCGTTGGATGCCCACTGGAGGACACTTCAGTAAATTCCTCCTTGACGGTGCCGAGCACGTTTGGGCGCCGGTCCATCCGTTGCCTCTTCGGTTGGCTGCCATCTGTGCGTGCGCTGCCATCATCAGTGGTGGCATCCTCGGCGACACCATCAGTGGTGTCATCCCCGACGCCACTAGGGGTTGTGTAGTCGGGATCGGTGTCTTCCGCGGCGTCCTCATAGCGGTGAGGTTCTTCCTCCATCTCCTGGGACAGCTCCCAGAATGCCTTGCCCGAACCGCCGGCCTCATCGTTGTTGGCCATGTTCGCTCTAAATAGGAAAAAAGGCTACTAGAGTTATTTCTTAAATGCAGTCTAGGAAAAAAGCCTACTGAACTTGACTGTGGAGACCTTCAGTTGTCCACTTGCAAAATCAAGAAGGTACACTTGTGATTGTTATTTTCTTGCATTTATATAGATGCTTGCATCAGAATCTATCTATCTGAACTTGGTATTCTTAAAAAAAAACAATCTAAAATTTCTCCTTAATTTACTACTCCTATATTAAAGCGCATACTGTAAACAGCTATGTCTTTGGCATTGCGCAACTTCTCCCTGTACTTCTCACTGTAACCTAACTCAGTCTTATATTTTTGGTGTACTAGGTTGGTATTGGAGGTCCCCTTATTAATTCTAATGATGGGAGTTTTGTTAGGATTAACTTTTATGATAATACTGATAAAACCCCTTTCCTGCCAAGGAGTAAAATTGTTGATGTCTTAAAAGGGATTGATCTTCCATCGCAAAGCTATTCTCTTTTAGACAAACATTTAACAGGAGCTTACATCGTGAATCTGAACAACAGGAGTAACTAGACTGCATTTAACAGGAGTACACTACTAGAGTTAACAAATTGGGCATCTTCTAGGTCAAACTATAAATGTTGATTAATTTTTGTTTCGGTTGAGAATCGGGCACCTTCTAGGTCAAGAAAATTGGGCATGACCTTTGCTAATTTTCTTGACCTAGGAGTGCCCCATTCTCAACCGAAATGGAAATTAATCAACATTTCAGGAGAAAGGGGTCATTTCAGAAGATCACAAGTTCAGAAGATCTACAGTAGCAGCAGCATCACAAGTTGACAAAATTCAGTGAATATAATGATCAACTCTATAGTAGCAGCAGCATCACAAGTAGTACAGCAGTAGCATCATCACAAGTAGTACAGTAGCAGCAGTGAATACAGTTTTTATAGCATGTACTTTGGGTTCGGTTCTCTCGAGAAAAAACAGTGCAGGTTTCTGCATTATTTACCATGGTTGGTATTAATTTTTGAACCATGATTTGGTATTTTATTTGACATGCTGGCTTGGGAAAGTCACCAACAAGGTCCAAAGTATAGCCCTGATAACTGCATTCAGCCACTGAAATAACATGAGTACCAGGTAACTAAGTAAGACTGCATGCGACGATCTCCAAGATATAAAAGACCAGCCAGGTGAATTCTTCAGTGAAAATGTTAGGCAAGAATAGCAGTCCAGTGTATTATTTTGCGGTGGTGCATATGTTCATATCCTACTATGTAGCACTATTATAAGTTTGAATTTGATTCTGTTTGAACACTTTTAATATTGTTTCCATTGTTTAAAGTAGTACAACAGCAGCTTGAAATGAACTAAGACCCTAATAGCTAGTTTGATCGTGCGCTGTTACTCTCTAAACTCTTTTTATCAAATCTAGCACATGATAGCATCTTGAACTGAACCAACATCAAAAGAAAAAGACTACAACTTTGAAGACCACATCGATCAGCTTATCCTATCAACACAAATTACACACATATTCTCCCTAAACCACCCCAATCAAACACTTTTCAGAAGCTAAGTTGCATTGCACACCCATGAGCCATGACTTATAAACACAATTACTAGAGCAGCAGAGAAATTCATCCATAATTTGTGCTAGGTATGAGGCAGCGGAGCCCGGGAACGAGGTCGCCGAGAAGGAAGAGGGGAGAGGAGGCGGAGCTCACCGGGGAGGCGCAAGGAGGCCCTGCGAGAGCTTAGTAGCAGCAGAGGTGGCCGGAGTTGAGGAAGACGGCGGCGACCCGAGGAAGAAGACGAGGTGGATCCGGGGCTGTGCGGCTCCTCGGGTTCGCGCTCCTGCAGGGACGAGGGAGGGGCGTGAGCAGCGGGCGAGAGGGAGGGAGAGCGCGGCCGGGGAGAGGAGGAGAGGGGAGGACGATCGGCTCACGCGCGCACCTCGCAATGCCGGCGGCGGTGGAGCGGGCGCGGGCGGACGGCGGCGTGCTCCCGCGGGGGTCGTCGGGTTCGGTGGGGCACGCGCACCTCGCAATGCCGGCGGCGGTGGAGCGGGCGCGGGCGGACGGCGGCGTGCTCGATCCCGCGGGGGTCGTCGGGTTAGGTGGGGCGCGCGTCGACGTAGGGCGCGTGGATCTGGCGAGGGAGGGAGAGAGGCCAGAGGGAGAGGGGAGCAAGTGGGAGTGGGGGGAGGGTTAGCAATGGCGCACCTTTTAGGGGTGCGCCATGAAAATACGTATACCAATGGCGCACCTTCTAGGGGTGCGCCATAAACACCGTGATAGCAATGGCGCACCTTCTCCTGGTGCGCCATTACTATCTTTTTTTTTTGGATTTTTAGTTGCATGTAATAATTTTTTAGAAAATGACCATAAATTTTAAAATGTTACGATATAAGTAGTTATTACTAATTTTCAAATACTTGCGTTGCAAAACATTTGTGAATTGGTAAAACATTTATGAATATGAAAAAATATCATCAAATTTGAAAAAATATTCATGAATTCAAAAAGTGCCCATGAAATTTAAAAATATTCATGAGTTCAAAAAATATTAACAAATTCAATACTTTTTGTGAGTTAGAAAAATGTTCGCATTTTCAAAAAATGTTTGCAAATTTAAGCAGGAAAAGGAACACTGAAAAATAAAATACCAGAATAAACATAAATAAAAATTGGTATATCAATGGCGCACCTCCTAGGGGTGCGCCATAAATACCTTGATAGCAATGGCGCACCTTCTCCTGGTGCGCCATTAATAACTTTTTTTTACTAGAATAAACATAAATAAAAACAATTAAAATACCAGAAGAAAACACAAAGAAGCCCAAGGTGCCTGTAAATGATGATTTGCAACAAAACAAGAGGGAGAAGAACAAAAATTCCAAATCCAAGAAGAAAGTGGTCGATACTTCAACTTGGTGATGGAGAAGTTACAAAATATTAAAGGAAGGTAAGTACAGACAACATTAATCCCCACTGTTTTGAACAAAACAGGTTACTGGATAGAGGACTAGAACAGAAGAAATGCCATTTCCATATGTCGAAATACAATCGAGAAATGAAGACTACAATTTAAATACAATCGATCTTAGCTATCTTTTCACAATCTTCTTGCCCTTCTTTTTCGCAAATGGAGTTCTTCTCTTGAACGGACGTCCTTTAGGTAGGGTGGTCCTGCTTCTTCTTGTGGTGTATGGTACTTCATCGTCGTCGTCATGTTCCGTCTTCGGGTCGCCGTACTTGTCGAAGTCTTGCTCATTGGCGACTCCATCCATTCCGATGATCTTCCTTTTGCCTCTCCTCACGACAACACGACTGGGCTTTGACGGGTCGGTAATGAAGAAGCATTGGTCCACTTGGGAAGTCAGTACCCATGGCTCATTTTTTGCGGTGACGTTTGCGCCCGCGGTCTTGGATTTGGCTTCGGGTATAACCATGGTGGTGAAATACCGGTCATCTTTTAGGACGCTCTTGGCCCATCTGACACGGAACATCGGGACCTTCTCTCCAGCGTAGCTCAGCTCCCAGATCTCCTCGATCCTTCCATAGTATCTGTCCTTGTCGTTACCGGTGTAGGATTCCATCGTTACCCCGGAGTTCTGATAATCATCACTCTTCATGTCCTTTTCCTCGGTGTAGAATGTGTAGCCATTGATATCGTATGCCTCATAGGTCATCAGGTTGTGCTCGGCGCCCTGTGACAAGGCGAATATGAGTTTTTCTTCCGCGGAAGAATCCTCATGTAAAGGGTACGACAGAAGCTTGTCCTTGAACCAACGCATGAAACATGAGTTGTGCTCTTTGATTATATCTCCGTCCGTCGTCTGTTGGCCTCGGTCATTGTACACCTTCTCAATAAAGGTTTTGTGCTCTACCACCCAAGGATCGACCACGTCTATGTGTTGTAGCGTGACTAGGTTTGCTCTTTCAAAGTCGGCGAGTCGACCCTTGAAGTCGACATGCATTTCATGGCGACCCTCGCGGTGACCCCATCCAGCGAGCCTGCCGAGGTGCCTGTTGACGGGCAGACCAACGGGGTTCTCGATGCCTAGATAATTCGTGCAGTAGGAGATGCACTCTTCGGCCAGAAAGCCCTTGGCTATGCTTCCATCTGGACGTGCCCTGTTGCGAACATATCCTTTGATGACACCATTCATCCTTTCGAACGGCATCATGCTGTGCAGGAACGTCGGCCCGAGTTGGATGATATCCTCCACGATATGGACCAGCAGATGCACCATAACGTCGAAGAATGCGGGCGGGAAGTACATCTCAAGCTCGCATAGTATCACCACGATCTCTTCCTGTAGCCTTCTGAGTTGCCTCACGCCAACCGACTTCCGAGAGATGACGTCGAAAAAGTTGCATAGGCCAAATAGCGTTTCACGGACGTGCGCGTCCATGATCCCACGGATTGCAACTGGAAGTATCTGCGTCATCAGCACCTGACAGTCGTGAGACGTCATCCCGCTGAACTTCTGCTTCGCTGAGTCTAGGTATCTGCTTATCTTCCCCGCGTAACCGTAAGGAAGTTTTACTCCTACGAGGCAGGTGAAAAACTGCTCGATCTCCTCCTGACTTAGAGTGAAGCACGCGGGAGGGCAGTCGTATTCGATCTTCTTGGCCTTTTTGCCTTTGCGACGACTTTCCGTGTCCTTCGCCTCATCATCATCATCATCATCATTAGGGCATTTTGCGTGAAGCTCCTCCCTGATGCCCATTGATTGCAAGTCTGCCCTTGCTTTCGGCCCATCTTTGGTCCTCTCTGGCATGTTGAGCAGGGTACCAAGCAGACTCTCGCACACGTTCTTTGTGATATGCATGACATCAAGGCTATGAGGCACACGGAGGATCTTCCAGTACGGCAAGTCCCAGAAAACCGACCTCGTTTTCCATACCTTCAGCAGCGGCTCTGGCGCCTTTCGCTTCTTTCCCGGCGGTGGGCACTCTTTCCAATTTTTCAACAACTCGTCTATTTCCTCGCCGCTCCTCGTACGCGGGCGTCTTCGGGGTTCGGTTTCACCATCGAACAGATCCTTGCGTTTTCTCCATGCGTCATCGTCGCGAAGCCACCTTCGATGTCCCATGAACACGGTTTTCGAAGACCCGGGATCTCTATCTAGCTGGCGATACATTGTGTCATCCATGCACCTGACGCATGCACAAAATCCGTGGACCACCTGCCCCGCGGCATATCTGTAACCGAGATAGTCGTGCACCGTCGTGAGCAGTGCGGCTCTCATAGGGAAATATTCTTTCGCTGTGGCGTCCCACGTATTGGCTGGCGTTTTCCACAGCGTGTCTAGCTCCTCTTTCAGCAGCCCCAGATACAGATTGATGTCGTTCCCTAGTTGTTTCGGCCCTTCAATTAGCATACTCATGTGAATGTACTTCCTCTTCATGCACACCCAGGGGGGAAGGTTGTACATCCACACAAACACAGGCCAGGTGCTATGTGTGCTTCTCTGGCTGCCAAACGGATTGACTCCATTGGTGCTCGTGCCCAGCACAATGTTCCTTGGATCGTCCCCAAATTCTGGGTGTTCGAAGTTCAACGCTTGCCACTGGCTCGCATCCTTAGGGTGACTCAGCATCTTGTCTTTTTTATTTATCTCCGGATCATTTCCGTCATCTTCTCGCTTCTTCTCCTCCCTATCCGCGTGCCAATGCATGAGCTTTGCTAGCTTAGGGTCCGCGAAATACCGCTGCAGACGAGGAGTGATCGGAAAGTACCACACCACTTTTCGAGGAGCTTTCTTCCTCTTCTTGTATCAAGTGACACCGCACACCGGACATATGGTAGACTCCGCGTGCTTGTCCCGATAAATGATGCAATCGTTCATGCACACATGGTATTTCACGTGCGGTAAATCCAGAGGACACACGATTTTCTTCGCCTCCTTGAAACTGGTCGGGCACTTGTTCCCCTTGGGAAGACGTTCGTGCCAGAATGACATGTTCTCGTCGAAACATGAGTCGGTCATTTTGTGTTTTACCTTCATCTCCAGAGCCATGAGCGTTACTTTCAGGCAGGTATCCTCGGGCCTGCATCCTTCATACAATGGAGTAACCGTGTCTATCTCCAGTTGATCCAGCTTGGCTTTCTCTCGGGCGGCAGCTCTTGCGTTACCCGTCTGCTTGAGAAGCAGCTCTTGAATATGAGGGTCCTGCACCCAGCCCATCGATGGTCCATCGTCGTCTGCTCCGGCATCTTCATCTTCATGATCATGCCCTTCGTCTTGATCTTCCTCATCATCATGTCCGGCATCTTCTACATGATGACTGTGTCCTGCATCTACTTCGTGATCATGTCCTGGAGATTCTTCGTCTTCTCGCCTGCCCTCGCCGCTATTGTCTTGCTGCCCTTCCTTATTTCTTGCCCGGCCTCCATGGACGACTTCATAATCATCTTCATCACCTTGCCACCGATAGCCATCCATGAAACCACGCACGAGTAGGTGGTCCCGCACCTGTCTGGAATCCGGGTCCATAAGGCTCCTCAGCTTGCATCTTCGACACGGACATCTTATCTCCGTCTCGTTCTTTTGAAGCATCTCGGCCTTCACGGAGCTCAAAAACCTATTCACAATGCCTTCGGTCATCGTGCGGACCATGGTCGAGTGCGGGGTAGAGCAAAACGATATTTTAGAACCCAAAAAAAATTTGGCATGACTTTGCCTAAAAATAGACCAAAAAGAATGCATAGTGCCAAATTCTCGCCGAAACGGAAATGAATCAATATTCCGGCAAAATATTGGCAACTATCGCATTTCAAATACCGGTACCTCCAAACACAAACATATGCAACACCACAAACATACGTAGATCTAGGCCATAAAAAGTGTGCACGTTGTTGGAGGGAGAAAAAAGTAGATCTAGAACATAAAGAAAGCTTTCCCCTTACTTACCTATCAAAAAAAATGAAATTTAACCACTTAATTTGGGTGAATCTATGGTGCAAATGAGGTGAGGAGGAGGAGGCAGCCGAGACCAAGCTTGGTAGAGGTGGAGAGAATGAAGTGGGGAAAGTGAGTGTGGTAGGTGGCTGTCCAAAATATCTAGCTGCTCTCAGGTTACCAATGGCGCACCTCCTAAGAATGCGCCATTGGTAACCAGGGTTACTAATGGCGCACCTGGTGTATGGTGCGCCATTACTAGTTTTGAAAAAAAAATTGTTAGTAGTGGCGCACCGTGGGTGTGGTGCGCCATTACTAGTTAAAACTAGTAATGGCGCACTATCCCCAGGTGCGCCATTACTAGTTTTGAAAAAAAAAATAAAAAAAAATTTGTTAGTAGTGGCGCACAGAGGGTGTGGTGCGCCATTACTAGTTAAAACTAGTAATGGCGCACTTTCCCCTAGTGCGCCATTACTAGTTTTGAAAAAAAAAATAAAAAAAAATTTGTTAGTAGTGGCGCACCGTGGGTGTGGTGCGCCATTAGTAATATGGCCATTAATAGCGTACCTATATCTGGTGCGCCACTGCTATATAGCAGTGGCGCACCACATACATGGTGCGCCATTAATGTCCATATTAGCTATAGCCGTTTTTCTAGTAGTGCCAGGTGCTCTCCAGTTTACCTACGCACCTCCATGACATCATCCACATCTGACCTCCCTACCCTAGCTTCTCGATGTGGAGCTTTGCTCCACCCACCTTTAGTTGTCCTGAAGCGGGGGTGGCCTTTTCTTGTATTCCGATGTCGTCCATCCTCCCCACGCAACCTCGTGATATCCGGTAACAAGCTAGGAGGCTGGTGAGATGGGGTAAGCAAACGTTTTACGGTGTGCTCAAAGAAGATGAAAGGAAAATGATTTTTTTTGAAAATAAAACACTGAGCTAGTGACTTGTGGGTGTTATGTGCTAGTGCATAGGCAAAGGAAAAAGGAGAAGTGGGGCTATAAATAGGCAAGAAAAAACCAGGGGTCAAGAAGAAAATAGTAACAAAGATATCATAATTAAACATGACAGGGAAGAAGGCATGGTGCGCTTGTGTATTAAAAGGAAGGTATTTTCATGATTGCGATTATATGTTTGCTATAAGGAAGAGGAACACCTCCCATACTTGGTGCGCAATCCTGCATGGCTGAGATGCCTTAGGGTGTGGAATTAATTAAACGCCTTGGCGATGGATCTACTGTTAATGTCTAGAGCGACCCATGGATTTTCGGATAATTACACCTCAGGACCCCTTGTCAAGTTTCCACAAGCTAATGCCAATCTGGTGGAAGAGCTCATTGATCAGGAGAATGGTGAATGAGACAGCATGAAAATTGAGGCAAACTTTGTGCCACCTCATATAGAAGCAATATGTAGAGTCACTGTGGGACATATGCCAGAGAATACCTGGGCCTGGAAACATTATAGACTTGGAAACTTCTCTATTTGGTCTGCATACAAAGCTCTATTACATTTGAAGAGACAGAATAAGAGTGCATCCAGTTCAGTGACTGTACCTATAAGTCATTGGCAGAAGTTGCGGAAAATCCCAGTGCCACCTAAAGTTTGTAATTTCTGGTGGAGGCTTATTCGCAAATTTGTGTCATGTCGTTCAGTTCTACAAAAGTGTCATACTAAGCAGATATCACTTTGCGAGGATTGTGGAGTGGGGGAAACAATTACATATGCACTGTTCTCTTGCACATGGCTAAGATTTTTTTTGTCTGAACAAAAGTGTTTTATGTCGGTCGGAATTCCTAATGTCCACCTAGACTTTTGGGCAATTGATATTGTTGACAGCAAGGAAATATCAGAATCACTTGCTGTCACCATCTTAGTTGGGAGTTTTGGATAGTGTGGACAGAACGGAACAATAGGCGACATGGGGAATTAAGTCGCTCGGTTCAGTCTTCTGTCAAATGTGCAATCGATACTATTCACGATCTTCCAACATTGGAAGGAGTGAAGAAGTATCGACTGCCAAAAGAGAATATGGTCTGGTTACCGCCTGAGGAAACCTTTATCAAGGTGAACATCGATGCGAGCTATTCAGGAACTTAGGTCACGGTGGCACCGGAGTGGTGATTCGAAACTACTTTGGTGAGCTAATCCAAGCTCAGGCTATGTGGTACCAATATGCGGAAAAATGCAAGGTTGATGGAAGCTTTGGCGATTCGGGATGGTATCCATTTAGCAATGGATCTTGGCTTCCGCAAAATTGTCATCAAGAGTGATGCACAGGTGGTTGTTCGGATGTTCAATAATGCGGTTTTCGAGAGGGCAGATATTACTTCCATTTGTTACGAGGTCCAGGAGGTGAGCTCCGGTTTTGAATCATTCGTTCTTCGCCATGTAAACCGAGCAAATGTAGGGGCACATAGATGTGCCAGGCATGCTAGTGAGGATCGCAGAAGATGTCTATGGGTTGACTATACGTCCTCTTTTCTTCCAGGTCGTACTATTCAGCTACATTGTAATCCTCCTATTTAAGCATTAAAGCCTGTGATTCTAAAAAAGAAGAAGAAGAGGAAACTGTGTGACCGGTAGGAGTTAATTTCAAGGAACTAACACACTTCGGCACATCGTAACGAATCAGTACAATTAGTCACATTTTTTGCAATTCAGTACCAACTCTAAGCCTAAGTGTTGCAAAACGGTCTAACAGTCGTATAAGCACGTATTGACTGTGTATCTGACCGACCGGGCCCACGTGTCAGGTGACACGGCGGCATACCCGCGCGCGCCGTGCCGCTGACTCGGGCCCACCCGGCTCGGTCGTTGTATCTGTCTCGGTCGGGACGAACCCTAGTTTTCCTCTCCCCTCTCCCTCGCCCCTCTCTGTGCGGCTCTCTGGCGATGGCGGCGGCGACTCCCGGCGGCGGTGACGGTGCGGGCGGGTACGGAGACCTTCCCAGCCTCGGGAGTGATGACCACGTTGGTCTGGACGACGGTGGCTCCAGTTCGTACTACTCCAACGCCGACGATGAGGATTTGGAGGAGGAGGCGGCGTTGTCTATGGAGGACAGGGTGAGGCTGGCAGAGATTTGGGTGGCCAACCCTACCAGTAGCCATCACTGGACCAGTGGAGCTGGTGGTGGCGTGTTGTAAGTGCCTCTCTTCTCTCCTTCTTTCTGCCTATTTCAAAACTGGGGGGCTAGGGTTAGTTGCTCATGATATTTTAATTTTTTGCTGTCAATTTTAGTTTGGATGATGCTATTTGGGATGTTCGGATTCACTTTGATGCACATCATAATTTGGATAGGAAGATATGCAGCTCAGATGTGACATTTCTGAACCTATATGCACTGATGCAAACACAAGGTTTTTCTTTCTCTGATGAACGGTACCACATGAAGAATTTAGGCAGATGAGAGGAGAGAGAGCATGGCTTAGAATTGATTGACACAAACATCAAACTTCAGCAACTAAAAAAGGAATATGAGCATAGTTTAGTTCTGAATTTGCTAGTGAGGGCAACAACACCTTTTGTATGTCAAAGAGAAGAAGATTTAGTGAGATCAAATTTCAGTAATGTCTGTCAGAGAGAAGAAGCTCTAGCAACAATATTGTATGAACCAGCTGTTGTGTATGATCTCAGTGAGCCTGTAGTTCTTGCTGTTGATGAAGAAGGTGTCGTTTTTCATAGTCAGTGCAGCAGCAGTCCTACTCAACCTATTGTCGTGTGCACACAAGAGAGCAGAAACTTCAGAAAGGAGTAGCTCAAAGTTGTAATGGAGGAAGAGCCAGTGTTAGAGAAGGCACATAATAGTAGTGATGACTCTGAGGCTGCATATGACAGTGATAACAATCCTTTCTGCATGGAGAAGTACATGATTTATGAAGACACATAGATAATAGAGGGGAATATATTAGCAGAGCAAGAAGATGGATATTCAGATGAAGATTCAGAAGAGGAACAAGTACATTATGAGGGTGACACTAAGGTTGAGGATTTGTTTGAGATGGAGGAGGAGGAGGAGCAGGAGAAGAAGGAGGATGTTAATGTTGTTGCAAGAGAAGAACCACCACTGGAAAACCTGCAAAAAGGAGGAAGAAACTGGCAGTTAGGAGAGGCCCCACTAGTAGGTCACATTCAAGTGTGTTAGAGGAGGTGAAACCTGATTTCATTCCTTCATCAGATGATGGGTTGTTGTTTGAGGATGAAGATGATGGACATGAGCCACTCTCATTTGTTCTAACTAAAGGGAGGAAGAGTAGGGCCCAGAAAAGGAAAACAAGGATCTGGTACAATGACAAACTTGAGCAACCACATCAGCAGTTATGTCTGTACATGTGCTTTAAGGATCAGCAGCAATTCAGAGATGCTTTGTTGAGCTTGCACATCACACAGGCCAGAGACTTCACGTATCACAGAAACTCAGACCAAAGGATCATTGCCTGATGTAAGCAAGAGCACTGCCAGTTTTGCATAGTTGCTGCAGTTATCAAAGGGTAGAAGACTTTTGCTATTAAGAAAATAAGGCTGGAGCACACTTGCCCTAGCAGCACAGAGACATCAAGGATTAGTGCAAAGTGGCTTGCAAAGACCTATGACTCATTGGTCAGGTCTGATCCAACCACTAGCATACACACTTTGATTGACAACTGCCAGGAGAAGTATGGTGTTGATGTGCCAAGGCACATGGCCTATAGGGCCAAAAACCTTGCTGTAGAAGCTGTGCTAGGAGAGCACAAGAGGATGTATCCCAGACTTAGGGATTATGCTCAGACCATAATGGATACAAACCCTGGCAGTAGAGTTGTAGTTACAACAGTTACTCCAAAAGCTACTACAAAAATACCACATCCAGGGCCAAGGTTTCATGCTATGTTCTTCTACATAAATGGAGTAAGGGAGGGATTTCTGAATGGATGCAGACCATTCATTGGTTAGTTATGCCTTCCTTGTATTATATCATAACTTTTTAAATCTTTGTTATTGTACATCACAAATTTTCATTGTTTAGTAGTGCTTTATAGTGACTTAAATATATAGTATTGTTAGACCAGGAGCTTAGTTAGCAGTGGATCATATATAGTGACTTAAACTGTTATTTGCTTGCAACAACAGGTGTTGATGGATGCTTTATTAAGCTGACCACTGGTGCTCAAATCCTTGTTGCCATTGGAAGAGATGGCAATAACAATATTTTCCCACTTGCATTTGTTATTGTTGGACAAGAGGACACAACTAACTGGTGTTGATTTCTGCACCAACTGAAGATATGTCTAGGAGAAGAAGTTGGGAAATTTGGCCTTTATACTATCATGCCTGATAGACAGAAGGTATGCATGCATCTTCCTGTTATGTTCTTCTGCATTAGAGTTACTCTCTGCATTAGCATGTTATGCTCTAGATGCAGTAGTACAACAGCTAAGTCTAGCATGCTATGTGAACAGGGGCTACTAAATGCAATAAATTAAGTTTTTCCAAACTGCCATCAAAGATTTTGCCTTAGACACCTCTATGCAAATTTCTAGAGTGCTTGGTTTAGGGGGGAAGATCTCAAGAAATGCATGAATAATGCCAGCTATCTTATATTTACTAATTGAAAGCATCATACGAGCCTCCCCATTAATCCTTGAGAACTATTCTAATTGTCCGTAGGATCTCGCTATTAATTAATCACAACCATCCGATGAAACATTGGAGTCCTCGTGTGATGTCCCACCTAAAGGTTCTTACGAGATCTATCATCAGGAGTCAGAAACACCTCAATCACGTAACCGTTCGCTCAGCCCTTCCTCCTCCACCAAGGCATCGTCTGCGTCATGGAGAGATCTCCAATGACGCTCCACATAATCCTCCTCCTGCATCTCCCTTCTCCAATCTCCATGTGTTCTTAAAAATTGGAGTTCCATCTACGTTTCTATCTATAAAGATTTAACCAGACCAGCCTCTTTCCGACCTCCTTTCTCTCTAACCTTTGAATCTCTTCTGCCCAACCATGCTACAATCCACCGTACAGAGCAGGAGGAAATCCTTCGAATTTCCTAAGCTTCCAAGTCCTACCACATTGCAATCCACGATATGGGGTAGATCTGTAGGCCTTAGTTTGAATCGGGCTTATCTACCACCTCATGTCGCTCCTCACATGCCCTTTCTTGGACACTGTCAGCCCCTCAACATCAGGTTCTTTTTTCTTCCCGAACTCCTACTAGAGAAGCAGATTTTGTCTTCCCATGGACTTTCTGTAATACAATCTGGCAGGTGGCGTGGCAAGCAATCCAGCAGGAGCGGTCTACAATATTGGCCGGTACAGGTGCGGAGAAGTCGCCGCCAACGCAGTCTCATGCCCCTCCATGGCGCTGCAGTGATCAATAAGTATCTGCAATCCACATGCGGGCTGCAGCAATAGCAATTGGAATTGGAATTTGAGAAATATGTCCACGTTGCAGGTCAGGAGCAATTCATGGATGAGTGCATGTGGTGGAATGTGGTTTGACGAGTGCAGGTCAAGAGCAATTCATGTGGTGGCATGTGGTGCAGAACATCATCCAGGTCTCCCAGGTTTTCTCGACACGTCGCTACTCTGGACGGATGTTTCGCACGCACACTGCAAGCAAATGTTGGTAGGAGAAAAGTGGGTGTCATCGTGTCAGTGGCTTTTTGCAATCGTTAGGCCACACCACCCATCATCCCATGCACCAACGCCCCTTACAGGTCTAACTGACGAGTACTGCAAAATCGATCATGCTCTGCACCTCGGCCGATCCAGCATGGATGATGCTTTTCCCAAGACAAAAAGAAAACCGGATCTATGGTGCGTCACTCAGTGAGTTAACATCAGATTAGGTAATGTTTACATGCGTTAGTAGTTCTCCCTATACTAAGGTGGTTCACCTTGAATATCTTCAGTTTTTCTCTGTTCCCTCATGGATTCAAGCAACTCGAAGCAGAACAAGCGCTAGATTATTGGTGCGTTCCAAGCAAGACTGAGTATCTCCATCCTGCGTTTACTCATCGGACAGTCCATTGTGGTGTTTCCATGATCCCTCAAGTTCTGAGTTCTGACCAAAAATATTAGTAGATATAGTTTCTTATTCGAGTTTTAGAAACCCAAGCTGTCTAAATAATCCTGCCATGTTGCTTTGGACATTTTTAGTTGCAGCTACAGTTTAGTTAGAAAAAATGTATTTGAGCGACGTTTTCAGTTCCCAGCACAGTGATAAAAAATTTGTACTCGACATGATGCCTCTAACTCAGATTTGTATTCTCAAGGATGATAAAAGAGATATGGTATGGATCGGATTTTTCAATTTGCTTTAAGAATACTTATATATATTTTCCTCTCCAAGTTGACTCTTATACATATATGTAGTCTGCTGACTAATACCTGTGTTCAGTCAAGCATTCTCAATGTAAATTGCAACAGCTAACAGAGGTCTGTGCCATGCGTCACCGTAACATTACATGACAGTTATGAGTATGGGTGGAAGCAAGGTATTACTCTATCATGTGAACGTACTACTTTATGCATTTGTAACATCCACTACTATATATTCCGGTTCATTTCATTATACCGATTGGTGTTGGCTTACATGTGCATTAGTTTATTATGACGTGCTCAGTTATATTGATATAGCCAAACTGAACTGATTGAAGGACTTTGGAATAGTCTATTTAATTGTTTACTCTATATATTTTGACAAAAGGAGTTATCACAGGAATAAAATGAGTTCCTCCGAGAGCATTATCTTCAGCTTTCTCCATATTATCATAGACTCATATTAGGACTACATATACTAAAGGATCATCTCAATATTAATTTAGGTTGTAATTGCATGTAGGCTTTAAGAATTTTTTATTTTGCTTCTTGGTTCATCTCTCACTACAACAATATCCAATTAATCACAATATAATTAATTATACCATTGGACCGAATATAAAGATTATGATTTGTGCCATCAAATGACGGTATACTTGGACATGCCAACTAATGTTTTTTTTGAAAAAGAGGGGTGAGAACCCGGCCTCTGCATCGATTGATGTACGCAGCTTTAGACATGTCGACTAATGGTAAGATCCACATTGCTGATAGATGGTTCAGTACCAAACTATATAGGTAACTTTGACTTTTCAACCACGGTAAGATATTCCTAAAAGGACATCATAAGAATCGATAAACAAGGTGTCCATGCCACATAAGTGTTAATGTTCAAGGTCCATATATATGGAAGAACCAACCCGCAACAATTAATCCATTTGTTCTCGAATTCTTGCCATGTGAATATCCATATATAACTGATTGAATTATTTGATTGTGGTTTACCCATGTAATAACAGGGCATATCTTTCATGCGGAAATCATTCACTGATTTAATTTTTTTGACTATGACTTTCACTCAAAAGTTTTGGATTGTCTTGAAGATCTTCAATTGTTCCCTACGAATATCCATAATTCTACACCGACTATCCATCATACACAAAAACACAAAGGGGTCGGATACTCTAACACATGGTTTATGCAAGGTTAATGAGGATGCGGCAGTGGCACAGTGCAGTGATGCAGGTGTGATAAAGCTCCCCCGCTAATCTAAGAAATATTTTGTTTGTTTAATCAACAAATTCCATGGCCATGATCAGTTAGTGCATTCTCATATCTAGGTTATATATGTCTGACCAACATCTATAGGTAGGACTACACACACACTTACTCTTTTTTTCTTGAAAAATATAGGCAAGACTTCACACACACACACACACACACACACACACACAGAGACGGTACATGGAATCATACAAAACAATTACATTGAGAACATAGTTCTATATTCTTTCAATACTCTAATGCTAAACAATTGATCCACAAAAAGTGTTACACAGAGCCTCATGTAATCCATGTTTTCTTACTAGCCCGTGCAGTGGCACGGGTTGACGACTAGTGCTTATAACCAACACAAGTTTAACATTGCCATGAATGACCTGAAAAATGAGAGTGAGGAAGCTTGGAAGTGGCTAAGTGGAATACCTAAACACACATGGGCTAGGCATGCTTTTGAAACTAACTGCAAGACAGACTTGGTTGTTGACAACCTGTCTGAGGTGTTCAACAAGTACATCCTAGATTTTAGGAAAAAAATCTATTAGGACTATGATTGATGGTATTAAGGACAAGTAGATGGTGAGGCTGTTGGGGAACGTTGCATGGGAAACAAAAAAATTCTTACGCTCACCAAGATCAATCTAGGAGATGACCATCTACGAGAGGAGAGATTGCATCTACATACCCTTGTAGATCGCTAAGCAGAAGTGTTAAGAAACGCTGTTGATGTAGTCGAACGTCTTCGCGATCTAATCACGATCCGTCCCGCGAACTTCCGATCCAAGTGCCGAACGGACGGCACCTCCGCATTCAACACACGTACGGCTTGATGACGCCTTCACCTCCTCGATCCAGCGAGCGGTGGTGAAGTAGTAGCTCGAGTCCTCCGGCAGCACGACGGCGTGATGACGGTGGTGGTGAAGAAATCTCAGCAGGGCTTCGCCAAGCCTCACGGAGAAGAAGAAGGACTTCGAGGGAGAGGGAGGGCAGCGCCGTGGCATAGATGGGTGCGTCTGCCCTCCCTCTACCCGTCTACATATAGGGGGAAGGGAGGAGGAGGGGCGCCCTAGGGTTTCCCTAGGGGGGCCGACGGCCACAAGGGGAAACCCTAGATGGGTTTTGGGTGGCCCCCCTTAGGTGCCTTGCCCCCCAAGCAACGGGGAGGCACCCCTGGGGCGCACCAACCCTTCCTGGTCTCGTAGGATGGGGTGAGGGGGCGCACAAGCCCTTAGTGGGCTGGTGTGCCCCCTCCTCTAGGCCCATGAGGCCCCCAACACTTGCCGGGGCCTCCCGAAACCCCTTTCGGTCATCCTGGTCACAATCCGGTCTGGAACACTTCCGGACTCCAATACCCTTCGTCCTATATATCAATCTTCACCTCCTGACCACTCCGGAGTTCCTCGTCACGTCCGGGATCTCATCCGGGACTCCGAACAACCTTCGGCAACCACCATAATGACTCAACTATACTTATATCGTCACCAAACGTTAAGTGTGCAGGCCCTGCTGGTTCGAGAACTATGCAGACATGACCGAGACACCTCTACGGTCAATAACCAATAGCGGGACCTGGATGCCCATATTGGTTCCTACATATTCTACGAAGATCTTATCGGTCGAACCTCGATGTCAAGGATTCAGCTAATCCCGTATGCAGTACCCTTTGTCTATCGGTATGTTACTTGCCCGAGATTCGATCGTCGGTATCCCCATACCTAGTTCAATCTTGTTACCGGCAAGTCTCTTTACTCATTCCGTAATACAAGATCCCGTGGCTAACTCATTAGTCACATTGCTTGCAAGCTCATTGTGATGATGTATTACCGAGTGAACCCTGAGATACCTCTCCGTCACACGGAGTGATAAATCCCAGTCTTGATCCATGCCAACTCAATAGACACCCTCGGAGATACCTGTAGAGCACCTTTATAGTCACCCAGTTACGTTGCGACGTTTGGTACACACAAGGTACTCCTACGGTGTCAGTGAGTTGCATGATCTCATGGTCATAGGAACATATACTTGACATGCAGAAAACGATAGCAGTAAACTTGACATGATCATATGCTACATTCATAGTTTGGGTCTTGTCCATCACATCATTCTCCTAATGATGTGATCCCATTATCAAATGACAACTCATGTCTATGGCTAGGAAACCATAGCCATCTTTGATCAATGAGCTAGTCCGGTAGAGGCTCACTAGGGACATGTTGTTGTCTATGTATCCACACATGCATTTGAGTTTTCGATCGATACAATTATAGCATGGATAATAAACGATTATCATGAACAAGGAAATATAATAATAACCATTTTATTATTGCCTCTAGGGCATATTTGCAACAGTCTCCCACTTGCACTAGAGTCAATAATCTAGTATTACATGGTAATGAATCTAACACCCATAGAGTTCTAGTGTTGATCATGTTTTGCCCGTGGAAGAGGTTTAGTCAACGGGTCTGCAACATTCAGATCCGAATGTACTTTGCAAATGTTTATGTCCTCCTCCTTGACTGCATCACGGATGGAGTTGAAGCGTCGCTTTATGTGTCTGGTCCTCTTGTGAAACCTTGGTTCGTTGGCTAGAGTAATGGCACCAGTGTTGTCGCAGAACAGAGTCAATGGGTTCAATACACTAGGCACAACTCCAAGATCTATCATGAACTTCTTCATCCAGACACCTTCCTTTTGTTGCCTCCGAGGCAGCTATGTACTCCGCTTCGCATGTAGAATCAGCTACCATGCTTTGCTTGGAACTGCACCAGCTAACCGCTCCCCCATTTAGAATATATACGTATCCGGTTTGAGACTTAGAGTCATCCAGATCAGTGTCAAAGCTTGCATCGACGTAACCCTTTACGACGAGCTCTTGATCACCTCCATAAACAAGAAACATTTCCTTAGTCCTTTTCAGGTACTTAAGGACATTCTTCACCGTTGTCCAGTGATCCATTCCTGGATTACTTTGAAACCTTCTAGCCATACTTATGGCAAGGCTGACATCCGGTCTTGTGCACATCATCGCATACATGATAGAGCCTATGGCAGAAGCATAGGGGTTGGCACTCATCTTTTCGCTATCCTCTGTTGTCGTTGGGCATTGAGTCTGACTCAACTTCACACCTTGAAAAATAGGCAAGAACCCCTTCTTGGACTGATCCATTTTGAACTTCTTCAAAATCTTATCAAGGTATGTGCTTTGTGAAAGTCCTATTAAGCGTCTCGATCTATCTCTATAGATCTTGATGCCTAATATGAAAGGTGCTTCTCCTAGGTCCTTCATTGAAAAACTCTTGTTCAAATATTCCTTCATGTTTTCAAAAAGTTCTATATTGTTTCCAATCAGCAATATGTCATCCACATATAATATTAGAAACGCTATAGAGCTCCCACTCACTTTCTTGTAAATACAAGATTCTCCAAAAACTTGTATAAACCCAAACGCTTTGATCACCTCATCAAAGCGAAGATTCCAACTCCAAGATGCTTGCACCAGTCCATAAATGGATTGCTGGAGTTTGCACACTTTGTCAGCATTCTCTGGATCGACAAAACCTTCCGGTTGCATCATATACAACTCTTCCTTAAGGAAACCGTTAAGGAACGCTGTTTTGACATCCATCTGCTATATTTCATAATCGAAAAATGCAGCTATTGCCAACATGATTCTGACGGACATAAGCATCGCTACGGGTGAGAAATTCTCATCGTAGTCAACTCCTTGAACTTGTGAAAACCCCTTTGCCACAAGTCGAGCTCTATAGACGGTGACATTACCGTCCGCATCCGTCTTCTTCTTGAAGATCCATTTATTCTGAATGGCCTTTCGCCCTTCAGGTAATACTTCCAAAGTCCATACTTTGTTTTCATACAAGGATCCCATCTCGGATTTCATGGCATCTAACCATTTGTTGGAATCCGGGCCCACCATCGCTTCTCCATAGCTCGTAGGTTCATCGTTGTCCAACAACATGACCTCTCAGATAGGGTTACCATACCACTCAGGAGTAGTACGCACCCTTGTCGACCTATGAGGTTCGATAGTAACTTAATCCGAAGCTTCATGATCATCATCATTTGCTTCCTCTTCAACTGACATAGGTGTCACAGAAACATCTTTCTATGCTATGCTACTCTCTGGTTGAATTAAAGGTTCAACAACCTCATCAATTTCTATCTTCCTCCCACTCAATTCATTCGAGAGAAACTCTTTCTCGAGAAAGGACCCGTTCTTAGCGACAAACACTTTGCCCTCGGATCTGAGATAGAACGTATACCCAATCATCTCCTTTGGGTATCCTATGAAGACACATTTGTCCGCTTTGGGTTCGAGCTTTTCCGGCTGAAGCCTTTTGACATAAGCATCGCAGCCCCAAACCTTAAGGAACAACAGCTTAGGTTTCTTGCCAAACCATAGTTCATACGGTGTCGTCTCTACGGACTTAGATGGTGCCCCATTTAAAGTGAATGTAGCTGTCTCTAACGCATAACCCCAAAACGATCATGGCAGATCGGCAAGAGACATCATAGAACGCACCATATCTAATAAGGTACGATTACGACGTTCAGACACACCATTATGCTGTGGTGTTCCAGGTGGCGTCAACTTTGAAACAATTCCACATTGTCTTAAGTGATTGACAAACTCATAACTCAGATATTCTCCCCCTTGATCGGATCGTAGGAATTTAATATTCTTGTTACGATGATTCTCAACTTCACTCTGAAATTGCTTGAACTTTTCAAACGTTTCAGACTTATGCTTCATTAAGTAAATATACCCATATCTACTCAAGTCATCAGTGAAGGTGAGAAAGTAACGATATCCACCGCGCGCGTCAACACTCATCGGACCGCACACATCAGTATGTATGATTTCCAACAAGTCACTTGCCCGTTCCATTGTTCCGGAAAACGAGGTTTTGGTCATCTTGCCCAAGAGGCATGGTTCGCATGTGTCAAGTGATTCAAAATCAAGTGACTCCAAAAGCCCATCAGCATGGAGTTTCTTCATGTGCTTAACACCAATATGACCTAAGCGGCAGTGCCACAAGAAAGTGGTACTATCACTATCAACTCTACATCTTTTGGCATCAATGTTATGAACATGTGTATCATCACTATCGAGATTCAACAAGAATAAACCCCTCACATTGGGTGCATGACCATAAAAGATATTAACCATATAAATAGAACAACCATTATTCTCTGATTTAAATGAGTAACCATCTCGCATTAAAAAAGATCCAGATATAATGTTCATGCTCAACGTAGGCACCAAATAACAGTTATTCAGGTTCATCACTAATCCCGACGGTAATCGAAGAGCGAGCGTGCCGACGGCGATCACATCAACCTTGGAACCATTTCCCACGCACATCGTCACTTCGTCCTTCGCCAGCCTCCGTCTATTCCGTAGTTCCTGCTTTGAGTTGCAAATGTGAGCAACCGAACCGATATCTAATACCCAGGCATTACAACGAGAGTTGGTAAGGTACACATCAATAACATGTATATCATATATACCTTTGTTGACGTTGGCCCCCCTTCTTGTCGGCCAGATACTTGGGGCAGTTCTGCTTCCAGTGCCAGTTCCCTTGCAATAGAAGCACTCAGTCTCCGGCTTGGGTCCAGCCTTGGGTTTCTTCACAGGAGGAGCAACTGCTTTGCCACGTTTCTTGAATTTTCCCTTCTTTCCCTTGCCTTTCTTGAAACTAGTGGTTTTATTCACCATCAACACTTGATGCTCCTTCTAGATGTCTGACTCAGCGACTTTCAGCATCGCGAACAGCTCGGAGATTGACTTGTTCATCCCTTGCATGTTATAGTTCAACACAAAGCTCTTGTAGCTAGGTGGTAGAGATTGAAGAACTCTGTCAGTGACAGCCTCTGGCGGGAGCTCAACTCCCAACTCAGCCAGGCGGTTGTAGTACCCAGACATTCTGAGTATGTGCTCACTGACAGACCCATTGTCCTCCATCTTACAGGCATAGAATTTATCAGAGGTCTCATACCTCTTGATCCGGGCATTCTTCTCAAAGATAAACTTCAACTCCTGGAACATCTCATATGCTCCATGATGTTCAAAATGCCTTTGAAGTCCCGGCTCTAAGCCATACAGCATGGCACACTAAACTATTGAGTAGTCATCAACACATGTCTGCCAGGTGTTCACAGCGTCCGTAGTTGCTGGAGGGGGTGGCACACCAAGCGGTGCATCAAGGACATAAGCCTTTTGGGCAGCCGTGAGGATAATCCTCAGATTACGGGCCCAGTCCACAAAGCCACTTCCATCATCTTTCAGCTTAGCTTTCTCTAGGAACGCATTGAAATTCAGGGGAGCTACTGCGCGAGCCATTGATCTACAACATAAATTTGCAAAGGCAACTTTAGACTATTGTTCATGATAATGAGTTCAATTAATCATATTACCTAAGAACTCCCACTCAAATCAACATTCCTCCGGTTGTCCGAGTGTAACACAATCCAAATTCACCAACCCAAGTCCGATCGTCACATGAGATGAGCTGGTTTCAATGGTGAACATCTCCATGTTGATCATATCTACTATATGACTCGTGTTCGAACTTTCGGTCTCTTGTGTTCCGAGGCCATGTCTTTACATGCTAGGCTCGTCAAGTTTAACCCAAGTGTTCCGCATGTGCAAAACTGGCTTGCACCCGTTGTATGCGAATGTAGAGTCTATCACACCTGATCATCACGTGGTGCTTCGAAACGACGAACTTTCGCAATGGTGCACACTTGGGGAGAACACAATTTTATCTTGAAATTTTAGTGAGGGATCACCTTATAATGCTACCATCGTCGTAAGCAAAATAAGATGCATAAAAGGATTAACATCACATGCAAATCATAAGTGACATGATATGGCCATCAACTTGTGCTTTTGATCTCCATCTCCAAAGCACCGGCATGATCTCCATCGTCACCGGCATGACACCATGATCTCCATCATCGTGTCGCCATCGGTGTTGTCACGCCAACCATGTTTCTACTACTATTGCTACCGCTTAGCGATAAAGTAAAGCATTACATAGCGCTTAATGATTGACATGCAGGTCATACAATAATTAAAGACAACCCTATGGCTCCTGCCGGTTGCCGTATGCATCAACATGCAAGTCGATATAAACTATTACAAAACATGATCATCTCATACATCAAATATATTTCATCATGTCTTTGGCCATATCATATCACAACATACCCTGCAAAAACAAGTTAGACGTCCTCTAATTGTTGTTGCATGTTTTACGTGGCTGCTATGGGTATCTAAAAAGAACGATTCTTACCTACGCAAAGCCACAAGGTGATATGCAAGTTGCTATTTAACCTTCTACAAGGACCGCCTTTGTCGAATCTGATTCAACTAAGGTGGGAGAGACAGACACCCGCTAACCATCTTTTATGCAACAAAGTCACATGCCAGTCGATGGAACGGGTCTCATGTACGTGGACATGTAAAGTTGGTCCGGGCCGCTTCATCCCACAATACCGCCGAATCAAGAAAAGACCAAGGAAGGAAGCAATCTGAATATCAACGCCCACAAAATCCTTTGTGTTCTACTCGTGATGTCATCTACACATAGACCTAGCTCATGATGCCACTGTTGGGGAACGTTGCATGGGAACCAAAAAAATTCATGCGCTCACCAAGATCAATCTAGGAGATGACCATCTACAAGAGGAGAGATTGCATCTACATACCCTTGTATATCGCTAAGCGGAAGTGTCAAGAAACGCGGTTGATGTAGTCGAACGTCTTCGTGATCCAATCATGATCCGTCCTGCGAACTCCCGATCCAAGTGCCGAACGGACGGCACCTCCGCGTTCAACACACGTACGGCTTGATGACGCATTCACCTCCTCGATCCAGCGAGCGGTGGTGAAGTAGTAGCTCGAGTCCTCCGGCAGCACGATGGCGTGATAACGGTGGTGGTTGATATGTCTCCAACGTATCTATAATTTTTTATTGTTCCATGCTGTTATATTATCATTCTTGGATGTTTTACAATCATTTTATAGCAACTTTATATCATTTTTTGGGACTAACCTATTGACATAGTGCCCAGTGCCAGTTGCTGTTTTTTGCTTGTTTTTCACCTCGCAGGAAATCAATACCAAATGGAGTCCAAACGCAGCGAAACTTTTTTGTGATTTTTTCTGGACCAGAAGACACAAGTTGGGCCAAGAAAGTACCTGAGGGGGGCTCTGAGGGGAGCACAACCCACCAGGGCGCGCCTGGGGGCCCAGGCGCGCCCAGGTGGGTTATGCCCACCTCGGCCACCTCCCGCACCGCCTCTTTGCTCTATAAATACCCCAATATTCCAGAAACCCTAGGGGAGTCGACGAAAATCAATTCCAGCCGCCGCAAGTTCAAGAAACCACAGATCCAATCTAGACACCATCACGGAGGGGTTCATCATCCTCATTGGTGCCTCTCCGATGATGCGTGAGTAGTTCATTGTAGACCTACGGGTCCGTAGTTAGTAGCTAGATGGCTTCCTCTCTCTCTTTTGATTCTCAATACAATGATCTCTTGGAGATCTATTTGATGTAACTCTTTTTGCGGTGTGTTTGTTGGGATCCGATGAACTTTGAGTTTATGATCTATGTTTTATCCATGAAAGTTATTTGAGTCTTTTGATCTCTTATATGCATGATTACTTATAGCCTCGTATTTCTTCTTCGAATCTTTGGTTTAGTTAGGCCAACTAGATTGATTTTTCTTGCCATGGGAAGAGGTGCTTTGTGATGGGTTCGATCTTACGGTGCTTGATCCCAGTGACAGAAGGGGAACCGACACGTATGTATCGTTGCTATTAAGGATAATAAGATGGGGTCTATTTCTACATAAATAGATCTTGTCTACATCATGTCATCGTTCTTATTGCATTACTCCGTTTCTCCATGAACTTAATACACTAGATGCATGCTGGATAGCGGTCGATGTGTGCAGTAATAGTAGTAGATGCAGGCAGGAGTCGGTCTAGTAATCTTGGACGTGATGCCTATATAATGATCATTGCCTGGATATTGTCATAATTATTTGAAGTTCTATCAATTGCCCAACAGTAAATTTTTTACCCACCGTATGCTATTTTTCTCGAGAGAAGCCACTAGTGAAATCTACGGCCCCCGGGTCTATTTTCTCATAATATATTTTCAGATCTATTTTGCTATTTGCCTTTTTATTTATTTGCCACTTTTATTTTCAGATCTATATTTCTAAAAACCCAAAAATATTTTGCTTCACTTTATTTTATTCGCGATCTATTTATCCAATCTACTACAATTTATCTCTCGTCCGTTTGCCAATTTCTGGCGCCGTTACCCGAATGGGATTGACAACCCCTTTAACACGTCGAGTTGCAAGTATTTGTTCTTTGTGTGTAGGTGATGTTTACGTAGTGTTGCTTGGTTCTCCTACCGGTTCGATAACCTTGGTCTCATCACTGAGGGAAATACCTATCGTTGTTGTGCTGCATCATCCCTTCCTCTTTGGGGAAATACCGACATAGTTCAAGCAAACATCAAAAGGAATTTCTGGCGCCGTTGCCGGGGAGACATCATCAACATCTACCAGGTTCCTAATCATAAATCACATCTCATTGCAATTTACATTATTTGCCATTTGCCTCTCATTTTCCTCTCCCCCACTTCACAAAAAATTTGCCGTTTTATTCGCACTCTTTCTCGTTCGCCGTTTTCTCGTCAGATCTGTTTTTGAGTGCAATCTTGTTGCATAGTCAAAATGACTCAAGAGAACACCAAGTTGTGTGATTTCTCCAATACCAACAACAATGATTTTATTAGCACTCCGATTGCTCCTCCTGCCACTAGTGCGGAGTCTTGTGATATTAATGCCGCTTTGTTGAATCTTGTTATGAAAGATCAATTTTTCGGTACTCCTAGTGAGGATGCCGCGTCCCATCTTAACACATTCATGGAATTATGCGATATGCGAAAGAAAAAAGATGTGGACAGTGATATTGTGAAGTTGAAATTATTCTCATTTTCTTTGCGAGATCGTGCAAAAATTTGGTTTTCTTCTTTGCCTCGCAATAGTATCAATTCTTGGGATAAGTGCAAAGATGCTTTTATTACTAAGTATTTTCCGCCCATGAAAATTATTTCCCTTAGGATGCAAATCATGAATTTTAAGCAACTTTAGCATGAACATGTTGCGCAATCTTGGGAAAGAATGAAATTGATGCTAAGAAATTGTCCTACTCATGGTTTAAATCTTTGGATGATCATACAAAAATTTTATGTGGGATTGAATTTTGTTTCTAGAAATCTTTTAGATTCCGTCGCGGGTGGTACTTTTATGGAAATTACTTTGGGTGAAGCTACTAAATTGCTAGACAATATTATGGCAAATTATTCACAATGGCATACCGAAAGAGCTCCTACTAGTAAAAAGGTTAATTCGGTTGAAGAAATTTCTTCTTTGAGTGAAAAAGTTGATGCTCTTATGAAATTGGTTGCTAATAAAAGTGCTCCTATTGATTTTAATGATGTGCCTTTGTCTACTTTGATTGAGCAAAGTAGTGATGTCGTAGATGTGAATTTTATCTCTCGAAACAATTTCAATAACAATGCTTATAGAGGTAATTTAATCCTAGGCCTTTTCCTAGTAATTCCTCTAATAATTATGGTAATTCTTCTTCTTATAATAATAATAGGAACACCTCTCATTTTGAGAATAATATTAAAGAATTTATCAATGCTCAAAAGAATTTTAACACTACGGTGGAAGAAAAATTGAGTAAGATTGATGATTTGTCTAGAAGCGTTGATAGAATTTCTCATGATGTAGAAAATCTCAAGATGAAATTTTTTGTGCCTAAGGTTGAAGAATCAATTAATGCTTTATATGTTTCTATGGATGAAAGTAAGAAAAGAACCACTATGCTTAGAGCTAGAAGAGAATTTTTAGAAAAAGCGTTTTCCAGTGATTGCTTTCACAAAAATAATGAAGATCTTAAAGTGATTGGTGTTTCTTCTATTGATTCCTTGTTTAGTAAAATTAAAATTGATGAAAAAGGGATTGAAGAATAGTCAACTTTAGCTAGAAGGCAACCCGATAATTTGGAGGGTGAAAATCTTGTTGAGAAAATTGATAAAAGTGGGTTTGGAGAGGTCAAAACTTTAACTAGTGATGTGCCCACTCTTTTGGATTACAAATGTAACATCCCCAGCATCTCACTACAGTAATTCCCCTCTAATAGTGGCCATGTCATCATGATCATCATGTCATCTTGCCACTTGTCCTAAATTGTAGCCAAATTCAAATTCAAAGTGCATGTCAAATATTTATTTCTTCTGTCATGCAATTAAAATAGTTCATCCTGTTGCAAATATTCTTAAGGCCATTATAAAATTGAAACCAATATTTTTTAAATTCCCAAAATGCCCCTGGACTTTAAAATAGTAGTCCAGCAGCATTTAATCTGTCCTTTTCAATTTCTAAAAATATCTAACATATTCCTTTGGCCTCCAAACTTTTTGTGACAGTGCCTAAAAATGTATTGGATTTATTGGGCTTAGACGCATATTTTTCTAAAATTATTTGGATGCCCAAATAAATCTTTTTCCTTCTCTGGTAACTAAATAAAAGGAAAATAGTAAAAGAAAAAGGCCGACAGGCCACTTACCTGGCTACCGGGCCAAGCCGGCCCAGCCCACCTCCACCAACTACTCCCTCCGTGTCGCCGTCTCCATGGCCGTGCTCGCCGCACCGCTTGCCGCTCACCACCGCGACGAGGCAGGAAGCTGGAGGGGATAAGGGCGATCCCAGGCCCTTCCCCCTGGTCACTTTTCCCCACTCGCCCCGCTCTCCCCACACTCTCTCGCTCACGCTCGCCCCCTCTTCCTCTCTATACCGAGCGCCATCGCCGCCGATGCTCGCCGCAGTCGCGCCCACCGACGTCCCCGCGCTGCCTTTCCGAGTCTGCGAGCTCCGCCTCGCTTCTCCACGCCGTCGGGCGTCGCTCATTGGAGCCGGGACCCCCTGCAACGACCGCCTCCTCTTTGTCTTCTTTCTCGGGTAGTGGGGATCGACGCCGTTGATTCGCCGCCGCGACTGTGCTCCCGTGCACCCGAAGGGCCTCCGTGTGCCTGCCTCGTAAGCTCCGCCTCCTCCCTCCCCATCCTTGCTCCGTTTCCTCCTCCACTAGCTAGCTGGCCGTAGGCGCCGGCCCCGCCATCCGCCATTGCTGCCGCACATGAGCTCCCGAGCCCCCCTGCTCCGTTTAGTCTCCGTAGCGCGCTCCTGGAGGACCGCTGCTGCCGCCTAGCCACTTAACCTGCTCGGAATCGAGCCGTAGCCGCACGCCTGCGTGTTCCCGATTCCGGCCACCGCCGGCGCTCACCGTAGCCGTTGCTACAGGCCACCGGAGCTCGCACCGATAGCGAAGATCGACGCGGTGCTCGTTTCTCGTCTGAACGGTGGTCACAGCTCTTGAAATGGGCCGCCGTAGTAGAATCCCGTAGCTCATCGGGGCTGCGCCGCCGTGCACGGGCTCGCCGGAGCTCTCTTCGGTGCCCTACCGCCGTGACGCCGCTGGGGCCACTCCCTCAGTCGCTGACTGGTGGCCCCCCTGGCCCAGTTGACCGATGACCCAGGTCAACATGCTGACTGGGCAGCGCCCAGTCACTGCCATGTGGGGTCCACCCCACTGTTTAACTAATTAAGCAGAATTAAATTAGTTCAGTTAATTAACTAAAATAAGTAGACACAGACAGTGGGCCCCTGTTAGGTAAATAGGTGATTAGATTAAGTTCTAAACTCTGTTAACCCCACTGTCTATGACAAGTGGGTCCCACTGGTCAGTTTGACCAGTCAACTGGGCCGTTGACTGCTGACGTCAGAGTGATGTCATGCTGACATCACAGGATACTATTCTGGATAATGTAGTTTTAACTAATTTTAGAATTTCCAGAAACTGAATAAAACTTTGAAAAATCATATAAAATAAACCATAACTCGGATGAAAATGATTTATATATGAAAAACGATCAGAAAAACGAGACGAACCCGAATATGCCACTCAAATACCTGTCAACCCCCTCTAACATGATGAACATGGAACTTTCCCCTCCGTTTCATCTGTCCGATAATCGTCCAGAGCTGGGAGAACACTCCCGGATAATTTCCAGCTCCCACCAACTTGCGCAGTACTGCATTAGGGCACTCCTTGAATAACGTGTTACCATGCCATGCTTATGTAGCTGCTTTTATCGCCGTGTCTTTATTTGTTTTTTCTCCCCCTTTCTTTCCGTTAGACCCAAGACCAATGATGACGCGAAGACCGTCTACCTCGACGAAGACCCGTTGGTGTTTGCAAAGCAACCAGACAAGCACCCCCCTTTTGAACATTCCTATATCGCCTATTCTCTTCTCTCTTATGCTTGCATTAGAAGATGCTGCTGTTACTGTTATCCTATTTCTGCTGCATAGCATGTTTATTGTAACCTGCTGTTGCTACCTACCTGCTTATCCTAAACTGTTTAATATAGATTGGGTAGAGACCCATCAGAGACTCCCATTTTGTCTCGACTGCCCCGCTGGATTAACAGAAGACCCGATCAACGGGATCGAAGACCAGGCCCCGGCACCGCACATCACTTCCACCCTTAGTTGCTCGACACTACTAGGTTACTATCGAGTGCCGAGGGTGATACCTCATCAGCACTTCTGATGTTAACCTTGTAGGTTAGTTCATCGGTTATGGTCATCGAGGGTGATTCCTCCTTCTCCATTCCCAGTAACAACACTGTCGTGCAACTTCTCAAGAGTGGACCTCGAGGGTGACTCCTCCTTCGTTCACCTTGATGGTAATATCAGGTGGAATTCCATCGAGGGTGATTCCTCAGGGTTCCCCTTGGTGTTAGACACACGGATACTATGGTTACTATGACTTCACACTGAACCATGATACTAAAGACGGGTCGGCCCAAAGGGGTACCCGCGCGAGCATATTTGCGAAGTGATGTGGAGACGGGTTGACCGGGATGGTGCCCGAGAGATGAATACGAGGCGTGGCCGGGCATTCTTAGCCCTTGCCTCAAGTCTTCGAGATGGGGCGACGGGGTCACATCGATCGTGAGTCTCTGCTCGTTACCGCACACTCCTAATCCACTATGATTTGGATATTTGATCCGAGGGGCCTCTGGCCTGATAGCACTAACCATCACGTGGGCATAGTATGGGCGTTCTGCGTCGTATACTTCAGCCGAAGCTTAATAGACGTCATGCGATTGAGCGGCGCGCGCTGTGTTGGACCGGTTACGCAACCGCGCTTGTATTAAGGGGTTGCTAGGTCTGCTCATGGCCGCCCACGCAACGTGCAGGAGTTCCCGGGGCGAAGGCCCAAGACCCCTGGGCGCATAGGTTTAGTCCGGCGTGCTGACCTCTCTATTGAGTATTCGGTCAGGTTGCGGCGTATCGTTTGGCCGAGGCCGGGCATGACCCAGGAAAGTGTGTCCGGCCGGAGTTAAGCGAGCGCGGTGGGTAAGTTGGTGCACCCCTGCAGGGAAGAACTAATCTATTGATAGCATGTCTTACAGTAACGGACACTCAGAGTTGTATCCCGATCGGTACAACTAGAACAAGACACTTGAGATGATAACTGGATAGTATGGCTCTGGGATTGCTTTCTCGCAGGGAGTCGAGGAAGAATCTCTGGGCGAGGTTGATAACACTACTACTACTTTACTTTATGCTAATCTGCACTCTTCTAATGCTGCTAGACCGATGAAGATGCTAGTCTTCGATAGGACTAGGCCTTCCTCTCTATTCTGGCATTTCTGCAGCCCAGTCCACATATACAGCCTTTCTTTGAAAATGTTGCATATGTAGTGTAGATCCTAGCTTGCTGAGTACTTCAGATGAGTACTCACGGTTGCTTTGCTTTATTTTTCTCCCCATATCCGTTTGATGCAACCAGATGACGGAGCCCCTGAGCCAGCTGCCCCCGCCAATGGCTACTACTACTACTACCCTCCCGGCGAGTACTACTACGAGGAGCCGACCGACGACCAGGAGTAGGTTTAGAGGGTCCTAGGCAGGAGGCCTACGCCTTTCGATCGTAGTGTTTTATTTTTCCCCGCCTTTCTAAAGGCCTATCTGTAACTCTGTTATATCTGTACCCAGATATCTGATGCTTCCGCTGACACTTGTATGCCATCGAGCTATGTATTCGAGCCCTCGAGGCCCTGGCTTGTAATATAAAGCTTGTATGACTTTATTTATGTTCTAGAGTTGTGTTGTGATATCTTCAAGTGAGTCCTTAGGCTTGATCGTGTGCATTTGTGTGTATGGTTAGTGCACGATTAAGCCGGGGTCGTCATAGGTTGGTATCAGAGCCGGCTGCCTGTAGGAACCCCCCTTCCAACTCCTTGGCCGAAGTTGAGTCTAGTGGTCCAAAACTGTTTTACTAACTTGGCTGTGTGGCTTACGGGCCCACGTCGCCAATTGGGTGGTATTAGGATCTTTTATTCCTCGTCTTTACTCTGGGACTCTGATCTCCCTTCTATTCGGGTTAAAGATTTTGCTAACTCTAACACTAGGTTCTCGTAACCGCTTCCTCCCAGATAGCCCCGCATGCCAGATGATCCCTTGGATCATCAGAAGACTTCGAAGATACTCCCCGAAGTTTCCCGAGACCCTTGAGCCCTTAGTCATTGCAAATCCTTACCACCGATAATCACTATGAATAACTACACTTCCTTGCCATTTGTATCTTCATTCCCAGTTACTCCTTTATGTACGAGATACCCCGAAATACTCCTCATTAATCCGGGAATCCTTTGAGCCTACTGCCGTGCAGCTTCTTTCGCACTACGATTAATTCCTCATATTTACTAGGGATCCATTCATCCCCAGTTGTTCAGGTATCTCGCAAAATACTTTTTGTTGTTAATCGATCTTCCGAAAATTCTCTGCACCCTATTGCTCTTGAAATTCGTACCTACTGGCAATAGGGATAGTTCCATATGTCAAGTAATCCTCGTTGACATCCCTTGATACTACTATTTGAATCCCTTGAATCAATATGTTACGAATGTTCGCAATCATCAGTCGATTCCTAGAACTCGTCCTTCTGGCTCAGACGTCAATTTGGACATGAGTGGGTTCTCGGGCAATCAAGCTGCAAATGATTGTCCATCTAGTTCTATTCTACTTACCCATCTTTTGATCCGAGCGTCTCCTTCTGATCCCTTGCTTTGGAAATCATAAACCCTTTATAATTGAACACCAAATTATTCAGTTGCTTCTACAATCCGATGCCTTTGCATTCTTCTTCTTCTATTTGAGTATCGATACTCACGTCAGATACTTTGCCAACCAACTGATCCATTGTTGGGTTGTTATCCGACAGTGTCCTTCACATCCAAAATTCTTGTGAGTTATTTCCCTGATACATAATGCCTTTGGTAAAATTGTATCCTCTCCTTTTGTCAACCATGCTCTGCTGTCGAGCTTGTGTTAAATACTCCTGAAGTTCGAGGTATATGTTCCTAAGATACCCCTACGGGTTGAACCTATGCCTTCCTTAATCTATGTGACCCGAAAAGTTTTCACGGGTCATACTTCCCCGGTAATTCACAAGGTAGGTTTTCATACTAAAATCATTTTTATAAGAGTAGTGAATGAAAGGTGATGCATTGAAGAAGTGGGAGTCGACCTTGAACCTTTGTGTTCATGCCCATGGACCCGATGTAGAACTTATCATGGAAGCTGCTCGTAAAAATAATTATTTCCTTGGTACTAATTCATCTTGCATCTGTGTATTGATCTTTTGTAATCATGGTTCCGGCCATATTAATATCTCTTGATTCCTTTCTCGGACAAGTTAGAATACTTGTCTTCAGCAAATCAATGTGCTTGTCCAACCTCTATATTGAACTACCTCGAGTATTAACCCCCTACTATCTCGAGGATATCATCCTATTGAACTACGTTCTATGAAATTTTCCGATGGAGTGATACCTTTCCCTGTCATAGTCACTCCATGGGTTCTGGGTTGTCTTCAACCGAGACCACTGAACAATGAATCGATTCCGCTCGGTGATTCAGCACTCCTAGTACTTTGTTGCTGGGGAGTTGGATACTCCATCACATCATTCCTAGCCTGATCAGCTATGTGCTTGTCATGCTAAATTCTAACTGTGCTACCTGGCCCTTCTTCCCACAGCACAATTTTCAACGATGAGTTAAACTTACGTCAATCTTCCTCATCTTGTCATTTCACCTCAAACAACAAGCTTGATTTCGAGCTTGTGTCGTATCCGTGGTTCCAATAACCTTTCGCTTCGGCATTCCTTTTGCTTGATGTCATCGCTGACCGACTACATCTTCCAGAAACCTTTCGATAAATGTGTCGTGATCACTGACAGTATTTTGGCTTTCTCGGAGATGTCCATTGAATTCATGGCTAGAAATACCATCTCTTCCCCTCGATGATTTGTGATATCATCGATGACATCCTTGACTTTCTGCCAACACAGACCTGGTTGTGTTTGGTTAATCCTTACGTTCCGAGATAATCCTGGAAGTGTTCCTTTGTATCTCTTGTGATCTTTCAATCCAACCCTTACTTGAAACACCATGTTATCGCTTCCTCGGAGCATGACTATGGTATTCCGAATATCATTGAGAACAGTGAAAATGCAATGCTACATGTCTCTTCATCAATTGTCCAAAACATCGTTGTATGGGTAATATTATGACTCTTCCTTCACCCCTTTATCTAAATGCTTTTGAACTTGCTGTCCCATCATTATATCATGTCCACTTTTCCTTGGGAAGGATATACTCCCAATCCTTACACACATTTTCCTTTCCATTGGTTTGTTTAACCTTCTCGTGGTCTATATGACATAAGCAGAAATACTTCCCTGCTTATGGAAACACCTCGGTTGTACAACTCTGTCCGTGTGACCCTGTTACTATTGTTGATGACATTCCGGTAACCACCGATGGACGAGAACTTTACCTATTGGTCCGCCTCATTCAACGAGCAGCAAAATGGTTCTCTTCGTCCCTCGCCCTTGGTACCGACGTTGTTATCGACCTAAACGATAGACTATCCTCTGACTTACCTTGTTGTCGTGACCGAAAAGATGAGACCGTTCTCCCTAATTATGATCGACACCCCCCACAGTTCGACAGGATCATAACCTAACTCTCCTGTACATCCTTGATTCCGAAGTATCATAAGCTCTTGGCTTTGTGTGTTATCATGAGCCACCTTCCGAGAGTTGATCTATTCCCGATGCCCTGAACCCTCTTCTCACACTCTGTTCAGATATCGATCGTTTGTCCATTCGCTTGTAACTTCTTATTGTGCCTCCATACTTTGCCCTCAATGTTTTCTTAAGTTTCAACTCAAGAGATACTACTGCCGCATTCCCTGAATTGTCCATCAGATAATCGACCCTATAAGGGTTAGTTCTCCCGAAGTTACTCTTTACTTCCCTACTTAAATCTCGGGACGAGATTTCTTGTAGTGGAGGAGATTTGTAACATCCCCAGCATCTCACTACAGTAATTCCCCTCTAATAGTGGCCATGTCATCATGATCATCATGTCATCTTGCCACTTGTCCTAAATTGTAGCCAAATTCAAATTCAAAGTGCATGTCAAATATTTATTTCTTCTGTCATGCAATTAAAATAGTTCATCCTATTGCAAATATTCTTAAGGCCATTATAAAATTGAAACCAATATTTTTGGAATTCCCAAAATGCCCCTGGACTTTAAAACAGTAGTCCAGCAGCATTTAATCTGTCCTTTTCAATTTCTAAAAATATCTAACCTATCCCTTTGGCCTCCAAACTTTTTGTGACAGTGCCTAAAAATGTATTGGATTTATTGGGCTTAGACGCATATTTTTCTAAAATTATTTGGATGCCCAAATAAATCTTTTTCCTTCTCTGGTAACTAAATAAAAGGAAAACAGTAAAAGAAAAAGGCCGACAGGCCACTTACCTGGCTACCGGGCCAAGCCGGCCCAGCCCATCTCCACCAACTACTCCCTCCGTGTCGCCGTCTCCATGGCCGCGCTCGCCGCACCGCTTGCCACTCGCCACCGCGACGAGGCAGGAGGCTGGAGGAGATAAGGGCGATCCCAGGCCCTTCCCCCTGGTCGCTTTTCCCCACTCGCCCCGCTCTCCCCACAATCTCTCGCTCGCGCTCGCCCCCTCTTCCTCTCTGTACTGAGCGCCACCGCCTTCGATGCTCGCCGCAGTCGCGCCCACCGAAGTTCCCGCGCCGCCTTTCTGAGTTTATTTGTTTCTTCTCCCCCTTTCTTTCCGTTAGACCCAAGACCAATGATGACCCGAAGATCGTCTACCTCGACGAAGACCCGTTGGTGTTTGCAAAGCAACCAGGCAAGCACCCCCCTTTTGAACATTCCGATATCGCCTATTCTCTTCTCTCTTATGCTTGCATTAGAAGATGCTACTGTTACTGTTATCCTATTTCTGCTGCATAGCCTGTTTATTGTAACCTGCTATTGCTACCTACCTGCTTATCCTAAATTGTTTAGTATAGATTGGATAGAGACCCATCAGAGACTCCCATTTTGTCCCGACTGCCCCGCTGGATTAACAGAAGACCCGATCAACGGGATCGAAGACCAGGCCCCGGCACCGCACATCACTTCCCCCCTTAGTTGCTCGACACTACTAGGTTACTATCGAGTGCCGAGGGTGATACCTCATCAGCACTTCTAATGTTAACCTTGTAGGTTAGTTCATCGGTTATGGTCATCGAGGGTGATTCCTCCTTCTCCATTCCCGGTAACGACACTGTCGTGCAACTCCTCAAGAGTGGACCTTGAGGGTGATTCCTCCTTCGTTCACCTTGACGATAACATCAGGTGGAATTCCATCGAGGGTGATTCCTCAGGGTTCCCCTTGGTGTTAGACACACGAATACTATGGTTACTATGACTTCACACTGAACCATGATACTAAAGACGGGTCGGCCCTGAGGGGTACTCACGCCAGCATATTTGCAGAGTGATGTGGAGACGGGTTGACCTGGATGGTGCCCGAGAGATGAATACGAGGCGTGGCCAGGAATTCTTAGCCCTTGCCTCAAGTCCTCGAGACGGGACGGCGGGGTCACATCGATCGTGAGTCTCTGCTTGTTACCGCGCGCTCCTAATCCACTACGATTTGGATATTTGATCTGAGGGGCCTCTGGCCTGATAGCACTAACCATCACGTGGGCATAGTATGGGCGTTCTGCGTCGTATACTTCAGCCGAAGCTTAATAGACGTCATGCGACTGAGCGGCGCGCGCCGTGTTGGACTGGTTACGCAACCGCACTTGTATTAAGGGGTTGCTAGGTCTGCTCACGGCCGCCCAGGCAACATGCAGGAGTTCGCGGGGCGAAGGCCCAAGACCCCTGGGCGCATAGGTTTAGTCCGGCGTGCTAACCTCTCTATTAAGTATTTGGTCGGGTTGCGGCGTATCGTTTGGCCGAGGCCGGGCATGACCTAGGAAAGTGTGTCTGGCCGAAGTTAAGCGAATGTGGTGGGTAAGTTGGTGCACCCCTGCAGGGAAGAACTAATCTATCGATAGCCTGTCCTATGGTAACGGACACTCGGAGTTGTATCCTGATCGGTACAACTAGAACATGACACTTGAGATGATAACTGGATAGTATGTCTCTGGGATTGCTTTCTCGCAGGGAGTCGAGGAAGAATCTCTGGGCGAGGTTGATAACACTGCTACTACTTTACTTTATGCTAATTTGCACTCTTCTAATGCTGCAAGACCAATGAAGATGCTTGAAGATGCTAGTCTTCGATAGGACTAGGCCTTCCTCTCTATTCTGGCATTTCTGCAGCCTAGTCCACATATACAGCCTTTCTTTGAAAATGTAGCATATGTAGTGTAGATCCTAGCTTGCTGAGTACTTTGGATGAGTACTCACGGTTGCTTTGCTTTCTTTTTCTCCCCATATCCGTTTGATGCAACCAGATGACGGAGCCCCTGAGCCAGCTGCCCCGCCGACGGCTACTACTACTACCCTCCCAGTGAGTACTACTATGAGGAGCCGACCGACGACCAGGAGTAGGTTTGGAGGGTCCTAGGCAGGAGGCCTACGCCTTTCGATCGTAGAGTTTTATTTTGCCCCGCCTTTCTAAAGGCCTATCTTTAACTCTGTTATATCTGTACCCAGATATCTGATGCTTCCGCTGACACTTGTATGCCATCGAGCTATGTATTCGAGCCCTTGAGGCCCTGGCTTGTAATATAAAGCTTGGATGACTTTATTTATGTTCTAGAGTTGTGTTGTGACATCTTCAAGTGAGTCCTTAGGCTTGATCATGTGCATTTGCGTGTATGGTTAGTGCACGATTAAGCCGGGGTCGTCACAACAAAGACTTTAATTATGATAATTGCTCTTTGATTGATTGTATTTCTTTGTTGCAATCCATGATAAATTCACCCCATGCCTATGAACAAAATATAGCTTTTACTAAACATATTGTTGATGCTATGATGAAAGCTTTGGAAGAAAAGTTGGAATTAGAGATTTCAATTCCTAGAAAATTACGTGATGAATGGGAACCTACTATCAAAGTCAGGATAAAAAATTATGAGTGTTTTGCTTTATGTGATTTGGGTGCTAGTGTTTCTACAATTCTGAAATCTTTTTGTGATGTGCTTGGTCTTACCGATATAGAAGAATGTTCTCTAAATTTGCACTTGGCGGATTCTACTATTAAAGAGCCTATGGGAAGAATTAATGATGTTCTTATTCTTGCAAATAGGAATTATGTGCCCATAGATTTTATTGTTCTTGATATTGATTGCAATCCGTCTTGTCCAATTATTCTTGGTAGACCGTTTTTGCGCACTATAGGTGCCGTGATTGACATGAAAGAAGGGAACATCAAATTCCAATTTCCTTTAAGAAAGGGTATGGAACACTTCCCTAGAACAAGAATTAAGCCACCATATGAATCAATCATGAGGGCATCTTATGGATCTAGAACCAAAGATGACAATACTTAGATCTTTGCATTATGCCTAGCTAAGGGTGTAAAACGATAGCGCTTGTCCAATTATTCTTGGTAGACCGTTTTTGCGCACTATAGGTGCCGTGATTGACATGAAAGAAGGGAACATCAAATTCCAATTTCCTTTAAGAAAGGGTATGGAACACTTCCCTAGAACAAGAATTAAGCCACCATATGAATCAATCATGAGGGCATCTTATGGATCTAGAACCAAAGATGACAATACTTAGATCTTTGCATTATGCCTAGCTAAGGGCGTAAAACGATAGCGCTTGTTGGGAGGCAATCCAATGAATAAAATTTATTTTTGTATTTTTATTTCTATTCTTGGGTGTTTGCACAATTATTCTACTGTTATGATTGTTTTTGTGTGTGTTTTAATTAGTGTTTGTGCCAAGTAAAGCCTTTAGGATAGCTTTGGTGATAGTTGATTTGATCTTGTTGGAAAACAGAAACTTTTGCGTCCAGTAAAACACTTTTGAAAATTCACAGAAGCGACAAATAATCCTGAATTTTTTACAAAAGATTGATAAACAAATTTCCTATGTTTTAATAATTTTTCAGAATTTTTGGAGTTACAGAAGTATGAGAACAATTCGTATCTTTGCAGACTGTTCTATTTTTGACAGATTCTGTTTTCCTTGCATTGTGTGCTTATTTTGATGAATCTATGGTTTGTATTGGAGGTTATAAGCCATGGTAAAGTTATAATACAGTAGATAAAATGCAAGAACAAAATTTGAATGGATTTTCTACAGTACTTAAAGTAAAGATTAGTTTTCTTATACTAACGGATCTCACGAAGGTTTTGTTGAGTTTTGTGTGATTGAAGTTTTCAAGTTTTGGGTGAGATTACGATGGATGAAGGAATAAGGAGTAAGAAAATCCTAAGCTTGGGGATGCCCCATGGCACCCCAAGCCATTATCCAAATATAAGCAAGCAACTAAGCTTGGGGATGCCCGAGTGGCATCCCCTCTTTCTTCTAACGACCATCGGTATGTTACTTGGAGCTATATTTTTATTCGTCACATATCATGAGTTTTGCTTGGAGCGTCTTGTATGATATGAGTCTTTGCTTGTTTTGCTTTTTATTTTTAGTCATGAATCCTTGCTGGACACACCTATTTGAGAGAGCCAAAATTATGCTATGACTTGTTAGAATTGCTCTCTATGCTTCACTTAAATCTTTATGAGCTATGGAATTGCTCTAGTGCTTCACTTATATCTTTTTGAGCACGGTGTGCTTTAGTATTTTTTAAGAAATGCTCTCATGCTTCACTTCGATTTATTTGAGAGTTAGTCAATTTTTGTAGAAATTCTCTCTTGCTTCACTTAAATTATTTTGAGAGAAGAAAATTTTATGCTCATGTTCTTCACTTAGATTTGTTTGAGCTATCAAAAGCAACAAATGAAATTAGTCTCAAAGTGATAGATATTCAAGAGATTTGTTTTGCGATATGTTGATATAATATGTGAGTCATGTTGACGAGTAATTATGCTTTAGTAAGAATATTGGTGTTAAGGTTTGTGATTCCCTATGCAAGCACAAAAGTCAATAGTTATGCAATGAAATTGCATCCTACTTGTGGTGCATTATTCGGTGTTAGTTATGCTTAATGCTCGCTTATGAGATTTTTTGTTTCTTGGTTGGATGCTTCTCAATCTTTTGCTAGCCTTCATTTGCACTAAGTATGATCACTACTTGTGCATCCAAAATCCTTAAACCAGTTTTGCCATATGAGTCCACTATACCTACCTATATGCGGTATTTCCGTGCCGTTCTAAGCAAATTTGTATGTGCCATCTCTAATTTCAAAATAAATTTCTCTTTTGTGTGCTCATATCGCTCATGAAATGGTAGGGGGTGGCTGATATATTTCCATGCTAGATGTGTTATTCTCAAGATGAGTGTTTATTCACTTGTCATTGCATGAGAGTATGGCAAAGGTATTAGGGATGCCCAGTCCCGAAATGAAAAATGAATTTACTTTATGTTGTCAAATAATAAATTCCTTGGAAAATGTTGGTATGGAGGGCACCCATGGATACGGCTAGCCATGGAAAGTGAAAGTATGGTAGAAAAAGCAATAAACTTTATTTTCTATTTGGGAACCACCTATGATATATCTAGCATGGAAAGTACTGGGAACTACTCGATCGTTTTCATTGACAGGTAAAGCATGCCACCCAAAATGTTTTATCTCTACTTTTTTCGCTTTGAGCTCTGGCACCTCTACAAATCCCTACTTCCCTCTGCGAAGGGCCTTTCTTTTACTTTATGCAATTTTTATTTTGAGTCTCCATCTTCTCTTATAAAGCACCAACTAAGGGGCACTATGATCGTACTTGAGCATTGGGTGTAGCTAATATGCGAGTGTGTTTCATGAATGGATCTATAATTGAGCATAGTGGGCTAGGGATAACTTTCTTTAGTGTTGATATTTTGAAAGACATGGTTGCTTGTTGATATGCTTGAGTATTGAAATCTTGATGTCAAAACTAGACTATTGCTTTGAATCACATAAAACTCCAAATGTCCATGCTACAAACAAAAGAATATGTGATGAACATGTTAGGCAGCATTCCACATCAAAAATTCTGTTTTTATCATTTACCTACTCGAGGACAAGCAGGAATTAAGCTTGGGGATGCTGATACGTCTCCAAAGTATCTATAATTTTTTGTTGTTCCATGATGTTATATTATCATTCTTGGATGTTTTACAATCATTTTATAGCAACTTTATATCATTTTTTGGGACTAACCTATTGACATAGTGCCCAGTGCCAGTTGCTGTTTTTTGCTTGTTTTTTACTTCGCAGGAAATCAATACCAAATGGAGTCCAAACGCAGCAAAACTTTTTGGTGATTTTTTCTGGACCAGAAGACACAAGTTGGGCCAAGAAAGTACCTGAGGGGGGTTCTGAGGGGAGCACAACCCACCAGCGTGCGCCTGGGGGCCCAGGCGCACCAAGGTGGGTTGTGCCCACCTCGGCCACCTCCCGCACCACCTCTTTGCTCTATAAATACCCCAATATTCCAGAAACCCTAGGGGAGTCGATGAAAATCAATTCCAGCCACCGCAAGTTCCAGAAACCACAGATCCAATCTAGACACCATCATGGAGGTGTTCATCATCCTCATTGGTGACTCTTCGATGATGCGTGAGTAGTTCATTGTAGACCTACGGGTCCGTCATTAGTATCTATATGGCTTCCTCTCTCTCTTTTGATTCTCAATACAATGGTCTCTTGGAGATCTATTTGATGTAACTCTTTTTGCGGTGTGTTTGTTGGGATCCGATGAACTTTGAGTTTATGATCAGATCTATGTTTTTATCCATGAAAGTTATTTGAGTCTTTTGATCTCTTATATGCATGATTACTTATAGCCTCATATTTCTTCTTCGAATCTTTGGTTTAGTTAGGCCAACTAGATCGATTTTTCTTGCCATGGGAAGAGGTGCTTTGTGATGGGTTCGATCTTACGGTGCTTGATCCTAGTGACAGAAGGGGAACCGACACGTATGTATCGTTGCTATTAAGGATAACAAGATGGGGTCTATTTCTACATAAATAGATCTTGTCTACATCATGTCATTGTTCTTATTGCATTACTCTATTTCTCCATGAACTTAATACACTAGATGCATGCTGGATAGCGGTCGATGTGTGGTGTAATAGTAGTAGATGCAGGCAGGAGTCGTTCTACTAATCTTCGACGTGATGCCTATATAATGATCATTGCCTGGATATCGTCATAATTATTTGAAATCCTATCAATTGCCCAACAGTAATTTGTTTACCCACCGTATGCTATTTTTCTCGAGAGAAGCCACTAGTGAAATCTACGTCCCCCGGGTCTATTTTCTCATCATATATTTTCAGATCTATTTAGCTATTTGCCTTTTTATTTATTTGCCACTTTTATTTTCAGATCTATATTTATAAAAACCCAAAAATATTTTGCTTCACTTTATTTTATTCGTGATCTATTTATCCAATCTACTACAATTTATCTCCCGTCCGTTTGCCAATTTCTCGCGCCGTTACCCGAAAGGGATTGACAACCCTTTTAACACGTCGGGTTGCAAGTATTTGTTATTTGTGTGCTGGTGCTGTTTACGTAGTGTTGCTTGGTTCTCCTACTGGTTTGATAACCTTGGTTTCATCACTGAGGGAAATACCTGCCGTTGCTGTGCTGCATCATCCCTTCCTCTTTGGGGAAATACCAACATAGTTCAAGCAAACATCAGTGGTGGAGAAATCTCAGCAGGGCTTCGCCAAGCCTCACGGAGAAGAAGTAGGACTACAAGGGAGAGGGAGGGAAGCGCCGTGGCATAGATGGGTGCGGCTGCCCTCCCTCTACCCCTCTAAATATAGGGGGAAGGGAGGAGGAGGGGCGCCCTAGGGTTTCCCTAGGGGGGCCGGCGGCCACAAGGGGAAACCCTAGATGGGTTTTGGGTGGCCCCCCTTAGGTGCCTTGCCCCCCAAGCAAGGGGAAGGCACCTCTGGGGCGCACCAACCCTTCATGGTCTCGTAGGATGGGGTGAGGGGGGCGCACAACCCCTTAGTGGGCTGGTGTGCCCCTCCTCTAGGCCCATGAGGGCCCCCAACACTTGCCGGGGCCTCCCGAAACCCCTTTCGGTCAACCTGGTCACAACCCGGTGCCCCTGGAACACTTCCGGACTCCGATACCCTTTGTCCTATATATCAATCTTCACCTCCTGACCACTCCGGAGTTCCTCGTCATGTTCGGGATCTCATTCGACACTCCGAAAAACCTTCGGCAACCACCATAATGACTCAACTATACTTATATCGTCACCAAACGTTACGTGTGTAGACCCTGCGGGTTCGAGAACTATGCAGACATGACCGAGACACCTCTATAGTCAATAACCAATAGCGGGACCTGGATGCCCATATTGGTTCCTACATATTCTACGAAGATCTTGTCGGTCGAACCTCGATGTCAAGGATTCAGCTAATCCCATATGCAGATCCCTTTGTCTATCGGTATGTTACTTGCCCGAGATTCGATCATCGGTATCCCCATACCTAGTTCAATCTCGTTACCGGCAAGTCTCTTTACTCGTTCTGTAATACAAGATCATGTGGCTAACTCATTAGTCACATTTCTTGCAAGCTCATTGTGATGATGTATTACCGAGTGGGCCCTGAGATACCTCTCCGTCTCACGGAGTAACAAATCCCAGTCTTGATCCATGCCAACTCAATAGACACACTCGGAGATACCTGTAGAGCACCTTTATAGTCACCCAGTTACGTTGCGACGTTTGGTACACACAAGGTACTCCTTCGGTGTCAGTGAGTTGCATGATCTCATGGTCATAGAAACATATACTTGACAAGCAGAAAACGATAGCAATAAACTTGACACGATCATATGCTACGTTCATAGTTTGGGTCTTGTCCATCACATCATTCTCCTAATGATGTGACCCCGTTATTAAATGACAACTCATGTCTATGGCTAGGAAACCATAGCCATCTTTGGTCAACGAGCTAGTCCGGTAGAGGCTCACTAGGGACATGTTGTCTATGTATCCACACATGCATTTGAGTTTCCGATCAATACAATTATAGCATGGATAATAAACGATTATCATCAACAAGGAAATATAATAATAACCATTTTATTATTGCCTCTAGGGCATATTTGCAACAGTCTCCCACTTGCAATAGAGTCAATAATCTAGTATTACATGGTAATGAATCTAACACCCATAGAGTTCTGGTGTTGATCATGTTTTGCCCGTGGAAGAGGTTTAGTCAATGGGTCTGCAACATTCAGATCCGTATGTACTTTGCAAATGTTTATGTCCCCCTCCTTGACTGCATCATAGATGGAGTTGAAGCGTCACTTTATGTGTCTGGTCCTCTTGTGAGACCTTTGTTCCTTGGCTAGAGAAATGGCACCAGTGTTGTCACACTACAGAGTCATTGGGTTCAGTACACTGGGCACAACTCCAAGATCTGTCATGAACTTCTTCATATAGACACCTTCCTTTTGCTGCCTTCGAGGCAGCTATGTACTCTGCTTCGCATGTAGAATCAGCTACCACGCTTTGCTTGGAACTGCACCAGCTAACCGCTCCCCCATTTAGAATATATACGTACCCGGTGTGAGACTTAGAGTCATCCGGATCAGTGTCAAAGCTTTCATCGACGTAACCCTTTACGACGAGCTCTTGATCACCTCCATAAACGAGAAAAATTTCCTTAGTCCTTTTCAGGTAATTAAGGATATTCTTCACCACTCATCTTTTCTCTATCCTCTGTAGTCACTGGGCGTTGAGTCTGACTCAAATTGACACCTTGCAAAACAGGCAAGAACCCTTTCTTGGACTGATCCATTTTGAACTTCTTCAAAATCTTATCAAGGTATGTGCTTTGTGAAAGTCTTATTAAGCGTCTCGATCTATCTCTATAGATCTTGATGCCTAATATGAAAGCTGCTTCTCCTAGGTCCTTCATTGAAAAACTCTTGTTCAAATATTCCTTCACGTTTTCCAAAAGTTCTATATTGTTTCCAATCAGCAATATGTCATCCACATATAATATTAGAAATGCTATAGAGCTCCCACTCACTTTCTTGTAAATACAAGATTCTCCAAAAACTTGCATAAACCCAAACGCTTTTATCACCTCATCAAAGTGAAGATTCCAACTCCGAGATGCTTGCACCAGTCCATAAATGGATCGCTGGAGTTTGCACACTTTGTCAGCATTCTCTGGATCGGCAAAACCTTCCGGTTGCATCATATACAACTCTTCCTTACGGAAACCGTTAAGGAACGCTGTTTTGACATCCATCTGCCAGATTTCATAATCGAAAAATGCAGCTATTGCCAACATGATTCTGACGGACTTAAGCATCGCTACGGGTGAGAAAGTCTCATCGTAGTCAACTCCTTGAACTTGTGAAAACCCCTTTGCCACAAGTCGAGCTTTATAGACGGTGACATTACCGTCTGCGTCCGTCTTCTTCTTGAAGATCCATTTATTCTGATTGGCCTTTTGCCCTTCAGGTAATATTTCCAATGTCCATACTTTGTTTTCATACATGGATCCCATCTCAGACTTCATGGCATCTAACCATTTGTTGGAATCCGGGCCCACCATCACTTCTCCATAGCTTGTAGGTTCATTGTTGTCCAACAACATGACCTCTAAGATAGGGTTACCATACCACTCAGGAGTAGTACGCACCCTTGTCGACCTACGAGGTTCGATAGTAACTTGATCCGAAGCTTCATGATCATCATCATTAGCTTCCTCTTCAACTGACGTAGGTGTCACAGAAACATCTTTTTGTGTTGTGCTACTCTCTGGTTGAATTAAAGGTTCAACAACCTCATCAAGTTCTATCTTCCTCCCACTCAATTCTTTCGAGAGAAACTCTTTCTCAAGAAAGGATCCGTTCTTAGCGACAAACACTTTTCCCTTGGATCTGAGATAGAAGGTATACCGAATCATCTCCTTTGGGTATCCTATGAAGACGCATTTGTCCGCTTTGGGTTCGAGCTTTTCCGACTGAAGCCTTTTGACATAAGCATCGCAGCCCCAAACCTAAAGGAACGACAGCTTAGGTTTCTTGCCAAACCATAGTTCATATGGTGTCATCTCTATGGACTTAGATGGTGCCCTATTTAAAGTGAATGTATCTGTCTCTAACGCATAACCCCAAAACGATAGTGGCAGATCGGCAAGAGACATCATAGAACGCACCATGTCCAATAAGGTACGATTACGATGTTCGGACACACCATTATGCTGTGGTGTTCCAGGTGGCGTCAATTGTGAAACAATTCTACATTGTTTTAAGTGATTGCCAAACTCAGATATTCTCACCCTCGATCGGATCCTAGGAATTTAATCTTCTTGTTACGATGATTCTCAACTTCACTCTAAAATTGCTTGAACTTTTCAAACGTTTTAGACTTATGCTTCATTAAGTAAATATACCCATATCTACTCAAGTCATCGGTGAAGGTGAGAAAGTAATGATATCCACCGCACGCATCAACACTCATCGGACCGCACACATCAGTATGTATGATTTCCAACAAGTCACTTGCCCGTTCCATTGTTCGGGAAAATGAGGTTTTGGTCATCTTGCCCATGAGGCATGGTTCGAATGTGTCAAGTAATCAATGGTAATCGAAGAGCGAGCGTGCCGATGGCGATCACATCAACCTTGGAATCATTTCCCATGCGCATCGTCACTTTGTCCTTCGCCAGCCTCCTTCTATTCCGTAGTTCCTGCTTTGAGTTGCAAATGTGAGCAACCGAACCGATAGCAAATACCCAGGCACTACAATGAGAGTTGGTAAGGTACACATCAATAACATGTATATCATATATACCTTTGTTGACGTTGGCCCCCTTCTTGTCGGCCAGATACTTGGGGCAGTTCCGCTTCCAGTGGCCAGTTCCCTTGCAATAGAAGCACTCAGTCTCCGGCTTGGGTCCAGCCTTGGGTTTCTTCACAGGAGGAGCAACTGCTTTGCCACCTTTCTTGAAGTTTCCCTTCTTTCCCTTGCCTTTCTTGAAACTAGTGGTTTTATTCACCATCAACACTTGATGCTCCTTCTGGATGTCTGACTCAGCAACTTTCAGCATCGCGAATAGCTCAGAGACTGACTTGTTCATCCCTTGCATGTTATAGTTCAACACAAAGCTCTTGTTGCTTGGTGTTAGCGATTGAAGAACTCTGTCAGTGACTGCCTCTGGCGGGAGCTCAACTCCCAACTCAGCCAGATGGTTGTAGTACCCAGAAATTCTGAGTATGTGCTCACTGACAGACCCGTTCTCCTCCATCTTGCAGGCATAGAATTTATCGGAGGTCTCATACCTCTCGATGTGGGAATTCTTCTCAAAGATAAACTTCAACTCCCGGAACATCTCATATGCTCCATGACATTCAAAACACCTTTGAAGTCCCAGCTCTAAGCCATACAACATGGCACACTGAACTATTGGGTAGTCATCAACACGCAACTGCCAGGCGTTCATGTTGGGAAACGACGCTTGGAAAACAAGAAATTTTCTATGCACACGCAACATCTATCCATGGAGATGCATAGCTACGAGAGGGAAGAGTGTGTCTACGTACCCTCGTAGGCCGTAAGCGGAAGCATTTATCAATGCGGTTGATGTAGTCAAACACCTTCGCGATCCAACCGATCAAGTACCGAACGTACGACACCTCCGCGTTCAACACACGTTCAGGTCGATGACGTCCTCGCCTTCTTGATCCAGCAAGACGGGCGAAGTAGTAGATGAGTTCCAGTAGCATGACGGTGTGGTGACGGTGATGGTGAACTTGTTCCCGCAGGGCTTCGCCGAGCACTACGGAAAAACTGGACGGAGGACTAAACTGTGGAGAGGGGCGCCGCACACGGCTAAGAGATTGTCGTCGTCTTGTGTGGCGCCCCCTCCCTCATATATATATAGTGGGGGAGGGGAGGCAGCCAAGAGGAACCCCAAGGGTGGCCGGCCCCCTTGGGCTCCTGCCCTCTAGTGCCCTCCCCCCTTCCTTGTATGCCTGCGGGGGGAAGGCAGGACGAGGTGGCGTCCCCCCCCCCCCTTTCCTTCCTCCTAGGTGGAGCTAAGGAAAGAGGGGCTAGCCCTCCCCTCTTTCCATCCCTAGGGCCGGCGGCCAAGCAAAGGGGCGCGCCAGCCCCATGTCGGCTAGTGTGTTCCCCCCTCTTGGCCCATAAGGCCCATTAACCTCCCGGGGCTTCCCGGAACCCCTTCCAGTGATCCGATGAATACCCGGTTCACTCCGAAACCTTTCCTGTTTCCGAATAGCATCGTCCTATATATCAATCTTTACCTCCGGACCATTCCGGAGCTCCACGTCATGTCAGTGATCTCATCTGGGACTCCGAACAACATTCGGTCACAAAATCACCTAACTCATATAACACTATATCGTCAACGAACGTTAAGCATGCGGACCCTATGGGTTCGAGAACTATGTAGACATGACCGAGACACCTCTCCGGTCAAATAACCAATAGCAGAACCTGGATGCCCATATTAGTTCCTACATATTCTATGAAGATCTTTATCGGTCGAAACGTTATGACAACATACATAATTCCCTTGTCTGTTGGTATGTTACTTGCCCGAGATTCGATTGTCGGTATCTTCATACCTAGTTCAATATCGTTACCGGCAAGTCTCTTTACTCGTTCTGTAATACATCATCTCGTAACTAACTCCTTTGTCATTTTGCTTCCAAGCTTCTTGTGATGTGTATTACTGAGAGGGCCCAGAGATACCTCTTCGATACACTGAGTGACAAATCCCAATCTCGATCCATGCCAACTCAACAGACACCTTCGGAGATACCTGTAGAGCATCTTTATGATCACCTAGTTACGTTGTGACGTTTGATAGCACACAAGGTATTCCTCCGGTATCCGGGAGTTGCATGATCTCATAGTCGAAGGAATATGTATTTGACATTAAGAAAGCAATATCAATAAACTGAACGATTATATGCTAAGCTAACGAATGGGTCTTGTCCATCACATCATTCTCCTAATGATGTGATCCCGTTATCAAGTGACAACACATGTCTATGGTCAGGAAACCTTAACCATCTTTGATCAGTGAGCTAGTCTAGTAGAGGCTTACTAGGGACACGGTATTTGTTTATGTATTCACGCATGTATTTAAGTTTCCGATCAATACAATTCTAGCATGAATAATAAACCTTTATCATGAATAAGGAAATATAATAATAACAACTTTATTATTGCCTCTAGGGCATATGCCCATCAGTCTCCCACTTGCACTAGAGTCAATAATCTAGATTACATTGTAATGATTGTAACACCCATGGAGTGTTGGTGCTGATCATGTTTTGCTCGCGGAAGAGGCTTAGTCAACGGGTCTGCTACATTCAGATCCGTATGTATTTTGCAAATCTCTATGTCTCCATGCTTTACCTTTTCACGAATGGAGTTGAAGCATCTCTTGATGTGTTTGGTTCTCTTGTGAAACCTGGATTCCTTCGCTAAGGCAATTGCTCCAGTGTTGTCACAAAAGATTTTCATTGGACCCGATGCACTGGGTATTACACCCAGGTCAGATATGAACTGCTTCATCCAGACTCCTTCATGTGCTACTTCCGAAGCAGCTATGTACTCCGCTTCACACGTAGATCCTGCCACGACGCTCTACTTGGAACTGCACCAACTGACAGCTCCACCATTCAATATAAATACGTCTCCGGTTTGTGACTTAGAGTCATCCGGATCAGTGTCGAAGCTTGCATCGATGTAACCCTTTACGACGAGCTCTTCGTCACCTCCATAAACGAGAAACATTTCCTTGGTCCTTTTCAGGTACTTCAGGATATTCTTGACCGCTGTCAAGTGATCCACTCTTGGATTACTTTGGTACCTCCCTGCCAAATTTATGGCAAGGCACACATCAAGTCTGGTACACAGCATAGCATACATGATAGAACCTATGGCTGAGGCATAGGGAATGACTTCCATTTTCTCTCTATCTTCTGCTGTGGTCGGGCTTTGAGTCTAACTCAATTTCACACCTTGTAACATAGGCAAGAACCCTTTCTTTGAGTGATCCATTTTGAACTTCTTCAAAAGTTTGTCAAGGTATGTGCTTTGTGAAAGTCCTATTAAGTGTCTCGATCTATCCCTATAGATCTTGATGCCCAATATATAAGTAGCTTCACCGAGGTCTTTCATTGAAAAATTCTTATTCAAGTATCCTTTTATGCTATCTAGAAATTCTATATCATTTCCAATCAACAATATGTCATCCACATATAATATCAGAAATGCTACAGAGCTACCACACACTTTCTTGCAAATACAGGCTTCACCGTAAGTCTGTATAAAACCATATGCTTTGATCACCTCATCAAAGCGTATATTCCAACTCCGAGATATTTGCACCAGTCCATATATGGATCGCTGGAGCTTGCACACTTTGTTAGCACCTTTAGGATCGACAAAACCTTCTGGTTGCATCATATACAATTCTTCTTTAAGCAATCATTAAGGAATGCAGTTTTGACATCCATTTGCCTGATTTCATAATCATAAAATGCGGCAATTGCTAACATGATTTGGACAGACTTAAGCATCGCTACGGGTGAGAAAGTATCATCGTAGTCAACCCCTTGAACTTGTCGAAAACCTTTTGTGACAAGTTGAGCTTTGTAGACAGTGATATTACCATCAGCGTCCGTCTTCTTCTTGAAGATCCATTTATTCTCTATGGCTTGCCGACCATCGGGCAAGTCCACCAAAGTCCACACTTTGTTCTCATACATGGATCCTATCTCAGATTTCATGGCCTCAAGCCATTTATCGGAATCTGGGATCATCATAGCTTCTTCATAGTTCGTAGGTTCGCCTTGGTCTAATAACATGACTTCCAGGATAGGATTACCGTACCACTCTGGTGCGGAACATGTTCTGGTTGACCTACGAAGTTTAGTAGTAACTTGATCTGAAGTTTCATGATCATCATCAATAGCTTCCTCTCTAGTTGGTGTAGGCATCATGGGAACAGTTTTCTCTGATGTGCTACTTTCCAATTTGAGAGAAGGTACAATTACCTCATCAAGTTGTACTTTCCTGCCACTCACTTCTTTCGAGAGAAACTCCTTCTCTAGAAAGAACCCATTCTTAGCAACAAAGATCTTGCCTTCGGATCTATGGTAGAAGGTGTACCCAATAGTTTCTTTAGGGTATCCTATGAAGACGCACTTCTCCGATTTGGGTTCGAGCTTATCTGGCTGAAGCCTTTTGACATAAGTGTCACATCCCCAAATTTTAAGAAACGACAACTTTGGTTTCTTGCCAAACCATAGTTCATATGGTGTCGTCTCAACGGATTTAGACGATGCCCTATTTGACGTGAATGCGGTAGTCTCTAATGCATAACCCCAGAATGATAAAGGCAAATCAGTAAGAGACATCATAGAACGCACCATATCTAATAGAGTACGGTTACGACGTTCGGACACACCATTACGCTGTGGTGTTCCAGGTGACGTGAGTTGTGAAACTATTCCACATTGTTTTAAATGAAGGCCAAACTCGTAGCTCAAATATTTGCCTCCGTGATCAGATCATAGAAACTTTATTTTCTTGTTACGATGATTCTCCACTTCACTCTGAAATTCTTAGAACTTTTCAAATGTTTCAGACTTGTGTTTCATCAAGTAGATATACCCATACCTACTCAAATCATCTGTGAAGGTGACAAAATAACGATATCCGCCGCGTGCTTCAACACTCATTGGACCGCATACATCGGTATGTATTATTTCCAATAAGTCATTAGCTCGCTCCATTGTTCCGGAGAACGGAGTTTTAGTCATCTTGTCCATGAGGCATGGTTCGCAAGTATCAAATGATTCATAATCAAGTGATTCCAAAAGTCCATCCGCATGGAGTTTCTTCATGTATGTTGCACTATCATTATCAACTTTGCATCTTTTGGCATCAATATTATGAATATGTGTATCACTACGATTGAGATTCAATAAGAATAGACCATTCCTCATGGGCGCATGACCATAAAAGACATTACTCATATAAATAGAACAACCATTATTCTCTGACTTAAATGAATAACCGTCTCGCATTAAACAAGATCCAGATATAATGTTCATGCTCAACGCTGGCACCAAATAACAATTATTGACGTCTAAAACTAATCTCAAAGGTAGATGTAGAGGTAGTGTGCCGACGGCGATCACATCGACCATGGAACCATTCCCGACGCGCATCGTCACCTCGTCCTTAGCCAATCTTCGTTTATTCCGCAGCTCCTGTTTCGAGTTACAAATTTGAGCAACCGAACCTGTATCAAATACCCAGGCGCTACTACGAGCATTAGTAAGGAACACATCAATAACATGTATATCAAATATACCTTTGTTCACTTTGCCATTCTTCTTATCCTGTCATGGGAAACCACGGCCACCTATGGGGCCATGAGCCCCGTTTGGTTCGGCAGGGGGACTGAGCACATTGCACAAAGAGCGGAGGAGCACAGCGCAACACGGTAGAGATCACACGGGCAATTTTACCCAGATTCAGGCCACCGCGAGGCATAAAACCCTACTCCTACTTTGGTGGATTGATGGTGGATGGTGGTGGAAACGCAACGCTCTTGCCCCACAGGGTTGCCTCAGGGCGAGAGCAGCTACGCGCATACGAGTGTACAAGGGTCCGAATCCTTTCTATGGTTGCCATGGGCCTCCTTTTATAGATCAAGGGGTCACCACAGTGGCAAATCAGTCATTGTGTACTGATTAGATAGCAAACAGTGCTATCATATCTATTCTGCAGACAGAGCAGAACGCATTAAATGTGCCGCTTAGCGTCACATCATGGCCTGCCCGGCACCCCTTGCCGGGCTATTTGGCCACCTTCTCTTCTGTCTACATGACACGTCGCTGGACGGGTGTCACTTGGAGGCGATTCCTGTAGGAAATGGCTGCCATGTGGCAAAAGACAGCCACTTAGTCACTTTGGGGCTTGACACCGCACCGATCCATGACTTGCGTTGCTGTACGGTGGAGCGGTGAAGCCTTGGCGGGGAGTTTTGCCTTCGTAGGACCCGACAGGCCTGCCGGGGCGGTCTTGAGGCTTGCTTCCGGGGCAACCTTGACCTGACCAGGCTCTCCTGCCCGTCAAGGGAGGTTTTTCCTTAGCGGTGTCTTGCTTTTTGGCTTGACTTGGTCTTCTCAACCTGCCCTTTGATTCCTCAAAGAGCCTATCTCTTCACCTTGGCCTTGTCTTGGATGCTGCAATCTTGGTCTTGGGCCTGTGCACAGTCTGGGCAACAGGCCCAGGGTTTGTTGCACCGACAGGAGCCCCCGGGCCTGGCCTGAACGAGCTGCCGGGCGTCATTAGGGTAGGCCCTAACTTGTGCACAGGCGATGGAGAAATAGCTGCTTGACCCTTGAGATCTTCTTTGCTTCTTCATTAATCTGAGCCCAGGTCAGTTTCCGGTTCTTCTGCCCGTCGCGTAACGCCAATTGTGGTGGGGCCATTCTTATAATGGCCCGTGAATGACTTAACGCATGAGCGAGTAACTGCCAATTCACTCTTCCCACACCCCCTTATCCCTGGCCACGTATGCTGCATGCATTGAGTGGGGTAGGTAACGGAGGCGCGTGGTGTGGGAGAGTGCCAGAGCGGGGGCCCGATCTTCTCGAGTTGGCGGAGAGGGACGGTAGTTACCCATCGATGGATCAGCCCCCAGCCCCCAGCTTGCCTATAAAAAGGGGGCAGGGGGAGCGGAAGTGCTCATCGACGCTCCTCCTCTCGCCTTTTTCTTCTCTTTTCTTGCAATGTTGAGAGAAAGAGAACGGGGCCAAGCCCCGAGCTCGAGCTTGAGGTTGGCGATGCCGGAAACTTGTGAAGGAGCTTGGGGAGTGAGCCTAGTCCAGAGTAAAAAGGGGCGCGGCGGACATGCCATTCACAGCGCGGGAGGCGCCAAGCCCTTCTCTCGCGGGGGCGTGTTTGTCCCCTCCTCCCAGGTGTTGAAGCTCTTGGTGGCTCCAGCGTCCATCAGGGGTGCAGCGCTCGGGTCCCTTGGTAATCCCGATATCGCCCCCTTTGGTGAAGTCAGGGCAAATGTTGAAGACGGCGGCATCTTCCTGCCTGCCAAGGTGGGGAGCGACGCCCCTCGCGCGCCTCGGAAGCCGTCGCTGCCCGCAGCTTCTCCGGGGGAGGCAACGACTCATGGAGCCGGCGTCCCCCTGGAGCGGTGGTGATGGAGAAAGATCGAGGGAAGACGAAGAAGGTGGGTGGCAGGGCGTCAGGTTGGAGTACGATGGCACCAACGCCTTCATCTCGTATTGCCGACCTGCTGCCTCGTCTTTCCGCTCTTCCCCTCCCTCCCCGGCACCATCATCACCGGCCTCTTGGTTGCCGGGGAGAGGGCTGCTCTCTTGGTGCATTCGCCTCCTCCAGTAGTCTTCCAGCTGAGCCTCGGTGGTTCTCCCCGTCGGTGCTTTCTGCTGGAGCTTCTGGTTGGCCCTGGAGGTGGTTACCAAGGCACCATCGAGCTGCTCCTTCCGTCCCTCTCCTTCGCAGCCTCGCCACTCTCGATCTTGTCAGGCTGCGCCCGGCAGGTCCTGACGGGGTCGAGTGGGCGTCTTGCTCAGGCACCCCTTTTGCCCTCCTTCTCTTCCACCGCAGTGCCTAGGAGGAGATGGACAAGAAAGGGATTATGGGGCACTTATCTTTTTTCAATCTAAAATATGTAGGCATTTGCCAAACTTTAGTTCAAATTATGTAATCCCTTTTACCCATGTTTGTGTTCTGTAAGGTCTATACTTGTTGATCAGCATATTAATGAAAAAGATTAACCTTGCCGGGCACTTGTGCATGTAACATGTCCATGCAGAGGGAGAATGCCTCTATACGCTCAAGTAAACAAGTTTTTTCCCCGGTAGGCTATTCTGCCGGTACTCTCAGTTTGCTGGCGTGGGGCCGTGCCTGCCGGGCACAAATCATAAAGAGGGACCAGCCCCCCACCAACTTTCTCGCCAAAGGCCACTACAACCACCCCAACCGAAGCAACGTTCGAGTCAAGGGACGGGAGCACCTAAGTTTTGAAAGCGGTGAGGTTTTCCTATGCACAAGTTTTTACTTACATAACGCGTATGGATAAGAGAGAGAACTTATCTGTTTGGGCTTGCCGGGGATCGCAACATAGGCTTGTCTTCTCTTCTCCTTTTTCGGGAACGAATCCACGGTAGGAGCCTGCAGTTTGATCCAGATGAAAATGATGCCTCATGCAATCTTATCTACATGACCATGCAATGCTCATGATATGCTTATGCATGCATGCAATTTGTCGGGGGCCCCCCAGTGCTTCATTTATTTCTCTGTTGCTCAGGGTCTGCGCCTGGCTTTGTACAAGGGGTTACATGCAACAAAGGCAAGGCCTGTACAAAAGGGTGGCTGCCGGGCAGGGCCCGACAACCGCGCCTTACGGGTAGAACTTGCGGAGATGCTCAATGTTCCATGAGTTTTGCAACTGAATGCCATCTCCGGTCTCCAAACGGACTGCGCCAGGTCTGGTGACTCGTACTACCCGGTAAGGGCCTTCCCACTTCGGCGTCAACTTGTTTGCACCCTTGGCCGACTGAACGCGCCTAAGGACAAGGTCGCCTTCCTCAAAACACCGGGAATGAACCCTGCGGCTGTGATAGAGACGCAGGGCTTGCTGATAGCGTGCGGCACGCGTAGCAGCCCGGAGACGGTTCTCCTCGAGTAGCACAGCGTCGTCACGCCGGTGCTGATCTTGCGCTACTTCATCGTAGGCAAGCACTAGAGGTGACCCATAAATGAGTTCCATGGGGATAACTGCTTCTGCACCATAGACTAGGGAGAAGGGAGTCTGCCTGGTAGCTCGATTTGGTGTCGTTCTGAGGGACCAAAGAACCACCGGCAGCTCATCGATCCACCGCCTGCCACACTTCTGTAGCCTATCAAATGTTCTCGCCTTGAGTCCTCGCAACACTTCAGCGTTCGCCCTCTCAGCTTGCCCGTTGCTCCTTGGATGGGCCACAGAGGCGAACGAGATTTTACTCCCGAGGGCATGAACGTATTGCATGAAGGCGCGACTCATGAACTGGGTGCCGTTGTCAGTGATGATCCGGGAAGGAACTCCAAAGCGGCACACCAATCCTTTCAAGAACTTGATAGCTGACTAAGCAGTCACCTTTCTCACGGCCTCTACTTTCGGCCACTTTGTAAACTTGTCGATTGCAACGAATAAGAATTCAAAGCCCCCTGCAACAAGGGGGAAAGGGTCGAGGAAATTGATAACCCACAAGTATAGGGGATCGCAACAGTTTTCGAGGGTAGAGTATTCAACCCAAATTTATTGATTCGACACAAGGGGAGCCAAAGAATATTCTCAAGTATTAGCAGCTGAGTTGTCAATTCAACCACACCTAAAAGACTTAATATCTACAGCAAAGTATTTAGTAGCAAAGTAGTATGGAAGTAACGGTAACAGTGGCAAAAGTAACAGTAGCAGTTTTGTGGCAACGGAAAAGTAACGAAGCAAAGATCAATATGTGAAAAGCTCGTAGGCAATGGATCAATTATGGATAATTATGTCGGATGGCATTCATCATGCAGCAGTTATAACCTAGGGTGACACAGAACTAGCTCCAATTCATCAATATAATGTAGGCATGTATTCCGAATATAGTCATACGTGCTTATTGAAAAGAACTTGCATGACATCTTTTGTCCTACCCTCCCGTGGCAGCGGGATCCTAATGAAAACTAAGGGATATTAAGGCCTCCTTTTAATAGAGAACTGGACCAAAGCATTAGCACTTAGTGAATACATGAACTCCTCAAACTACGGTCATCACCGGGAAGTGTCCCGACTATTGTCACTCCGGGGTTGCCGGATCATAACATGTAGTAGGTGACTATAACTTGCAAGATAGGATCAAGAACACATATATATTCATGAAAACATAATAGGTTCAGATCTGAAATCATGGCACTTGGGCCCTAGTGACAAGCATTAGGCATAGCAAAGTCATAGCAACATCAATCTTAGAACATAGTGGATACTAGGGATCAAACCCTAACAAAACTAACTCGATTACATGATAAATCTCATCCAACCCATCACTGTCCAGCAAGCCTACGATGGAATTACTCACGCACGGTGGTGAGCATCATGAAATTGATGATGGAGGATGGTTGATGATGACGATGGCGACGATTTCCCCTCTCCAGAGCCCCGAATGGACTCCAGATCTGCCCTCCCGAGGAAGAACAGGAGGTGGCGGCGGCTCTGTATCGTAAAACGCGCTGAATCCTTCTCTCTGATTCTTTTTCTCCCCGAACATGAATATATGGAGTTGGAGTTGAGGTCGGTGGAGCTTCGTGGGACCCACAAGCCAAGGGGCGCGTCCAAGGGGGTAGGGCGCGCCCCCACCCTTGTGGACAGGCGGTGGGTCCCCTCGGTTAATTCTTTCGCCAATATTTTTTATTTATTCCAATAATATTCTCCGTGAAGTTTTAGGTCATTCCGAGAACTTTTATTTCTGCACAAAAATAACACCATGGCAATTCTGCTGAAAACAGCATCAGTCCGGGTTAGTTCCATTCAAATCATGCAAATTAGAGTCCAAAACAAGGGCAAAAGAGTTTGGAAAAGTAGATACGATGGAGACGTATCAGATATCGAGCCCCTAGACCGAAAATGACCATGACAAAGGGATTGTCTGAACAGCTTGGGCAGGCAGATGGATATTCTTGGAGTGGAACTGGCAGGCTTCACACTTGGTGACAAGCTCAACCGCATCTTGGAGGGCCGTGGGCCAGTAGAATCCTTGCCGAAAAGCTTTCCCAACCAACACCCTTGATCCAATGTGGGAGCCGCACATACCCTTGTGTATCTCCGCCAGCAGTTCCTTTCCTCCTTCCTGGCAAATGCACTTCAATTTCACACCATTAGGCCTCCTTCTGCACAGCGTGTCGTCAACAAACTGATACATACTGGCCCTCCGGGCTACTCTTTCAGCTTCTTCTTGCTCTTCGGGAAGTTCTCCAGTTTGGAGGAAATGGACTATGTGTCGTGCCCAAGACGGAGCCTACGGCTCAGCAACGAGGACTAATGACACCTCCTCACTCATGAGAGTGCAATCCTTGACCGTGGGGACCGGTGGCCTGGCGGGAGGATGCAGCTCAGTGACTGAAGGGGAGTTGCGCCCGACAAGCTTTCTGCTAGGATCCTCGGAAGGTTCTACCGGGAGAGGCTTGCCGGAGTCCAGTTTCCTCCTCTTTTTGGCCATTGTTGCCGGGGATACGGAGGGCTGAGTCAGATGGAGAACAAAAGTTCCTGGTTCCACAGGGAGCTTTTGCGCAGCGCACTTTGACAGATGATCAGCAATGTTGTTTTCCGCACAGGGTACGTACTCTATTTGCAATCCGTCAAAGCGCTCCTCCAACTTTCTCACTTCCTTAACGTATGCCTCCATCAATGGACTTTGGTAATCCTAGTTGACTTGTCTCACCACAAGTTGTGAGTCTCCACGGATGATCAGCTTCTTGATCCCCAGTCCTGTTGCAACTCTGAGCCCGGCAAGGAGCCATTCATACTCTGCTGTATTGTTGGTAGCCTCCTCCCGGGGAAAATGCATCTGGACGATGTACTTCAGGTGCTCTATAGTGGGAGCAACAAGAAGCATGTTAGCCCCTACACCCTATAGGGAGAAGGCACCATCGAAATACATTATCCATTCTTGGGGCGCTTCCTTGCCGGGAATAATTGTCTCCAACACCTCTTCGTCAGGAGTTGGCATCCATTCTGCAATAAACTCTGCCAACGCTCTGCTCTGAATAGTTGATGTGCTCTCAAACTTCAAACCAAAGCTGGATAACTCCAAAGCCCACTCCACGATCCTGCCGGTAGCCTCAGGGTTTTGGAGTATCCATTGCAAAGGGAAACGGGTGACAACTGTGATCTCATGGGCTTGGAAGTAGTGGCGCAGTTTCCTTGAGGCCATGACAAGGCCAAAAATCTATTTTTGCATGCCAAAGTACCTGGATCTAGCCCCCTGCAACAAGGAGCTGACGAAGTATACTGGGAGATGCACCACTTCTTTGTCGTGACCAGAGAACTGCTTCCACTGCTTTGCCCTTCTCCATCTTGATCTGCATCTGACCTTGCCGGGGTGTGCCCACTTTCCTCCCCGGGAAGGACACCAGCTATGTCTATTGCTTCATCCACTTCCCGCTGCGCCACAAGTGCTGCGCTAACCACTTGATTAGTTGCCGCCAACTATAGTAGCAATGACTCTTGAGGTTTTGGAGCGACCAAAGTGGGCACAGAGGAAAGGTAGGCCTTCAAATCTTGTAGTGCAGCATCTGCCTTTGGAGTCCACTCCATGGGTCCTGCCTTTTTCAAAATCTTGAAGAACGGCAAGGCACGCTCGACAGACTTGGAAATGAATTTGCTAAGCGCGGCAACACACCCAGTCAAATGCCTCACGTCCTTGACTGTCTTGGGTGCCTGAATCCGCTTGATAGCCTTGATCTTGTCGGGGTTGGCCTCTATCCCCCGGTGGGACACAAAGAATCCAAGTAGCTTGCCGGAAGGAACACCAAACACACACTTCTCCGGGTTTAGCTTCAAGTTGATCTTGCGCAGATTAGCAAACATCTCTTCTAAATCCTGGATGAGGGTTGATCTGTCCTTGGTCTTGACCACAATATCATCCATATAAGCCTCAACGTTTTTGTGCAACTGTGACTCAAAACCAATCTCGACTGCTCTTGCGAAAGTGGACCCGACGCTCTTTAACCCGAAAGGCATCCGCACGAAGCAGTATGTGCCACATGGGGTGATGAACGCGGTCTTCTCTTCGTCTTCCTTGGACATGAAGATCTGATGATATCCAGAGTAGGCATCCAGGAAGGAAAGCCGGTCACACCCGGAGGTGGAATCCACAATCTGGTCGATGCGCGGCAAGGGAAATGGGTCCTTCGGGCATGCCTTGTTCAGATCCGTAAAATCTATGCACAACCTCCACTTCCCATTAGCTTTGCGTACCACCACAGGATTTGCTAACCACGTTGGATGCAACACTCCTCTAACCAGACCAGCTGCCTCAAGTTTCTTGATCTCCTCGGTAATAAACTATTGCCGCTCCAAAGCTTGCTTCCGGACCTTCTGCTTGACGGGCCGGGCATGTGGGCAGACAGCAAGGTGGTGCTCGATTACCTCCCTGGAAACACCGGGGATGTCAGATGGTTGCCAGGCAAACACATCGACATTCGCCCACAGGAAGGCAACGAGCATGCTTTCCTATTTGTCATCGAGGGTGGCGCTGATAGTGAAAGTACCATCAGCGCCAGCCAGCCCTATCGGGACCTTTTTCACAGCGGGTGCAGAAGCCTTGGATCTCTTGCTATCGGAACTCTCCGGCGAGTCATCAACAGGCGCAACATACCCCGAAGAGGTACACTTCCCGGATTCCTTGTTGGCGTCCCTGTTAGCCTTCTTCTTTCCATTACTTTCCTTGGCGGGGATTGCGGCTTCAGTGGCCTCTGCCGTGACTGCTTCCCGGTACATCTTACCCACGCAAATAATTGCGTCCTTCTTGTCTGATGGAATGGAAATGATGCCCACCAGCCTTGGCATCTTCAAGGTGTTGTAGGCATAGTGGGATGCCGCCATGAACTTGGCCAGAGCTGGGTGACCAAGGATTCCATTGTATGGCAGGGGGAGGTTAACCACATCAAACACGGTCTTCTCAGTCCAGTAATTCAACTCTCCCCCAAATGTCACCGGCAACGTGATTTTCCCCTTAGGACGACTCCTGCCGGGGTTGATTCCTTGAAACGTACCAGTAACCTTGAGCTCTTCTTTTGCTACCTGGAGTTTGTTGATGACCTTTGAAGAAATCAGATTCAACCCGGCCCCGTCATCAACCGACATCTTTGTGACTTTGAGGTTGCGGATTGTTGGCAATACCAACAATGGCAAGCACCCTACCGCGGTGGTGCGGTCAGGGTGGTCCTCTTCGTTGAAGATGATGGGCATGCGGGACCACTTGAGCGGCCTCCGAGAGTCTGCCGCTGGCTCCATGGCATTGACTTCACGCGCCCACCATTTAAGTTGGCGGTGGGAGGAGTGCAAAGATGCACCCCCGTCAATGCACGAGGTGTCAGTGGCTTTCTGGAATTCCTGCTCACTGGTTTCCTCTTCATCTCCTCCATCACTCTCATTGTTGCAATCCTCCTTCTCACGGCCTCTGGCGGGTTTCCCTTGATTCTGAGGAGCCTTGCCGGGGTGACTTGCTCCACCACCCCGGCCCTTTCCGCCAGTGCCATTCTGACCTTTCTCTTTATCTCGCTTCTCATATTCAGCTCTCTGCTTCTTGACAAGCTGCTCAACCTGATGACACTCCTGGAGATCGTGGCCCTTGGTCCGATGGATCTTGCAGTACGGGCCATCGCCTTTCCCAGCCTTCCCGACAGCTGCGGCTTCCCGACAATCAGTGCACGCGGCAACTTCCTTGCCGGGTATCTCAGCCTTGGCTTTCTTGCCGGTACTAGGCATGCCCGATCCCTCAACGGTCATCACTGCTTTATCCTTGCGCCTTTTGTTGCGCTTCTTGTTCTTCTTTTGACTGGTGGCCTCGTCATCATCCTCTGAATTGATGTCGACGCCATCCTCTTCTCCGGGGAGCTTCCTCCCCTCCTCTATTCGAGCACACTTATCCACCAGAGTGTAAAGCTCCTTCACAGTCTTGAGCAATCGAACGTTCATCTTGGAACGTATCTGACGATTGCGCACATTGGACTGGAACGCAGCTATCATAGCTACCGGGTGGATGTCTGGAATATTCCTGTGGACTCGACTTAATCTCTGCATGTATTTCCGCAGGCTCTCGCCTTCCTTCTGTGGGAGAAGCTGCAAGTCACTGGGCTGCCCTGGTTCTTGATGGCCTCCCATGAAGGCGCCAACGAACTCATGGCACAGGTCAGCCCATGTCGAAATGGAGTTCTCCGGCAGGTGCATCAGCCAAGACCTCACATTTGGCTTGAGTGCCAAAGGGAAGTAGTTGGCGAATACCTTCTCATCTCTTCCCCCGGCAGCTTGAACAGCGATGGTGTAGATGCTCAAGAACTCTGCCGGGTTCAGCCTCCCGTCATACTTCTCTGGTATCTCGAGCTTGAACGTGCGAGTGGATGGCCAATGGACTTGCCGCAGCTCGGGGGGGTGAAGGCAGGGCACCCAGCCTCGAAAGGCAGGTACCCTCCTTCAGCGAGTGCGGGCTCGTCGACGTCGGGGCCATCGCGCCTGTCGGACTGGCGGTGGGCGTCGCGGTGTCGCTCGATGGTGACACGTGCGCCTTCCCTCTACCTGTCCTCCAAGACTCACCGCTGGCCTTGACGCGCTCGAGGGTCGGACGAAGCCATCGATACATCGTCGTGTTCTTGGTTGTGCGGCTCCCGCGCTGGCTGCCGTGGAGGGGACTGCATCGTAGCAGTGGCCCCATCCGCACGGCCAGCAGCGTGGGCCATTATCGTTGCCTGGGAAGGCCGTGGTGGGCCAGCCCACTGCGATCCTCCCGCCTCGGCGAAGCCAATCAGACTCTGAATGGTGGCTCTCCACTCATCCATCCGATCGGCTGCCGGCGGAAATCTCAACAGCAGCTGGGCCTGCGCCATGGCCTTCGAAGCGGTGCTTGGCATGGATGTCGATGAAGACCGTAACGTCGCCCGGCTCCTAACGGTGCCGGTAGCGGTCGCGCCATGCTCTCGTCGTCGTGAGCCAGCCGCCTGGATGGCGTGGTGACGAGGTGGAGGCGCTTGAGGGTCAGTGGCTTTGTTTAGCGTAGCGGCTGGGTTGGCTCGTTCTAGGGGTGGCGCATGCTCTGCGGTCGCACCCGCGGCGAGAGTGGTCGGGGAGTTGCAATTCACCCCAGAGCGAGTACCACCGCTGCGGCTGTGCCCCTCGGCCGAACGGGGAGGTGCAGATGGAATGATCTCTCCTCCCGTACCTTGTGGGGTGTTGGGGATATAACTACTGAGTATAAACCGCCCGGGAGGGGCCGGGTTATGCTCATAGTGATTTACCTGTATTGAAGCCCATGAAGACATAGAAGATGGCGACTTACGAAGGAGACTTAATAAGAAGGCCCAAAGCCCAAAGGCGGTTTAGGGCCCATAGATGTAAACCGCCATAAGCATATGACTTGTATTGTAAGATAGGAAAGAGTGGATACCGAGCCGGACACGTTTATGAGCCGGCCGGGATTCTGTGAACCGCCGGGCGTCAACCTGTGGATATAAAGGGACGACCCGGCGGCGGTTTAGGGACAGGAAAAAAACAATCGGGAACTAGGTCAAGCGTATTCGCTCCCTGGTAATCGAAACCCTAGCAATACAACACAAAGCAGGAGTAGGCTTTTACCTCATTGAGAGGGGCCGAACCTGGGTAAACTCTCTGTGTCCTTTGTCCCGTTTAAACCCCTTCAAGTTAACCTAGTTGCGATGGCTCCACGACTAAGTCCTTCCACTAGGACATCTGCCGTGTCAAGTCCACGACAGTTGGCGCCCACCGTGGGGCCAGCGCATGGTGGTTTCGAGTTCTTGCAGGGCAACTTCGAAGGGATCAAGGGATACGCTGTGGGCCGGATGACCAAGAGTCATCGCGGCAAGCTCTACATCGACGCCGAAGGCTGGGGCCCCGAGGCCAGCTCAATTGAGTACGGGTTCCGGGTCCCCTTCGGTGGAATTCACGTCTTCATTGGCAAGATCGGTGAACCGGGCCCTGAGCCGGACACCTGCACCGACATCATCGAGACGGCTCAGCGTGCAAAACCCGCCCGAGTTCAGCCCGCCATGAGTCGTGCCTTCGTGGGATTCATCAATGGTGCAGAATCTGGGGATAAATCGGTGTCTGACAGTGAGACAGTTGTCTATTCTGATGGCGAGTCATCCACCGGTGAAACCGAGTCATTGTACCAACTGCAAGACGGTCGGCTTGGGGGCTGTTCCGATGGCGATAGTATTCCGGACCCCTACGAGCCACCGAACCGGGTTGCAATCTTCATGGCCGGTACGCAGCCAGTGCAGCACTCTTCAACTGCAGCGGCATTGATTTCCGGGTCAACAGTGGCGACGACAGCCGGGGCAGGAGGCCCTATGCGCCCGCCGGCTCAAGTCTTGTCCGGTTTACTAGACGCCTTGGCAACACTGCTGACGACGGAGGTTAACCTAGATAATCAAGATCAGCATAACGCGGAAGTCGTGAAATTGCGAGATCAGATAGCTCAAGCGAAGGAAGACCTGGTAGCTGAAGATGCCAGGATGGCTGTGGAGCGGGTTACGTTGGATGCTCAAGCGCAGCGGATTCAGTCGGAGTCTTACCGACTCATGCTAGATCAGAACGCTTCAAACAAAGTCATGAGGAGGAGGCATCAGTCTCGCCTACCACCGGTTTACGAGGCGAGGAACCTCTTTAACACGCCAGGAGCAGGAACCAGTAAACCGCCAGTGGCGGACCGGGTTGAAACGCCTGGGACGGGAGCGCCGGTTCAATCGCACACCACGGATCCACCTCGTTAGAACAATATCCCGCCGCAACACATGCCAACACCACCGGGTCATTACTCTAACCCTTTGGATAACATGATCGCTGCGGCGTCATGATTGGCGGCTATCCCGGTTGAAGGCGAGTCTCCAACGGCGGTTGAGATGCGGAGGGCTAGAGAGCTCCTTCAGACAGCATTGGTTCAACAGCAGGCTTATTCTTACAGTCGATGCCGGATTCATTCCACCCCTCGCCCAAGCCGGAGTTACAGTAGGCATATTGATGAACCAGCTGTGTCAAGTAGTGGGCGGAACCATAACCAGCCTCGTGGGCATAACCCGGTGGGCGGTGGTGCTGATGCTCAGAACGTGGTGGATCAAGGTAGAGCGTGTCGAGAGGCCGAGCTGGCGGCGCAACATGCGGCCCGTCAACCTTCTCCGGTTCGTCCGACAACTTCGGTGGAGCCAGGTGTAACCTTTAGGAATTTGGGCGTACCATGTTTAGTGCCGGCCATACGTAATGAGCGTCTGCCCAAGGATTTTAAGGGTCCTCGCAAGGTGCCTAACTATATAGCCGATTTACCTCCTGAAGCATGGATCGAGAGTTATGAGATGGCCATGGAATTGCTAGATGTTAGCGATGCGGCATGTGCTAAATATTTTCCCCTGATGTTGGATGGAACGGCTCACACTTGGTTGAAGGGGCTCCCTGCCAACTCCATTGGGTCATGGGCCGAGTTAAAGCCCCGGTTTATTCAGAATTTCAAAGATACGTGCAAGCAGCCGATGTCAATTGTGGATCTGGATGCCTGTTTCCAAGAAGAGGGTGAGTCCACAACCCATTGGGTGCGCCGAGTTTCGACCATCTTACATTCATCGGATCACATCAATGCCGGTTCAGCGGTCATAATGTTGGAGAAGAATTGTCGGTTTACGCCTCTTAAGCAGAAGTTGGGTCGGCTCAAGCGCCACTGCAATGACATAGGAGAGCTGATGGCGGCTCTGGTTAAGTACGCTGACTCTGATGGTACCAAGGACCCCGAGTCTGATGATGACAAGCCGGGAAAGGGAAAGAAGGGCAGCAGCACCAGAGGACAGCAGCATAATCCGGCGAATCAGGGGGGCAATGGTAAGCGCAAGGCTGATAATAGTTTGGACTTTGTGGCTAACACCAACGCACAAAATAATGGCCAGCATCGTAAAGGTAAACAGCCCCCACGGGCCGGAGGGTCAGGCTTTAATCTTGAGCAGATGCTAAATCAGCCCTGCCCAAGGCATGGGACGCGAGAAAGACCGTCTGGCCACCTCTGGAAGGATTGCTACATCATGAAAGAGTATAAAAATTCCAATCTTTTTCAAGACAATCATGGACCGGGTGGTGGTTCAGGGTCTGGTTCTCATAGGCCGGGTTACGGCGGTGGCGGTTCTAGTTCTGGATTCCAAGGTAATCAGGGCAATCAAGGCAATCAGGGTGGCTACCATCAACAGTCAGGTCAGGGGAATCAGCAGCAGCAATCTGGGTATCAGAGTAACCCAAAGCAGTTGAATAGTGGGTAGTACCACGTCTTCACCACAAATTCATGCAAAACGGGATCAGAAGCTTCATAAAAGGGCAGTGAACGCCGTTGAACCGGCGGTTCCCTGTTACTTGCGCTGGTCTGAGCAGCCCATCGTGTGGAGTCGGGAAGATCACCCGCTCCAGGTTGATAATCCAGGTCACCTAGCATTGGTGGTTGCACCCCAGGTTGGAGGGTATAAGTTTACCAAGGTACTCATGGATGGAGGGAGTAGCATCAATATCCTTTATTACGAAACTTTCCATCGCATGGGGTTGATAGATAAAAATCTTAAACCGTCGAATACAGTTTTCCATGGTGTGGTGCCTGGTAAGTCGGCGTACCCTGTTCGTAAGATAGCTCTGGAAGTTGCCTTTGGAGATGATCATGATTCTAGGTCGGAGACATTGACCTTTGAAGTAGTCAAGATTCACAGCCCGTATCACGCTCTGTTTGGACAGCCGGCTTATGCCAAGTTCATGGCGCGGCCCTGTTATGTTTATCTGCAGCTCAAGATGCTGGGTTACAAGGGGACCATCACGATACATGGGAGCCGGAAGATAGCCTTAGAATGTGAAGAAGGTGATGCGGCTTATGCTGAGTCGGTTTGTGCAACGGAGGAGTTTAAATTTTACAAGGACAATGTTGATCCGGCGGATATGACGTCTTTGAAAAAGCCAACTACAGAGCATGATCCGATTTTGAAGTTTAAATCGGCAGATGACACTAAGATGGTTGATTTTGTTCCTGGCGATTCATCCAAGCAGTTCAGCATCAGTGCTAATATGGATCCAAAATAGGAAAGCGCGCTCATCGAGTTCATCCGTGAGAACCGAGACATCTTTGCATGGAAACCTTCTGACATGCCAGGTGTACCGAGGGAACTCGCTGAGCACACTCTCAATATTGATCCCAAGTTTAAACCAGTCAAGCAGTTTCTTTATCGTTTCAATGAAGAAAGGCGTAAGGCCATTGGTGAGGAGGTAGCCCGGCTCTTGGCGGCTGGGTTTATTGTTGAAGTTTTTTAGCCTGAGTGGTTGGCTAATCCGGTGCTGGTACTTAAGAAGAACGGCACTTGGCGCATGTGTGTGGACTACACGGATTTAAACAAGGCTTGTCCGGCTGATCCTTTTGCTCTCCCTCGTATTGATCAGATTATTGATGCTACAGCGGGTTGTGAGCGTTTGAGTTTTTTGGATGCTTATTCTGGTTATCATCAGATCAAGATGGCAGTTAAGGACCAGGAGAAGATAGCTTTCATAACTCCCTTTGGAGCCTTCTGCTATGTGTCTATGCCTTTTGGGCTCAAGAGTGCCCAGGCGACTTACCAGCGATGTGTACAGAATTGTCTTCATAATCAGATTGGACGCAATGTTCATGCTTATGTGGATGATATTGTGGTGAAATCCAGAAAGAAGGAGACGTTGATAGACGACTTGAAGGAAACCTTTGATAATCTCCGAGTTTATAAGATGATGCTTAATCCGGCCAAGTGTGTTTTTGGTGTGCCGACGGGCAAGCTTTTGGGCTTTCTGGTGTCTAACAGACAATGGCACTAATCTCTCCAAGGGTGCTATGAAAGAATTTTGTCAACGTGAGCATATCCGGCTTGATGTATCGTTAGTGGCTCACCCCCAATCTAATGGTCAAGCTGAGAGAGCCAATCAAGAGATCCTGGGAGGCATCAAGCCCCGGCTTATGGTTCCCTTACAGAGGACGCTGGGTTGTTGGGTAGAGGAGTTACCCTCGGTGCTATGGAGCATCAACACAACGCCCAACAGATCTACGGGTTACACGCCTTTTTTCATGGTTTATGGAGCAGAGGCGGTTCTCCCCAGTGACATCCGTCACGACTCACCCCGGGTGGTGGCTTACGTTGAAGCTAATAATGAAAAGGCACGTCAGGATGCACTTGACCTGTTAGATGAGGCGCGTGATCTCGCAGCGGCTCGTTCGGCGATTTATCAGCAAGATCTACGTCGTTATCACAGCCGCCGGGTCAAGACCAGAACCTTTCAAGAAGGCGACTTAGTGCTCCGGCTTATCCAGGATCAGACTGATAAGCACAATTTATCCCCACCTTGGGAAGGACCCTTTGTGGTCAGCAAGAATCTGAACAACGGGTCATACTACCTTATTGATGTTCGAGACCACAAGGACTCACGCACGTCGGAGGAAGAGACTCGCCGGCCGTGGAATATTGCTCATCTTCGGCCTTAGTACACCTGAGCCATTGGCTCTTCTGATGTACATATTTTTGACAATGTATATATTAAACCGGCACCCCTGCTAAAGCAGGACCTCTGTCGTCTTTTCTTAATGAGTTTTTGGTTACTTGGGGGCTTCCAGCTTATGAGCGAAGTTATGATTACCCTTTGAACTGGCTTATAAGCCAATTGAAAAAAAAACTTGGGGGCTTGCTACCCAGGTTAAAAGGTACCAAAGAGAGTCTATTGCAAAATCACAGCTCAAACATAGGTGCCCCTTGAGCATAGCTCAAAAATATTACTTGGGGGCTCCTTGATTCTAAAGAACAAAGAGTTTGTGTAACCCTTGTAATAGGCTTAAAAGCCAGGCTTGGAAGCCAGGTGTATTCACCTAAAACCCCGGGTTATCCTGCCTTTTTAAGTAAGCCACTCCGCCCAGGTATTCCTGGAATGACCCGCCGAACGTTTGACAAGTCAATCTTATACAGACCCTGAACTTGTCAAAGTTAAAACGACGACTGGTTATGTGAGGTCCATCTTATAAGGTTTGTATATATGTTTAACTCAGTGGCTGTGCGGCCCGTGAAAGCACTCAATTTTCGGCCTGGCAGCCCATGAAAAGCCTTGTTTTTTTGTTGGTTTTATTCCACAGTTTTTGAGGTTTATTTGATGAGGCTTATAATGCTTTATGATCATAATTCATCCGGTGTTTATTAACCCGGCCTGGTTTTTTGACTATAAGTCGCCAGTATGAGATAAGATAACATTCGGTGTTTATTAACCCGGCCTGGCTTTTGACTATAAGTCGCCAGCATGAGATAAGATAATATCCGGTGTTTATTAACCCGGCCTGGTTTTGTTCATAAGCCAAGCAATCTATGATAATTACCAGCGCTCAAAATTTGGGTTCTCCCCCTTACTACACCGGTTTGGTAAACCAACAGTGTGATCAAATATCACAGGTATGATATATTTCAAATTTGGTTAATCTTAAAGTCCAGCCTTGGATATAAGCTATGTTAGTTTCCATGGTTTTATATTGGGCGTTATGACCCGTCCAGCGGTAAACCGCCAGGACACTTTTAATCCGTTGCATGCAGGAGCAGATTCCGCATTGTTAATATTATAAGCATAAGTGGCATATCTTAACATGGTGGATTGGCAGTGTCATGCAAAGTAAATATGCACGATGGCATAGCAGAGCAAGAGTTTAAGCTAGCCTATTATAAGGCGTTTGGTGCCCAAAAGAATAATTGTTTTAACAAGTATTAAAGAAAGCAGCTGCTAAACCGGCCCCCGGTTTACGAGTCCTGGCCTGGCTGACTTGAAGGTTGCGGATCGTCCAGCGCCGGTTCATCTTCCTCCTCTCTACCCAGTGGCTGGAAGTCAATGGTGGTCCAATCGATCCCAGTTAAGGCTTTGAATACAGCTTCATCACTTATAAGTGTGGAGGGGTCAACATCAGGGGCATAGGTATGCTTACGGATTGGAGGAATAAGATTTGGAGCATCATAAGTTGGCGCGTTAACTCTCTTGTTGTTGGCATCATAAATTGACTGATAATGTGAAAGATCGGTTTCTTTAGCCAATTGGCTAGCCAGTGGGCGCATTTCCCTCGTCAAGGCTCTGAGGTCATCGTTATTAAACTCTGACCCGTCCTCCTTTATGCTCGGGTAGCCATTTCCCACATCGGCCAGATCAAGATCAGATATCCAAGCTTTGGCCCGAGTCAGTGCAGTAAGAGCACCCGCCCTGGCAGCTGACTTCTTTAGCTCTTCAAACCATGCAGGCATCATCGCCAGTCTTTCCAAAGTCTCCTTGATCAAGGTTGGGGGCGGTTTATTATGGGAAGCTGTGCAGATAACCCGTTGTACGCCGGTATGTAATTGCTCTATAAGTGTATAGGCGGCCTTCAGTTTTTGCCGCATATCTGAGCCAAGATGAGCAATGCGAGTTCCTGCATCATCAAAAACATCGGTAAACCGGCAGTCTCTTACATAATACAAGTTCAAAGCTTATGAAGAAGTTATTTACCAAATACGGCAGCGGTCATGGCATTTATTTGCTGTTTCAAGCCAGTCAGCTCTTCAGCTATAGGTTTAAGGGCAGCCTCAGCATCCTCAGCCCTCTTCAGCAGAGTTGACTTTTCTGTATCCCAACCTGCCCGCTCGTTCTTAAAGCTCTCCTTCAGTTTCTCCATTGCTGTTAAGGCACTGGTCAGTTCCTCCTTGGCTTTGGAGGTCTCGGTTTGTTGCGACTTGATATTTTCTTGAAGGTCGGCGATTTGAGATTCCTTCTTGTTAAGATCAGCTTGCAAGAGACATGTAATTAATTACATAGCAGTGCATATTCAAAGTCCCAAGCACATAACAAGTAATATACTTGGCACTTGGGGCCTAATGTCTATTGCGTCTTATCAAAAAAAAATTTACAAGTCCCAAGCACATAACAACTATCAGCTTGATGGTCAACCAGATTATAAAGGTCCTAAGTAAGAATTTTGAGCCTTACAGCATAATTAGTCTCAACTTAGCATATTTGTTAAGTCGACCCTTGGGGGCTACACAGGCGAAATTGAAGATATATTATTCTAAAGTCCCGGTTCATATTGACATTATAAACCGGCCCTTGCGGGCTAGTGGAGTTGATCTATATGGCTCTTGAAAGTTTGCAGAACATTCTATTCTTTTATGTCCAGTAAACTTGGCGGCTAAGGGAAGAATATGTATCTAGAATTAACAGCATTTACCTCATATCGCTCCTTCATCATGTTCAGTAAACCGGCTTCATAATCACGGCTTGTGTACAGACGGTTTAAAAACCCAGAATGAATATCTTGGGCGCTGAGGTGGGCATAGCTTTCCAAGTCTGCCTTCCACTTGCCCTTGTCAACAGCAGAAAATTCCTCTTTGGCACTATGTTTTGACAGAGCAGTGGGGTTGTCTGGGGCTGTATACCCGACACCGGTAACTACAACATCATCAGCTTTATCATCAGCAGCCTTAGTTGGGCTTGGCGGTTTATCAGCATGACCCATCGGATCAATTTCCATCTGCTCAACAAAGGTGTCATGATCTTGCAGTGGCAGATCATCAAGAATAGCTTCAGTATTTGTTTCAAACTGTTCCGGGTTCTTTTCCGGATCAGTTGGTGCGCTGTCATCAGCCGGTTTGTTCAATTTGGCCTTTTTATTGGGCCTGGCCTTGGCTCTGACAGAGGCGCAAATAACAGGTTAGTATAATGATCAAACATAAGGTACAAGGGGTTAGTTAAAAATGCTCACCCAGGAACAGTTTTGAGGGTTGGAATTTGTGTCCCTGTGGACTCGCCAGAGGATGAAAGGGAAGTTCCCTGGTAGTTTGAATCAGACGGATTAAGAGGTTGTCGGAAATAACCCGCCTTGGGATAAGACGTGTCAGAAATAGAAGAGACCTCTGGGCGGCGTTTACGAACTGGCGAGTTCGGTAAACCGGAAGAAGTGACCACATGGCCGCTATGCCAGGTTGTGCGGCGAGCTTCGTGTTGCTGCTTCTTCAAAAGAAAGTTTGGATCCAAGTAAGCTAGGGGGTGAGAAAATCTTACTTTCCGGCTTGCTTGTCGGGTTTTCTGTGTGGGCAGAGGTTCTGAACCGGATGAGAGAATAGTTACCTCTACGTCATTTGCGTGGCTAGCTTCTGCGTCGTCCTGATAGAAATCATCGTCAATGAGATGTATGAAAAAAGAGCCAAGTGAATCAAGTTCTACCTCTGACTCCGGATTATCATCGTCAACGTTTAACTCGGTAGGCTCGGTGTTTTTCTTCTTAGCGGGCTTCTTGTTGACCTTGGTCTTGACACGAGGTGTTTTGGCCGGTTTATCCTGCGGTTTCTTCTTCCAGAATGGATCATCACCCTGTTTAAAGATTGAAAAGATCATAAGGGAGTATTAAGAATATGGATTAAAGCAGGAGTGGGGCAATTCTTACAGCTGGCGGTTTATTTGAAGCGCAGAAAGGACTAAGTCCTGTTTTGCTACAGTCGGTCACCGGTTCATCCAACATCTTCTTGACAGATTCAGTAATTTTAGCATCACTTAGCTGAATATCAGTGTGGTGTTGAGGGTCTTTCACATCTCCTGTGTACTCACACATTAAACCGGGGTGACGGCTTAAAGGCAAAATGCTCCAAGATACCCAGCAACAGACAAAATCAATGCTTGTCAAACCGTTTGCCATAAAGGATCTGAGCTTTAAGAGCTGTGGTGCATATTTGGACCGTTCCTTTGCATTGAGTCTTTGGGGGAATGGATGTGCATCGGTAAGCCGGTGAGCACGGTAACCCGGCAGAGGATTCTCGCCAGCTGGAGATGTATCTTGGCAATAGAACCAAGTTTGATTCCAATCTTTGGGATGGCTATGATGCCTAGCATGAGGGAAACTGACGCCTTTTCTCTTCTGAATTGAAACCCCGCCAAGTTTAGTATTGGGCCCATCCGTAAATTCAGTACGGCGATTTAAATAGAAGAAATCTCTGAACAGGTCGACTGTGGGCTCTTCTTGCAGGTAGGCTTCACAAAACACTTGAAAATTGCAAATATTGGACACGGAGTTAGGCCCAATATCTTGAGGGTGAAGTTGGAAGAAGTGAAGCACGTCACGGAAATTTTTTGATCCGGGAGGGCTGAACCCTCGACTCAGATGATCAACAAAAACGATCACTTCCCCATCCTTGGGCTCAGGAGGATTTTCTGGACCGGGGGCTCTCCAGTGGATGTCTTCCTTTTTCGCTAAAGCGCCGGTTGCAACACACCCGTTCAGTTCTTCTTCTGTAACCCGGGATTGAACCCAGTTACAGGAATAAAAGGATTTGGCCATTTATACGATAACCTGGAAAAGATTTGTGCCGGTTTTAGGTTCATGGTTAATAAGCAGAAAGTGTTGAAGCATGCATAAATGTTAAACCGGACAGTGACGTTATTAAATTACAAAGATGAGCACTTGGCGGTTTAAAAGGGGACTAATGGTACCTGGCAGGTTATTACTTTCTGAGGTTAAACCGCCTACACGGATATTGAAAGTATAGATCTGAAGTTGGAAAATGGCTAAGTGGTGAAAAACAGGTTTCAAAGATTGGTGTTATAATTTTGGATCTACAGCAGTTCAGATAATGAAGAAAAATTCTAACCTAAAGTAGCGGCAGCAGGACAGTTCACGTGCTCAGATGAGATCTCCTATGGAGGGGAGGCGTTCAGATATTAAAAATGAGTGCTAAACTGCTATCGCACAAGATTGGTATTATACTTAGATCAAAAACTACATGGTCTATGGAGGAACAAAGATGAACCGAGATGAACTCCGATGAACTCGTGGAAACCCTAATGGGATCTAGGGGAAAAGGAAGGAAGAGGACTTACCAGGGCTGTTGAGTAGCGGAGGCGCACGGACGAACTCTGGTCGATTCAGGTTGATGCAGCGGCCGTTGTTGAGGCAGTGGCAAAGGTCGACGACGGCGGCGGAGCTCGGGCGCTGAGGCGATGCGAGGTGGAAGACAGAGACAAGGAGGCAAGGGGGGAAAGTGAAAGGGACCCCTGTCCCTATTTATAAGGTGAATGGATAGATGGCATGCGCGGGAATCAAGGAGGCTGAGATTTGGGCCTCGTGCGATATTAATGCAAGATGACGTCATGGCGGGTTAGCACAATGCTGTGAGCAGACGTCATGGCGGGTTATAAATTTTCATAAGGACTGATGATGAAGGATTTTTTTTCTAAGTCAAGTATTGAAGATTGATATGAACAAGTTCACATCAACCTGGGGCCTAATGTTGGGATATAACTACTGAGTATAAACCACCCGGGAGGGGCCGGGTTATGCTCATAGTGATTTACCTGTATTGAAGCCCATGAAGACATAGAAGATGGCGACTAACGAAGGAGACTTAATAAGAAGGCCCAAAGCCCAAAGGCGGTTTAGGGCCCATAGATGTAAACCGCCATAAGCATATGACTTGTATTGTAAGATAGGAAAGAGTGGATACTGAGCCGGACACGTTTATGAACCGGCCGGGATTCTGTGAACCGCCGGGCGTCAACCTGTGGATATAAAGGGACGACCCGGCGTCGGTTTAGGGGCAGGAAAAAAACAATCGGGAACTAGGTCAAGCGTATTCGCTCCCTGGTAATTGAAACCCTAGCAATACAACACAAAGCAGGAGTAGGCTTTTACCTCATTGAGAGGGGCCAAACCTGGGCAAACTCTCTGTGTCCTTTGTCCCGTTTAAACCCCTTCAAGTTAACCTAGTTGCGATGGCTCCACGACTAAGTCCTTCCGCTAGGACATCTGCCGTGTCAAGTCCACGACATGGGGCGTGGCTGCTGGGATGTTGATGGTGTTGTCCTTCCTCGGTGCCTCCTACTCCTGCTTCGGCCGCAGGGGAGGTGGTAACGACGCCGCCTGCGCCGACCACGTTCCCCACAGCGTCTGCATCTCCAGGTGTCGCCGTAGCCCGCGTGGCGTCAACGGTCGCGTGCGGCAGGGCCTTCGAGGTGGATGGATGAGCTGCGACGCCGGGCTTCTTCTTGGGCGCCATGGACGATGGAGCCATTGATGAAGAAGATGGCGGTGAAGATGACCCGGTACATACACTTCTCGGGTTCGCGCAAGCGTTTCCCCCTACCTGGCGCGCCAAAGATGTCGTGGGAAACCACGGCCACCTATGGGGCCACGAGCCCCTTTTGGTTCGGCAGGGGGACTAAGCACGTTGCACAAAGAGCGGAGGAGCGTAGCGTAGCCCGGCAAAGATCACACGGGCAATTTTACCCAGGTTTGGGCCGCCGCGAGGCGTAAAACCCTACTCCTGCTTTGGTGGATTGATGGTAGATGGTGGTGGAAACACAGCGCTCTTGCCCGGCAGGGTTACCTCAGGGCGAGAGCAGCTACGCGCGTACGAGTGTACAAGGGTCCGAATCCTTTCTATGGTTGCCATGGGCCTCCTTTTATAGATCAAGGGGTCACCACAGTGGCAAATCAGTCATTGTGTACTGATTAGATAGCAAACAGTGCTATCATATCTACTCTACAGACAGAGCAAAACGCATTAAATGCGCTGCTTAGCGTCACATCATGGCCTGCCCGGCACGCCTTGCCGGGCTGTTTGGCCACCTTCTCTTCTATCTGCATGACACATTGCTGGACGGGTGTCACTTGGAGGCGATTCCTGTAGGAAATGGCTGCCATGTGGCAAAAGACAGCCACTTAGTCACTTTGGGGCTTGACACCGCACCGATCGATGACTTGCATCACTGTGAGGTGGAGCGGTGAAGCCTTGGCGGGGAGTTTTGCCTTCGTAGGACCCAGCAGGCCTGCCGGGGCGGTCTTGAGGCTTGCTTCCGGGGCAACCTTGACCTCGCCAGGCTCTCCTGCCCGGCAAGGGAGGTTTTCCCTTAGCGGTGTCTTGCTCCTTGGCTTGACTTGGTCTTCTCAACTTGCCCTTTGATTTCTCAAAGAGCCTATCTCTTCACCTTGGCCTTGTCTTGGATCCTGCAATCTTGGTCTCGGGCCTGTGCACAGTCTGGGCAACAGACCCAGGGTTTGTTGCATCGACATATCTGCCAAATACTTGGGGCAGTTCCGCTTCCAGTGTCCACTTCCTTTGTAGTAGAAGCACTCAGTTTCTGGCTTAGGTCCAGCTTTGGGCTTCTTCATCGGAGCGGCAACTTGTTTGCCATTCTTCTTGAAGTTCCCTTTCTTTCCTTTGTCCTTTTTCTTGAAACTAGTGGTCTTGTTAACCATCAACACTTGATGCTCCTTCTTGGTTTCTACCTCCGCCGACTTCAGCATCGCGAAGAGCTCAGGAATTGTTTTCTCCATCCCTTGCATATTATAGTTCATCACGAAGCCTTTGTAGCTTGGTGTAGTGATTGAAGAACTCTGTCAATAACACTCTCAACTGGAAGATCAATTCCCAGCTGAGTCAGGTGGTTATGATACCCAGACATTTTGAGTATGTGTTCACTGACAGAACTATTCTCCTCCATCCTGCAGCTATAGAACTTGTTGGAGACTTCATATCTCTCAACCCGGGCATTAGCTTGAAATATCAACTTCAGCTCCTGGAATATCTCATATGCTCCATGATGTTCAAAACGTTTTTGAAGTCCCGGTTCTAAGCCGTAAAGCATGGCACACTGAACTATAGAGTAGTCATCATTCCACGTTTGCCAGATGTCCATAGTGTCCAGATTAGCGGGAGCGGGTGGGTCACCTAGCGGTGCATCAAGGACATAATTCTTCTGTGCAGCAATGAGGATAATCCTCAAGTTAACCCAGTCCGTGTAGTTGCTACCATCATGTTTCAACTTAGCTTTCTCTAGGAACGCATTAAAATTCAGGGGAACGGTAGCACAGGCCATTGATCTACAACATAGATATGCAAAACTATTAAGACTAAGTTCATGATAAATTTAGTTCAATTAATCAAATTACTAATGAACTCCCACTTAAATTAATATCCCTCAAGTTATCTAAGTGATACATGATCCAAATCAACTAATCCATGTCCGATCATCATGTGAGATGGGGTAGTCATCAATGGTGAACATTTCTATGTTGATCATATCTACTATATGACTCACGTTCGACCTTTCGGTCTCCAGTGTTCCGAGACCATGTCTGTACATGCTAGGATCGTCAAGTTTAACCCAAGTATTCTGCTTGTGTAAAACTGGCTTACACCCATTGTATGTGAACGTAGATTCTATAACACCCGATCATCACGAGGTGCTTCGAAACAACGAACTTTAGCAACGGTGCATACTCGGGGAGAACACTTTTATCTTGAAATTTAGTGAAGGGATCATCTTATAATGTTACTGTCGTTCTAAGCAAAATAAGATGCATAAAGGATAAACATCACAAGAAATCAAAATATGTGACATGATATGGCCATCATCATCTTGTGCTTTTGATCTCCATCTCCAAAGCATCGTCATGATCTCCATCGTCACCTGCTCGACACCTTGATCTCCATCGTTGCATCAGGATCGGCTCGCCAACTATTGCTTCTACAACTATCGCTAACGCATAGCGATAAAGTAAAGCAATTACATGGCGCTTGCATTTCATACAATAATTAAGAGACAACCCTAAGGCTCCTCCCGGTTGTCGATATTACAAAACATGATCATCTCATACAACAACATATATCACATCATGTCTTGACCATATCACATCACAACATGCCCTGCAAAAACAAGTTAGACATCCTCTACTTTGTTGTTGCAAGTTTTACGTGGCTGCTACGGGCTTCTAGCAAGAACCGTTCTTACCTATGGCAAAACCACAATAGTGATTTATCAAGTTTGCTGTTTTAACCTTCTTCAAGGACCGGCCGTAGTCAAATTTCATTCAACTAAAGTAGGAGAAACAGACACCCGCCAGCCACCTTTATGCAAAACAAGTTGCATGTCTGTCGATGGAACCGGTCTCATGTGCGTGGACATGTAAGGTTGGTCCGAGCCGCTTCATCCACAATACCGCCGAATCAAAATAAGACATTGGTGGTAAGCAGTATGACCATCACCGCCCACAACTCCTTTGTGTTCTACTCATGCATATCATCTACGCATAGACCTGGCTCGGATGCCACTGTTGGGAAACGTTGCATGGAAGACAAAAAAGTTTCTACGCACACGCAAGATATATCCATGGAGATGCATAGCTACGAGAGGGAAGAGTGTGTCTACGTACCCTCGTAGACCGTAAGCGAAAGCGTTTATCAGCGCGGTTGATGTAGTCAAACACCTTCGTGATCCAACCGATCAAGTACCGAACGTACGACACCTCCGCGTTCAGCACACGTTCAGCTCGATGACGTCCTCGCCTTCTTGATCTAGCAAGACGGGCGAAGTAGTAGATGAGTTCCGGCAGCACGACGGTTTGGTGACAGTGATGGTGAACTTGTTCCCGCAGGGCTTCGCCGAGCACTACGGAAAAACAGGACGGAGGACTGAACTGTGGAGAGGGGCGCCGCACACGGCTAAGAGATTGTCGTCATCTTGTGTGGCGCCCCCTCCCTCATATATATATAGTGGGGGGAGGGGAGGCAGCCAGGAGGCTCCCCAAGGGTGGCAGGCTGGCCCCCTTGGGCTCCTTCCCTCTAGCGCCCTCCCCCTTACTTGTATGCATGTGGGGGGGAGGCAGGAGGAGGTGGCGCCCCCTCCCTTTCCTCTTCCTCCTAGGTGGAGGGAAGGAAAGAGGGGCTAGCCCTCCCCCCTTTCCATCCCTAGGGCTGGCGGCCAGGGGAAGGGGCGCGCCAGCCCCTTGTGGGCTAGTGTGTTCCCCCCTCTTGGCCCATAAGGCCCATTAACCTCCCGGGGCTTTCCGGAACCCCTTCCGGTGATCCGATGAATACCCGGTTCACTCCGAAACCTTTCCGGTGTCCGAATAGCATCGTCCTATATATCAATCTTTACCTCCGGACCATTACGGAGCTCCTCGTCATGTACATGATCTCATCCGGAACTCCGAACAACATTTGGTCACAAAATCACATAACTCATATAACACTATATCGTCAATGAATGTTAAGCGTGCGAACCCTACGGGTTCGAGAACTATGTAGACATGACCGAGACACCTCTCTGATCAATAACCAATAGCGGAACCTAGATGCCCATATTGGTTCCTACATATTCTATGAAGATCTTTATTGGTCGAGCCGTTATGACAACATACATAATTCCATTGTCTGTCGGTATGTTACTTGCCCGAGATTCGATCGTCGGTATCTTCATACCTAGTTCAATCTCGTTACCAGCAAGTCTCTTTACTCGTTTCGTAATACATCATCTCGTAACTAACTCCTTAGTCATTTTGCTTGCAAGCTTCTTGTGATGTGTATTACCGAGAGGGCCCAGAGATACCTCTACGATACACAGAGTGACAAATCCCAATATTGATCCATGCCAACTCAACAGACACCTTCGGAGATACATGTAGAGCATCTTTATGATCACCCAGTTATGTTGTGATGTTTGATAGCACACAAGGTATTCCTCCAGTATCCGGGAGTTGCATAATCTCATAGTCGAGAATATGTATTTGACATTAAGAAAGCAATAGCAATAAACTGAACGATCATATGCTAAGCTAACGGATGGGTCTTGTCCATCACATCATTCTCCTAATGATGTGATCCCATTATCAAGTGACCGCACATGTCTATGGTCAGGAAACCTTAACCATCTTTGATCAACGAGCTAGTCTAGTAGAGGCTTACTAGGGACACAGTATTTGTTTATGTATTCACACATGTATTTAAGTTTCCGATCAATACAATTCTAGCATGAATAATAAACCTTTATCATGAATAAGGAAATATAATAATAACAACTTTATTATTGCCTCTAGGGCATATTTCCATCAGTTCACAGCGTACGCAGTTGCTGGAGGGGGTGGCGCACCAAGCGGTACATTAAGGACATAAGCCTTTTAGGCAGCCGTGAGGATAATCCTCAGATTGCGAGCCCAGTCCACAAAGTCACTTCCATCATTTTTCAGCTTAGCTTTCTCTAGGAACGCATTGAAATTTAGTGGAGCTACTGCGCGAGCCATTGATCTACAGTATAAATTTGCAAAGGCAACTTTAGACTATTGTTCATGATAATGAGTTCAATTAATCATATTACCTAAGAACTCCCACTCAAATCAACATCCCTCCGGTTGTCCGAGTGTAACACGATCCAAATTCACCAACCCAAGTCCGATCGTCGCGTGAGATGAGGTGGTTCCAATGGTGAACATCTCCATGTTGATCATATCTACTATATGACTCGTGATCGACCTTTCGGTCTCTTGTGTTCCGAGGCCATGTCTTTACATGCTAGGCTCGTCAAGTTTAACCTTTTTACCTAGCTGCATATGAACCAATGATATATCCTATTCCTGGTGAACATGATTGGACAAGGACAAGTGGACCAGACATAGAGCCACCCAAATTTCATGTGAAGAAGGGAAGAAAGAAAGAGAAGAGAATAAAGGGCAGATTTGAGGTTCCAAAACCAAAGGACAGTTCAAGAATGGCCACTATAACATGCAGAAACTATGGGCTCCAAGGCCATAGGTACACCAACTGCAAGCAACAGTTGAGACCAGAGTTGGCTATGAGGAAAATCAACCATGTGGTAAACCCTTGTAAATACTGCTTGTTAATTGGTTTGCATCCACTACTGCAGGATGCTGCTAACATGACACTACGATCAGAGACCCTTTGACGAAACTGTGTGCGATGCATTAATCGCAAATGATGATGTAAAATAACCGTCAAAAAAGATGCAAAATGTTTGCGATGAAGGATACATCAAACATGGTTCAGATTTTATTGCGTGTGCGATGAGGGGCATACGGTTCAGTTCAATGAACTGTTTGCGATGAGGCAGAACAAAAGAAACAGGCAGCCGATGAAGGCGTGTGCGATATACGGCATATAGTTCACTCGAATAAACTGTTTGTGATGAGGCAGAACAACAGAAACGGGCAGCCAGATGAAGGTGTGTGAGATATACGGCATACAGTTCAATCGGATGAACTGTTTGCATTGAGCCAAGCGAACAAAAACAGTTCAACTTAACAAGATGTGTGTGATACGCGGCAAACAAGTCTGTAATCGGAAACATGTGGGAAGACCGATAACAACACAGACGATTCCTGTTAACAAGCCGTGTGTGTTGTGAACAAACGGTTGCTGGTATACAATTGTCAGTGATTGATGAAATCATCACCGATGGGTTCCATTGTTTAGTCCGTGTGCGATGTGATTTGCTCTGTCTACAGAGCATCAACATATATACTTAAAAAGACAGCATTGCAAAACCAAATTAAGCATACAATTACACAAGTGACCACACATAACATTTCCACACACCAAAGTAAGCAATTACATGCATACTAAACTAGGAGAAACGAGGATCTAATCATCTACTTATTGTTGCGATGATGCTTGCCATTGCTCTGCTTCCGGCTGGATCCCTGGCCGTTTTGGAGAAGGAGGCACTTCCTCATGTCAATGATCTACCTGTACATGCCGTAGCTCGTGTACTTCTCCTTGGCCGCGTACACGACGTGAGCTTTGTTGAGTTTCTCCATCCAGGCCGAGTGCCAGGCACGCTTGTCCTTGTTGTAGGAATCCTTCATGTCTCTGTAGTAGGGGTCGATGATGGCCTCGGTGAGGTGAACCAGTGAGTCCTTCTCATGCTCCTTGCTGCCCCAGATCTTGTATTGGCCCTGGATGTCGACAAGATTCTGGCAGGCGATGCCCGAATTCTTGAGCACCTTTACATCATTGGTGATGTCCACCGTAGCGAACATGTAGTGGGGGCTGTTGACAAACCTGGCGAAACGCTCGCAAGGCATTGTGGCCAGGCAGTAGTGGTAGACGAGGACGTGGTTGCACACGCACATCTGCGCGACGGCGACCTTGGGACGAGACCCGGCACGAGCGCGGGTGTACTCGAGGTCGAACCCGACCACCTTGTACTTCTCCTCAGCAAGCAACAGCTCCATGATGTGAATGGAGTGCTCCACCCAGAACGGGTTGTTGGTGTACACCACCAAGAGCTCCGTGAACCTTCTGTGGGTGTCCACCATGGCATGCATGGTGAACTGCTGCTCGTCGTTGGTAGCCGCTCGGAGCGCCATTGAAGCCGCGTAGGATACCCTCTAAGAATTTGTTGTGGTGGGTGTGCTTCTTGCAATGGTGGGGCATGATCGAAAGGTTGAAGAGACACAAGGGTTAATGGCCGCTGTAATAAATGGGGGCCGGCCGGCCTGTAATCGTCACGTCTTGTCACCGCGTTCATAGCGGAGGTTCCAGTGCACGCTTGACAACACCGCACCGCACGCGTTTCGTTTGACCACGCGTGGGCTTGAAGAGGCGCCAAATGTATCGTTGGTGAGCCTGTTCCCATGCTACCGCGTAGTTTACCGTGCAAGCTTCCCGCCCGACTAGTTTGGCCACGCGTCGGCTAGAAGAGGGGCAAATCGTGGGCGTTTATTGGCAAAATGCTTTGTAAAAATGAAGTGTGTGGAATGACTTCGGTCATAAGTTTACCCGTGGGTGATGAGGTCAAAGTTACACAGAAGGGTGATGATGGACACTCGAGTGCAATAATTAATTCAGCGCTCTACAAGGCACACGGTTGAAGAAACCAACTGTGTGCAATAATGTCGAAGATTGTAGTCGAGTTAGCTATACAGATCATGTGCTATGAGATCGACAAGGTAAACAGATTCGAGAATGGTTAATAAAATCTAAGTCCATTGCATATTAAGGTCAAAATAGTGCTACCAATATACGAGTCTCATACGATGCCATTTCAACGATTGTACCACAAAAGCTCGAAATATTACAAGGTTCAAATTCCAGAGTTATATGGCTCAAATTCGAAGATTACAAGGTTCAAACTGATATTAGAAATGAAATTCAGCTCATCAGCTGCAAACGCTCGCGCTGATTCGCTGAACATGGATATCAGAGAGGTTCAAACTAATATTACCACTTCTAAGTCTGGTTTCGAAACCTCATAATTTTTGCAAAGGGGTCAGCCACTGAGAAGTCGTGTGTGGGGTTGATATGATGACTTCCGATTACTCTGTCATCTGAAGTTCCAAAATGAAATTCAGCATTTTCGGAGCCTATTCCATTCTGCCGCAGCCGCCGGTGCTGATCAACAAACCATTCATTTTTGCGAAATAAATGTAGGGCAAACCTCATTACCTTCAGCACCCTTGCTCTGACAACAAAGAACCTGGCGAATATAATCTCCAATAAGGTCCCTCGGTAGGAGTTCAAAGTAATTTCTGAGAGATGCAGACCTAGGCATTCGACATGATTGTTATATTGTATCACATTATCCACCACCGGGCCTAATCTTATCTGCAAAATAAGAAAATGTGTTAGTGCCTACATGCAGTTTTGAACACTACTACAGGCCTATTTGGTTTGCAGGATTTGTAAAATGCACTAACATGCCATCTTCGATCTGACATGATTATAATGGGCATTTGATTACAATCTAGAAAAATGTAGCCTTCTTCACAAGAGGTTGGAGTCGATGAAAAGTTCCCTAAGAAAACTAGTATAGATGAATCCAAAGGAGAAATGCTTATGGATTGTAACCATATGGATCAAGCAACCAATATGGGGGGGGACATGTATGTACTGAAATCCTCCAAAAAATCCTTCATAAATCGTAGTACATTGTCATTGTAAACTTGTAAAAAGGTGTCACAAATTGAACTCCCTTATGGTTAACATTTAACAGGAAAGGAACATCACCTCGATATATAGCTTCTCTAGGCACGGAAAGCATCTCAGGAAACTGACAACTTGCTCTAGGTTGGGGCCGATAGATTCTAGTGCCAAGACCTTCACTGTGCGTAGTTTCGGGGTCAAGCTTGTCGGAATCATTTTCTGGATGACAAACGAACATACATCTTCAAAATTAGAAATAATGTTAATTTCTAGAAGGAGAGGTAGAAGGCGGCTGTTGTACCTGAATGGGTGTGGATCCAATAACAAGTTCGGAGTATTTGTCAGACGAGTAGCCCACCACTGTCAACTACAAGTAATCTCTCAATTGAAGGTGTGTCCTCAATGACCATACCGTGGTACACATCTTGTGATGTCTTCTTGCCGCACCAGCAAGACACATAAATAATCCGGAGAGTCATGGAGGTGATGTGGAAGCTACTCAACCCATTGATCGCCTGAAGTGAAGGTACTCGAGTGCAGTACAGCCATGGAGCAGGCGCTCCATATCACCATTTGGGAGGCAGACGGCGACGAGCTCGAGGTGCTTCAGTCGTGGTAGAATAAGAGCGGGCGCGTCATTAAGGGGGGGGATGGCATTTCCTAAACTTGGTGACGCACAGCGTGGGCGCGAGGCGGAGCGCGGACGTTGGCAGTGAGCGCATATGCCGATCATCAAAAGTGAGCTCCTCGAGCTGATCTAGGGAGGGGGATCGGAACCAGTCGTCAAGCTTGGCTTGGTCCTTGCCGTTGGAACGGAACTTGCCCATTCTAAGGCCTCTGGTTGGGCTAGGGTGACTGCCGAGGATCTTGGAGAACGCATCCAAGCTTTTGCGATAGCCATGCCAGAGCTTGTGGGTGTCGATGAGGTCGAGAGGGGTGGAGTTCCATAGAGAGCGCCACCGCCAGGAAAGGACGGTTGTCCGCGCCCCATATTTAATTGGGAGGAGGGAGATGATGACTGTCAACATATCATCGGGGAGGCTGCTGATGAAGTCTAGGCCTGCTGGAGTCGGTTGCGGTTCTTGCTCGCCCCGCCTCCGCTTGTTGGCAGCCCCGTTCTCCACCTCCGGAGTCTCCTTGTCAGCGGCGCTTTCTGATAGAAGTGGGAGTACAGGGAATATTTAGTTAAAACAGGGCAATAGAAAAGTGTATTGGTAACTAGAAGTTAGTAGGTAGGAATATAGTAAGAAAATGGAATAACAATTGGTTGCTTAAATACTACACAATTCATTTGATATTGCTGGGTAAGTTAACATGCAGATACTTGAAAAGAAAACTTACTTCGAACAAGGTCTGGACGGATGATATCGTCGGGGAAGTTAGCATATATCTCATGACCAGGCTCTTTTATGTGTAGTGCAATTTTAGTGCCAGCTTTCAGTACATAAAGCTTAGAAATTTCTTTCCAAAGGCTAGTGCCAAAATAGGAGTCACCACGTTCATCAAGTCTTACAGTAGCAACGTTTGTAAATCCATGGTTTGTGTTCAGTATGACATCCCTGCAGTCTTGATTTATGTAAAGGGAAAGATTGTGCACTACAGATTCTGTTGCATAGCAAGGGACGCGCTGCAGAAAATGTAGGATTGTTAAAGAAAATATGGTAACATGCAAATATGGGCCCAAATTGAAAGAACTGTACAGCAATTGAAATCGAAGGACAAAAATCTATAATTAAACAGATAGGGTAAACATGATGTCACGGAAATATGAGAGTAATCGAAAGAACAATACATCATTAATTTGCCTAATATAGAAAGAAGAGGGAAAAAATCCCCTTTGACGTATATGGTGCATGTGGCACCTTTTATCCAAATGTAGCAATATTTAGTATATGTTCAGGAAAGTAGGCCATGCCAACCGATTTAGGGTGAGATTGAACATACCGCGCGCATCCTGAAGTCATCTGGTACGGTGAGATGGAACTCCATGGATGTCTGGCGGAGGCCGCAAAGTCCTGATGTGTCCGCGCACTGTACACTCTATGAATGAAAGAAAACCCTCAAATCAGCTCGAATAAAAATGAATTCATGGCGATTTCAGCCGGGTGATTAAAGGAGGCAGATGAACTGGGATAAGAGATGAGATAATATCTCATTAAATTAGTTACCTTGTTGTCCATGAGAAAAAAACCTCAGTATGGTGGATTCCCCAACCGGGCGGAGCTGGGTCGACCGCGAGCAGCGTCAAGAAAGTCGATGGCGATAGGCGGCGGAAAGCGGAAGTGGCGAAATGCGGTGGGGTTTACCGGCAGCCTGGCGGCGGCGGCAGGCGTCGAGCTAAGTGGTTGCCGCCGCGATAGGCGGTGCCATTCGTAGACGCAGAGGAGCTTGTGTAGGTGTGAATGGGGACCGGAGGGGGTGGCGGGCGGGGTGAGGGTTTTTGTGATGTGGGGATGGTGAGGGTTTTCTTTTTTCTTTTTTGAATTGGGTGGTGAGGGTTTTCTGTCCCACAAAGAGTTTCGGAGGCAACGGTTTGCTAGAGCCAACTGTGTGTGATTGACATAACAGGCAAAATGAAAGTCATTGCACACGGTTCCAATTTTGGGAACCGTGTGTGATTGACGTACTACCTCCGTCCTGGTTTATTGGTCCCCTTTGTAATTTGTACCAAATTTTGACCAAATATTTGACTAACAAATGTTTATGCATGTCACCAAAAATTATATCATTGAACACTATGTTCAAATACGCATCCAACGATATAATTTTTGCTGACCTGCACTAACATTTTGTCAGTTCAATTTTTGGTCAAAATTTAACACAAATTACAAAGGGGACCAATAAACCAGGACGGAGGTAGATTCCATCAACCGAACTGATTGCATCCATATCCCACATTTAGACATAAGTAAACATAGATTAAACATACTCAGACATAGATAATAAGCGTACAAAAGCATAGTTCAACCATAAGTACATAGTTCAACCGTCATTAATATACTACATAGCCATACATAGTTCGATCACACATCTCATCTCATCTGCCGGCACGATCCTGAAGCTTCTCCAGGTACTCGGCATACGCGGTGTGAGCCACCCTGCGAGAATAATTTTGCTTGAAGGAGCCAACGGCCCGTCCTCTTCCATGCGCCAGAACACTTTGATACGCGTCATGAAGCTTGTGGTTGCAAAATGGGCATCGATAGCCGTTGTCCTAGGTCCTAATATGCCTGTTATGCATTCCCGCATAAAGCTCCCTCGGGATTTGCTTCTTGTACCTCCTCTGGCCATCTTCATCCTCGCCGTCCACATCGTCAGACAGCACCTATACAAATAGTAAAAAAATATGGCGTCAAATTAATGTTTACAAACTAATCTCTAGCGAACATTTGGCAGTTGCCAAAATTTGGCATCAAATCAATGTTTACATGCCGTGAAGTAGGATTAGGAATTTATGGCTATTTTTTTATACATATCCAGAGATTATGGTTCGATTTTTAAGCACAGTCATCTATGTACAGACCAATCTTGAAGAAAATAATGGCACAAACATATATGTAGGTCATTCAAAATCAATTGTCAAGTCCTGACTAGGAATTATTAGCACGAACACTAACCCTAGTCGGATTACTAGCAGAAATCATTTGCACAGATGAAACAACTAATCACTTATCACTTGTACCATTCAAACAATCAATACACTACACGGATCTAATGAAACTTACTCAGATTTCATGGATTGGGAGAACGTAACCATAGGATTTCTATTCCAAAAAGGGGGAGGCAGGAGTAACCAGAGAAACCCTAGGATCTATTTGACACATAAATGGGTATAGATGACTAACCAGTTGTCCGTCGTCGTCGGAGTCGTCACCGGAGTAGTCATCGAAGTCATCGCTAGGGTCGTCGCCCGAGTCGTCACCGGAGTCGGTGTGGACCTCCGCCTCCGGCTGTGGAAGCTCGACGACGTCAGGGTGCAGCGATACCTCGCCGGCGGTGACGGCAACCTCTGTCTCCATCTCCACGCCATGCTCCGGTGCTTCAGCAGCCCCGGTGTCGCCACTCCCTCTGATGGGGTGCTTCGGCGGCATCCTCATACACTGACAGCTTTGAGGACTGAGAGCGGCGTCGAGGATGCAAGCGGAGAGAGAGGATTGTGTGTGTGGCGAGGATGGGGGGTGCGGCCGCTTGGGCGCGCCATTAATATGGAGTAGTGGGAGAGAGGCGGGCGGCGGTCAAACCGACATGCATGCACGCATCACCTCCATACATATGCATGTAGTGGTTGTCTTCGAACGGTACACTCCCTCGCGTGGTTATCGGTGACAAGCCTATATATTCGTGGGCCCGCGTGGACATCCATGATCACCTTGACCAACAACAAGATAGGTTACCATGGCGGATTCTTCCTTTGGTTCGTGTTATTGTAGTATAGGTCATGGTGAGACTTAGACCTAATTAAGTTTGAGCACATACTATGCACGCATGCATGCATGAATCCCCGTCATCGGCTTGAAGTGTGGTGTGACATACATATGCATCGTCAACTAACCCTCACTCAGTGTGGGGATTTCTAGTTCGAAATCACGGTGCCACATCAAAGTTGTTCCATTGTGTATTCAAACACACCTCTCCATACATATGTTTGGGCCACATGCAGGCAGAGGTTGTCTTCGGGGACTAGCTACTTGCGTGATTATTGGCGAGCTAGCCCATCTCCGGGGTCGCATGGACGGCCATCACTTTGACAAAAAACAAGAGAGAGGTTGTACGCCCAAGGTGGATTATTCTTGGTCCGTTTTATGATCCATCTTGGTGAGATGCCTCTCTGGCCCGCCGACTGAAAGTGGGTGTGTGTGTGGGGGGGCGGACTGCTACTTCGCACTTTGCTAGGTGAACCTCCGTGGGGGGGGCATGCATTCATAGCTTAGGATTCCCTTCCTGCCGACACGAGGTGGGGGGGCAAGCAATACCGTGCGCTTTGCGAGATAGGTGCCACATCGAAATTGCATTTGGTATTTGAACATCAAACCACCCTTTTCATACATATATTTGGTCCACATGCAAGTGTATCATGTTCTGACCCTCTCCCACGTCATTTTTCGCCAAATTTATGAACATTAGACAAGTCGGATGACACAACAGACACGATTCACTCACACTAACCGTGTGCCACGCCGGTGCCCCTATCACGCACATCCGCACAGTACATTGGGCTCCACGAGGCTTCCCCTCTCAAAAATATCTACCCGCCTGCAGCTTTTTTCTGTTTCATAACACACGGTTATTATGTTTCGATCGTGTGTGATGTTTCTTGTTCCCGCTCCCGCCTGCACCCCTCAAAAATATCTGCCCGCCTCGAGGGTTTTTCTGTTTCATAACACACGGTTGTTATCTCCGGACCGTGTGCGATGCACCATCATCCAAACTTTCAATAGCCCCGGCATTTCACTCCCGTGTTTGACTCCCGCGTAGTAAAATTTTCAGTAGCCGCATCATTTCCTCAAACACACCCCCGCCCCCCCCCCACACACACCAAAACCTCCTCGGGCGAGCGCGCGCGCACACACACACACACACCCCTCCCTCGCTCGAAACCCTAGCAAGGTTGCCACCGCCGCAAGGCCTCCATTATCAACATCTGCCGGTTTGCCCGTGGAGCTTACCCACCGATCTCCATACCCAGGCCGCCCTAAGTTTCTTAGATGGCGTCTGCCAAACGCCCCCTTTCCCACAGATCCCCATCCCCCACTCTAGAGCGTTGCAGCCTAAGCCCGGCTACGCTTCTCGTGGAGCTCGAGGAGTGACTGGCCTAAAAGAGGTGTATCACGGTCTCTTCGCCCGACATCGCCGAGGAAGCTGATGACCATTACTGGCCGCAGGCACTCAATCAGCGGGCTAGAGTATGCAGGTATGTTGCGGACGCCGGCTAGGACATCGAGGTCGTCGACAGCGACGGCCTGAGGCGAGCTATGTCACAGGTTAAGTGGCCCACCCCCAACCCCTCGGGTTCAACCACTGTCGATCTCATCCATGGCCCCGCCGCTGATCTCCTCTGGCTCGCTGTCAAGAATTTGCCATCCTACATCGCCATCGAGCCCCTTTTGTCATTTCTTAAGGACACGTTCTACGACGCTGGCTTGGGATCCACAGCTTCCAAGTCAGACCTCATCGACGGCGACCACGAGGAGGGCACCCTCTCCGGCTCTTCCAAGGGGAAAGAGCCCATCTGCTCTTCCAAAGGGGAAAGAGTCCGTCTGCGACATCAAGGAGGGCACCCTACAGCCGTGCTCTTCCATGGGGAAGGAGCCCATCTGCGACAACATGGAGCGCATCCAGGGTCCATGCTCTTCCCACGGGAACGAGCCCATCTGTGACAAGTGAGGAAACCCATCGAGTCCCTTTTGTAGTGTAGTGAGAATATGTCCAGTTTTAATTGCTATATTTGGTTGTTTGCAGTATGCCTTGTTTATTTCAGTTGTTCACAATGTGATGCTCTAATATGTGCAATTATTTACTGTGCGGTACATTTCATCAATCCAGTTTTAAACATACCGATAGGAATGCATATATTTGCTTGTTGTTAAGCCTGTTATAGCTAGCATATGCCTCTTTTAAAGTTTTTTGATTGTTCGGTTGTTTGTAGTCAGCATATGTCCAGTTTCAAATGCTATCTTTGTTTGTTCGTAGTATGCCTTGTTTATTCCAGTTATTCACAACGTGATGTTCTATATGTGCAAGTATGAACTGTGCAGCTCTGTGGCACCCCGATAGAGGGCCGACGCACGCCAGCCCCAGGATAAGACCTGGCGCACGTCAACGACATGATACAGCAATTCCAGGCACAAAATGGCTTTATTAAATAGAAGGGAGCATTACAACACTGTTGCTTACAACAATATTACAGAGCTCCAAGGCTAACTAAATGGCAGCGGAGGTCTTGGTTAAGCGGCACGTCGTCTCTGGCTGGGCTCCACAACTCACAGGACTGGCTGGGTTACGATCTAGCACGACGAATCTTCTCCTGCAACTGGCCACGTGCAAGGCCAGGTGAGTACTTTGAATGTACTCGCAAGACAACCAAATACATAGCATCCAAACAAGTTGATGACAAAGCAAGCCCTATGATATGCATGAGTTAATCCTAAACATGGCATGATATTTAACAGTAAAGCATGAGTCATGCATGGCATAATATTCCTAGCTAATAAGATTAATTATCATGTTATAACAGACTTATCTGACAAGATGAATGTTGAAGTAAATGCAGCAAAGAAGTAAATGTTTCATACTCCAAATCTTCTTATGATCCAATCTGTGTCTGGTCCAAATCCTATCCAAACCATGTGATCACCTGACCACTCAACTCATAGCCATTTCATGGCTGTCATGTCATATCTCTGACCTCACCCGAGGTCTATGCGTCTCTACTGCAAGATTGCCCGGCTAATACTTTCATCATTATTGTCATTATTGTGGTTGACCATCCTATAGAGGTCTGAACGGGCTGTCCAATACCGTGGACCCGGCTATTCGAATAGATTTTACACTCTACAGAGGTTGTACACTTTACCCACACCACGGAACTCATGGCCTCGTGCTCCCATTCGGGTGGACCAACGACGTTCCGACGAAACCCGCCTGACCCGTGACTCTTCCATCGTACGACCGGCAATCATACTCCCTCTTGAAGTCAAGCCCTGGGTGGCCCCGTGTCCTCAAGACACCTGCCAGCGTCCTGGCCAAACTAAACTGTCCCAAACGGGGACGGGTACCCAAACAACTCAACTGGGCTCACAGGGTTATTGCCGCCTACCGGGCCAGGGTAGCGCGCGCGCATAACCCTCCCTCTTTGGTGGTACCGGTGGAAGAGCACGCGATCAGACCAAGTCAAGGCCGTCCCATACCGGCAAATGTGGTTGCACTAATAAGCCCGGACAGGTGACTCTTGATCAACCAACTAAGTTTAGCTTAGTTATCAAGATTATTTCAACAAGTTACTTAGTTGGTCCCATTAGTCATGTTAATAATTTACTTTAACATCTCTGTCCCAGCCACTTAGCAACCACACATCCAGATCATGGCAATATTAACCAACATGGCATGAGATCATGGTACTAGCATAATACTGATGATGACAGGATCATGGCATAATATGGCATGCAAACAGATCATGGCATTAGATGAAAGTAATGCTAACCACTAATACAGATAACATGGCAGGTGCATGCGAATGCAGACTAGCAGGTGATACATATGTACTACAATGAACACACAGGTGCAGGCAAAGTCATCACGCAAGTCCGGAGCTCTTGGAAGAGGTTGGCTTGCCTGGGTAGAGGAATACGCCGGGTGGAAGTGCGATAAAACTCCGGAAAGATTTGCCGGAAACGTTTCCTTCTCGGAGGGGCTGATCGTAGGGCAAGGGCAAAATGGTCATTTTCACAGTGTGTAAACATTATGAAAATGACGCCATCGGAACGGGCTCGACAAGACGAAGACGTGGGCGTTGGTTTTACCTCAATCGGAGTTACGGTTAAAAAGTTGTGGCCGTTCACTTTTTAGGCAGAGAATTGCCTTAAACAGTGAACGTTCACAAATTAGCTGCTTCGGCTGGCGGCTGGGATAAACTGAAAGCGCATTTCTGAGTTTACGCTTTCAATACACCGAAAGCGTATTCTTCAAAATGCACCTCCACTTAAACCTGACAGGTGGGCCTCGGCGGGCCCCACCTTATCTCTCTCTCTCTTATCTCTCTCTCCTCTCTGATTTATACTGGTCAACGCCTCCTTCACTTCCGACCGAAACAAAGGGGCACCGCGGCAGCTCGGGCACCACTCGCCGCCGTCGACTGGCCGCATGGGGAGGGCCGCCGCTGGGCCCGTCCGACCCGGAGCTCCACACCGCACCCAAGGGCAGCGGTGGGGCTACGCGAGCCAGCCGGCAGCGCCGCGACCACTGCCTGGAGGGCGGCAGAGATGGGCGCCAGGGGGAGCAGCTCCGGCGGTGCTTTCCGCTGCTAAAGTGGGGGCGGCGGCCGCTCAGCGAGCCGTAGGGGTGGCCGGGGTGAGGTTCGGAGGGGAGTGGAGGGAGCCTAGGCGCCGGCTTGTCCGAGGGGAGCGGCGGCCGAACCTTCTGCCATGGCGGGGCAGAGGAGCTCCGAGCTTGGGGAGGGGGCTGGGGCTCGAGGGGAGGGGCGCTGAGGCTGCTGGTGACCGGGGAGGAGCTCGGGCACGGTACTTATAGTCGAGGAGGAGGGCTAGGCGACGAGGGACGAGGTCTCCAGATTCATGGAGAACGACGATGTCCAGAGGGCACTCGAGGGCTGCAGGAGCTTCTACGAGCTTCGGGACGGGGTGGAGAGAACTCAAGACGGTGCGCGAGGGCAGTGGGCAACTCGACGACACTCCCGGACGCGCTGGAAGGGGCTGGAGACAAGCTCCCGACGAAACCAATGCACAGTGCACCGGTTTGGCAGCATTCAGGCGTGGTCACCACGCGGCCAGGGTCTTGCCACGATGCACCTCATGCCAAAACATGTCCAGCGTGTTCTCCACACTTCCGTGAGTTGACCTGACCCTACGAGCATGAACAGGGAGCTCTGGTGTGACCACTGCCTGGGTCAAACACTTCTGGCAGCAATGTGTTTGATATGTGCAGTGGCGACCAGAGTGCTCCTCTTGGCATGATCTTGCGCCAGGATTAATCATCTGCCAGGGTGACTAACTTGGCAAGATTTCAGATCAATTGGAAAACCAGAACTAGCACTTCCTTTGCAACTTGGCACACTGACCAGAAATGCAAATGGGGAAGTAGGGGTCAAATGGATAGATGGATTTGGATGATATTTGGTGGACAGCAAGGATATGATCAACAGAGATAGCTGGAAAAGTTTCAGCTCAAATTGATCATCTATGAGGGTACTTCCTTCACAGAGATGCAATCTGGACAGAAACTTAGATGATTTCCTGAGGAAGATTGGCTAGATGGAATGAGCTGATTTTTGGTATACAGGGGTAATTTATCATAATGAATCACCCTGCAAAATTTCAGCCCAAGGAGATCAAGGAATCAAGCACTTCCTTTGCAAACTGAAAATCTGGACAGAATTTGCAAAGTGGTGTTGTGCTCAAAATTTAATGGGTGGAACTTGAGATCTTGATGGAAATGGTGAATATATGGATAGGACAAGCTCCATAATTTATTTGGGATTTTTCCTAACTACCAAAATGGTAGTTCCTTTGGAAAGGCCCCAAATTGAAATATTGGCTTAAAATAGGAAAGTACAATTTCCACTATTTAAATATGGCCAATATTTTTATGAGAGCTCAATATAATCACAAAGGATATCTCCACAAGTTTTCATGAACTTTGGAGATGGATAGGTATTTTCTTGGATTTAATTCCTCGGAAAGGCAGAAAAAGGAATTAATTCTAGATGAGAAATATTGCATATGACTTGGCAATATTTTAGCACATCTAGGGCTTATGAGTGAAGGATGATCTCCGGGAATTTTGGGAGGACCAACTGAGCAAGAAAAATGATAGCTCCTTTGTAAACACAAAGGTAGGATTTCTAGTTCCGATATTTTGGAACTAGGGTTTAAATGAGGTTCGGGGTTTACAGACGGAAACTTGACTGGCACAAGAACATGAAAAAATCATGGAGAGATTGAGGATTGTCTGGATTCACCTGGTCACTCACCAGATTCCAGAGGAAAAATTCGGGAGAGAAAAGCTAGGAAGGAATAACAGCACAAAAATCGATAACCCGATTTTTGGGGTGTTACAAACCTTCCCCCCTTAAGAGAATCTCGTCCTCGAGATTCCTAGGGTTAGCTCGGAACAAAAATTATGCCTCCTGGAAAAATAAACCTCTGGGTTGGGTTTTAACCCTGTGGTTGAAAACAACCGAGTTAAAAGTACCGAAAATTGGTACACCCAGATCGAGATACGGATATCGCGGGATTTACTTCACGGTAGGGGCCGCTGGGTAGCCCTGATATTTTTAGAAAAAGCAGAATTTCCTTCTTCCAAAAATGCTCGGGACACCACAGTGAACAGTGGCCCCTCTCGCTGGCAGCTGGGCCTAGGACCCACTGGCAGCCTCCTTCTTCTTTCTCCAACCATCGCCTCTCTCTCGCTCCCGCGCAGTCCCGAGTGCGGCTAGGCACTGCGCACGCCTAGCTCCTGGGCATAAAGCTCCCTACGGTGATAGTGCGCGGCGTGCATGGGACCAACGCAGAGAGCACTCCCATCGCGGGCCAGCGCCGGTCGGCACTCCTCGCGGATTCGCCTCCTGGACGCCGATGATCGAGCGACGCGCGGTTCTCCTGGACCTCGCTCACCGTACACCGGACTTGGGCTATAAAAACGACGGCAGTCTTCTTCTTCCTCCACCTCGCATCTTACCTCACTTCTTCTTCCTCTTCTCCTTCTCCTTTGGGTTGCAGGAGCGCGAGGCAAGGCGTCAATGGCGGACGTGGGTTCGGAGCTGATCACCATGCTCATGGTGAGTCTGCTGGCAGCATTGATTGGCTTCTCGCTGCTGCTATGTGCGATGATCCTCGATGATCGTCGGGATGCCGCTAACCGAGCTGTGGCTGGTGATCATCTACACCATCTTAGGCCGGCAGAATAAGCGCGAGCTGCGGCGGACGAGGGGGTGACTGGTCAGCAAGATGGTGACAGAGGCGTCGCTGGGTCTGTGGTTAGTGCGGTGTGGTCAGCGGAGCACTACCAGTGTGGAAGCCATGCTGCTGGTTGCTCCTTGCTGAATGACATATGCAGAATGCACATCGTAGCAAAATACAGACAGAGACAAGAACATATCAAGCAGATTACACTAAAGTGTTTTAATGCTAGTGGGTGTATGCACTCCTGGTATACATACACCTACACCAGCTCGCATTTTATTAGGAACTCTGGGCGAGTCCAATGTTATTAAGTGTAAGTGCTCTACTGACTAAAATCTTGTTAGGAATCCACTGCCAGCTCTGTTAAACATTTCTGCTTAACAGAGAGACAGATGGACTAAACACACAGAGCAAACAAGCATACATAATATAACAACAGCACACGGGCACAAGCAATACAAGCATTACAAGCACACAACCTTACTAGGCGGCTAATAGCAACAACTCACTCCGAACTACAGGATCCTAATCCTAGACGAGGACGAAGAAACAGTCTTCGCAACAAACACACTTGCGGCCTCAACTGGCTATACTCACTGCCAGAACCACAAATGGGCCTACTCTTGCTGGGGCTCTCCTGGGGGACGCAGGCTGAGCCAACTTCTATCTTCATCGTCGGACACCTCTATGGGTTGGGGCACAACTGCTTGAGTTGCGGCTGGAACTTGACGAAACACATCTCGACGACGAAGACGCCGGATAACTCCTCGAATGGAATTTGGGTGGATGATGCCGGGTAGACATGGGTTCACAGGTTGAGAGGGTAGTACTATCTGCGATGGTGGCACTGGATTTGGCAGCAGGGAACGAGTGGTCGGGGATGCAGCTTGACGGGCCGCACGGTATGCTCTCGTAACAACCCGTGTGGTGTCACGGTCAATGGCTTGGAACTCTCTAAGAATGCCGGAGAGCAGTAGTCCCTGGGCAGCAATGAACTGAACCAGGCGAGCTATTGCTGGGTCAGCATCTTCAACTGTGCTGGAGAACTCGCAACCTGAGTCGGATGACGAGGGAAGGTAGCGGAACTCCTGCATCTCCGCTACGTGCGGAAACTGAAAGCGAAGACGGGTGATGGCTTCCGCGGCAGCTGTCTGGATAGCCAACGCGGGGGTGGGCATGGGTTTGCCCTGAAACTTCATGGGCTTCCCATCCGCTGCCGGACCTGGGTCGATAAACACTTTCGCATGGAATCGGCAAAGGTGGGGAACGGGTTCCGATTGGAACACCAGATACACCGGAGGAGTACTATGGCCAAGGCCTTGGGTAAGCATACTTGAAAGGATGGGCGGGAAGCCGGAATAACCATCAGCCACAACTCGGCTATGGAAAGTGGGTGTTTTGGAGGAACTGGCCATGGCTGCGGGTTTGCGGATGCTGGTCTGGGTTTCCTTGCGAGAATCAGGCTTGCTGAATGGGGAGGGCTGCGAGGGTTAAATAGGCAGTCGGGCTGGAACACACCAGTATGGCCTGGATCCTTCTCGTGCCGGGTAGAAGATACGCTGGCACGGCCGACAGCTGGGTAGGGTCGCGGTCTATTCCGGGGTGGGTGGACAGCTGGGCAGGGACACGTCCATTCCGACTGCGCCGCCTGTTGATCAACAGGGGCCATGTCGGATGCCAGGGATGGGTCAAATCTATTGGGCTCACTACCGGTTGAAAATATAGGGGTGGTTTGGTGCTAGGGTAACCTATAGCCAGCCTGGCTCTGATACCAAGTCTTGTGGCACCCCGATAGAGGGCCGACGCACGCCAGCCCCAGGATAAGACCTGGCGCACGTCAACGACATGATACAGCAATTCCAGGCACAAAATGGCTTTATTAAATAGAAGGGAGCATTACAATATTGTTGCTTACAACAATATTACATAGCTCCAAGGCTAACTAAATGGCAGCGGAGGTCTTGGTTAAGCGGCACGTCGTCTCTGGCTGGGCTCCACAACTCACAGGACTGGCTGGGTTACGATCTAGCACGACGAATCTTCTCCTGCAACTGGCCACGTGCAAGGCCAGGTGAGTACTTTGAATGTACTCGCAAGACAACCAAATACATAGCATCCAAACAAGTTGATGACAAAGCAAGCCCTATGATATGCATGAGTTAATCCTAAACATGGCATGATATTTAACAGTAAAGCATGAGTCATGCATGGCATTATATTCCTAGCTAATAAGATTAATTATCATGTTATAACAGACTTATCTGACAAGATGAATGTTGAAGTAAATGCAGCAAAGAAGTAAATGTTTCATACTCCAAATCTTCTTATGATCCAATCTGTGTCTGATCCAAATCCTATCCAAACCATGTGATCACCTGACCACTCAACTCATAGCCATTTCATGGCTGTCATGTCATATCTCTGACCTCACCCGAGGTCTATGCGTCTCTACTGCAAGATTGCCCGGCTAATACTTTCATCATTATTGTCATTATTGTGGTTGACCATCCTATAGAGGTCTGGACGGGCTGTCCAATACTGTGGACCCGGCTATTCGAATAGATTTTACACTCTGCAGAGGTTGTACACTTTACCCACACCACGGAACTCATGGCCTCGTGCTCCCATTCGGGTGGACCAACGACGTTCCGACGAAACCCGCCTGACCCGTGACTCTTCCATCGTACGACCGGCAATCATACTCCCTCTTGAAGTCAAGCCCTGGGTGGCCCTGTGTCCTCAAGACACCTGCCAGCGTCCTGGCCAAACTAAACTGTCCCAAACGGGGACGGGTACCCAAACAACTCAACTGGGCTCACAGGGTTATCGCCGCCTACCGAGTCAGGGTAGCGCGCGCGCATAACCCTCCCTCTTTGGTGGTACCGGTGGAAGAGCACGCGATCAGACCAAGTCAAGGCCGTCCCATACCGGCAAATGTGGTTGCACTAATAAGCCCGGACAGGTGACTCTTGATCAACCAACTAAGTTTAGCTTAGTTATCAAGATTATTTCAACAAGTTACTTAGTTGGTCCCATTAGTCATGTTAATAATTTACTTTAACATCTCTGTCCCAGCCACTTAGCAACCACATATCCAGATCATGGCAATATTAACCAACATGGCATGAGATCATGGTACTAGCATAATACTGATGATGACAGGATCATGGCATAATATGGCATGCAAACAGATCATGGCATTAGATGAAAGTAATGCTAACCACTAATACAGATAACATGGCAGGTGCATGCGAATGCAGACTAGCAGGTGATACATATGTACTACAATGAACACACAGGTGCAGGCAAAGTCATCACGCAAGTCCGGAGCTCATGGAAGAGATTGGCTTGCCTGGGTAGAGGAATACGCCGGGTGGAAGTGCGATAAAACTCCGGAAAGATTTGCCGGAAACGTTTCCTTCTCGGAGGGGCTGATCGTAGGGCAAGGGCAAAATGGTCATTTTCACAGTGTGTAAACATTATGAAAATGACGCCATCGGAACGGGCTCGACAAGAAGAAGACGTGGGCGTTGGTTTTACCTCAATCGGAGTTACGGTTAAAAAGTTGTGGCCGTTCACTTTTTAGGCAGAGAATTGCCTTAAACAGTGAACGTTCACAAATTAGCTGCTTCAGCTGGCGGCTGGGATAAACTGAAAGCGCATTTCTGAGTTTACGCTTTCAATACACCGAAAGCGTATTCTTCAAAATGCACCTCCACTTAAACCAGACAGGTGGGCCTCGGCGGGCCCCACCTTATCTCTCTCTCTCTTATCTATCTCTCCTCTGTTATTTATACTGGTCAACGCCTCCTTCACTTCCGACCGAAACAGAGGGGCACCGCGGCAGCTCGGACACCACTCGCCGCCGTCGACTGGCCGCATGGGGAGGGCCGCCGCTGGGCCCGTCCGACCCGGAGCTCCACACCGCACCCAAGGGCAGCGGTGGGGCTACGCGAGCCAGCCGGCAGCGCCGCGACCACAGCCCGAAGGGCGGCAGAGATGGGCGCCAGGGGGAGCAGCTCCGGCGGTGCTTTTCGCTGCTAAAGTAGGGGCGGCGGCCGCTCAGCGAGCCGTAGGGGTGGCCGGGGCGAGGTTTGGAGGGGAGTGGAGGGAGCCTAGGCGCCGGCTTGGTCGAGGGGAGCGGCGGCCGAACCTTCTGCCATGGCGGGGCAGAGGAGCTCCGAGCTCAGGGAGGGGGCTGGGGCTCGAGGGGAGGGGCACTGAGGCTGCTGGTGACCGGGGAGGAGCTCTGGCACGGTACTTATAGTCGAGGAGGAGGGCTAGGCGACGAGGGACGAGGTCTCCAGATTCATGGAGAACGACGATGTCCAGAGGGCACTCGAGGGCGGCAGGAGCTTCTACGAGCTTCGGGACGGGGTGGAGAGAACTCAAGACGGTGCGCGAGGGCAGTGGGCAACTTGACGACACTCCCGGACGCGCTGGAAGGGGCTGGAGACAAGCTCCCGACGAAACCAATGCACAGTGCACCGGTTTGGCAGCATTCAGGCGTGGTCACCACGCAGCCAGGGTCTTGCCACGATGCACCTCATGCCAAAACATGTCCAGCGTGTTCTCCACACTTCCGTGAGTTGACCTGACCCTACGAGCATGAATAGGGAGCTCTGGTGTGACCACTGCCTGGGTCAAACACTTCTGGCAGCAATGTGTTTGATATATGCAGTGGCGACCACAGTGCTCCTCTTGGCATGATCTTGCGCCAGGATTAATCATCTGCCAGGGTGACTAACTTGGCAAGATTTTAGATCAATTGGAAAACCAGAACTAGCACTTCCTTTGCAACTTGGCACACTGACCAGAAATGCAAATGGGGAAGTAGGGGTCAAATGGATAGATGGATTTGGATGATATTTGGTGGACAGCAAGGATATGATCAAGAGAGATAGCTGGAAAAGTTTCAGCTCAAATTGATCATCTATGAGGGTACTTCCTTCATAGAGATGCAATCTGGACAGAAACTTAGATGATTTCCTGAGGAAGATTGGCTAGATGGAATGAGCTGATTTTTGGTATACGGGGGTAATTTATCATAATGAATCACCCTGCAAAATTTCAGCCCAAGGAGATCAAGGAATCAAGCACTTCCTTTGCAAACTGAAAATCTGGACAAAATTTGCAAAGTGGTGTTGTGCTCAAAATTTAATGGGTGGAACTTGAGATCTTGATGGAAATGGTGAATATATGGATAGGACAAGCTCCATAATTTATTTGGGATTTTTCCTAACTACCAAAATGGTAGTTCCTTTGGAAAGGCCCCAAATTGAAATATTGGCTTAAAATAGGAAAGTACAATTTCCACTATTTAATTATGGCCAATATTTTTATGAGAGCTCAATATAATCACAAAGGATATCTCCACAAGTTTTCATGAACTTTGGAGATGGATAGGTATTTTCTTGGATTTAATTCCTCGGAAAGGCAGAAAAAGGAATTAATTCTAGATGAGAAATATTGCATATGACTTGGCAATATTTTAGCACATCTAGGGCTTATGAGTGAAGGATGATCTCCGGGAATTTTGGGAGGACCAACTGAGCAAGAAAAATGATAGCTCCTTTGTAAACACAAAGGCAGGATTTCTAGTTCCGATATTTTGGAACTAGGGTTTAAATGAGGTTCGGGGTTTACAGACGGAAACTTGACTGGCACAAGAACATGAAAAATTCATGGAGAGATTGAGGATTGTCTGGATTCACCTGGTCACTCACCAGATTCCAGAGGAAAAATTCGGGAGAGAAAAGCTAGGAAGGAATAACAGCACAAAAATCGATAACCCGATTTTTGGGGTGTTACAAGCTCAATTTCATCAATACCAGTTTGAACAATACCACTATGAATGACTACATTTGGTTGCTGCATCTTGTAGTTAACACGCCTTTCCATTTTTATTTAACAATAACCAGTGTACTTAGACCGGCACAATACCAGTTTGAATGACTATGTTTGCTTATTGTTAAATGTTAGGCCTGTTGCAGTTAACACACCTTTCCACTTGTTTTGCTTTACTAGCGTGCTTAAACCTACACACTGAAGCTATCTTTTGGAGATTATTTTGTCTGCCATGGATATATTTGGTTGATGTTTAGCCTGTTGTGCTTAACATGCCTCTCGATGTACCTACACAGGACAATTTTGGGAACGACTGATGTTTTCCATCGAGGTTAGTTTCATCCCATGGCTTATATATAGTCACTGTTCAGGATATCGGTAGCTGGTACAATATAGGCCGGGGGCTGATAAGGACTAATCGGTGAATCGGACTTTTAACTGAATATATCTGTAACCCATTTATCGCTAGGTTAACTAGGGCCATATGTAATATATCTGAGGCTACATAGCAACATGCACTGTACTTAATGTCTAAATATGCAATCCTAGGCTACATAGCAACAAGGATACTCAACTTAGTGTTACCTTAATGTTCTGATGATGTCTAGATATACGTAGAAGAGCAACAGCAACAACAACAACAACAACAACAACAACACAACCCTGTTTGGATACTCAACTTAGCTAGAGGTTAGAGTTAGTTTCTAGCTCATGACTAACCCTGAACTAACTCCATCCAAAGAGGTGTTTGGATGACAGGGTTAGATTGACAATAAATGCACTAGGAGAACTAGCTCCAATTAGCACCTCTTGGGTTGGATAGTTTTTTTGGGTGGGTTAGATGCAACTAGCTCAAACTAGCCCTCATGTTTGGATATACTTTAGGGTTATTTGAGCCCGAATTAGCTCAAACTAACTCTAACCCATGGATACAGCAGCAGTTAATCAGCCGATAATTTGTAAGAATGGAATAAACTCCTTCCGGGCCATAATATAAGATGTTAATTCATCTAATATGTGAGTATATTGGATGTTATAAGATATTACAAAAGAGTGTTGTACTACATCATTGTGCAATTGTTGTTTAGCTTCTAATATTAACTTGGTGCTTTTAGGTACATATGTCATTGGTAAAGATCCGCGCTTTGACCCTTTCTGCGTATGGGGCAATGAGATATCGATGAACTAGCATCAAGTGAGGAAGCTGATAAAGATTGTTAGTAAAATGGGTCAAAAGATGGCAATTAAACTATTTGTTTACACTTTATCCAAGACAACAGCGAACTGCAGGATGGTAAGTAAGAACTTTGCAGCCTTCTTTTTACTGCCCATAATGAGTTGTGTTAGATGACAATGTCTGAATCTTTTTCCTTTGTAGTGGTTCCCAAAGCAGTTTACTCAAGATTACCTCTCAAACTACATGATTGGTGGGCATGCAAAGGTTAAAGTATTTCTACCAGAACACGATGATTATCTAAATGTTTTCATGAAGACCGTGAAGGATGGGCGGTCGGCCATCACAAGGGGTTGGACTAGAGTCGTGCGTGCCTTCTGCATGGACGAGGGCACAATATGGGCATTCCGCTTCACCTTGTTCAGCAACCAGAATGTATTTCGCCTCTTTCTTTATCGTCTTTAATAGTACAAGTATACAACTGTGGTTCATCATTCTTTATTTGGTTCTTATGTAATTCTTGAACATATGTACCTATGAATCGAATAATGCATTGGTTGTTTAAACCTGATGGATATGCATAAAGCTATAGCATACATTCAAATTCAAATCCGGTACAATTTGAAATAGCAGCAATTAAATTACAGGGAAATTATGCTCTGCAGGTCGTTACGGCACACACAGTTGGTAAAACACAAACGTTTGCGATATACACCATAATCCGACACGGTTCACAGAGAGGAAACATGTGCAAGCATGCACACAGTTGTCGTTTGCAAAGCGTGTGCGATGTAAGACAATATCACAAATGGTGCGGGCAAACTAAACGTTTGTGATAGTTGCCTTATCGTACACGATTCGCAACCATGAACTGTTTTTGATGTGATATGCATCATAAACGTTGCACCACAGAATAGCGTGTGCGGTAGTTGTTGTGAACGACGATGTTATGACGGTCCGACGTTTCGTAATCCTGTCCGACACTCGTACGATGATTAGCTAATCTTCTTAATTAGTTTTCGCATACGATTTGGGAAAAGCGAATGTGTGTGATTGTCTACTTATCATACACGTTCTATAATAGTGAACCGTTTGTGATGGGCCGCGCATCGTAAACGTAGCACCACAGAATACCGACTGTGATGGCAATGCAAGCACAAACGAGTAGCGAGTACTGTATATGCATTAAGGCTCCCTATCCCCGACGGTTTCTGGGTCATGTGGGAAGGACCCCCCTATCGCCCACACTCACTAGGCGACGGTTCCAAATGTCATCGCGGAAAGGGGTTAAAAACCGTTTGTATAGCACCTCATTGTACCAGTGATCTTTCAAATTTTATGTGGTAAACCCTTGTGACTAACTACCATGTTTCCTTTTATGTTTGCAAGGCACCTGCAAGATCAAGGAATGAAGCTGAAGCTACTCCACCTGCAAGATCACAACAGCCACCAGCAAGATCACAGCAGCCACCAGCAAGATCACAGCCTCCACCTGCAAGATCTACTACTGCAAGATCTGCTACTGCCAGATCTGCTACTGCTAGATCTGCAAGAAGGTAAACTAGTGCAAGTGTTCCAAGGCCTTTCACTGCCCCAAGATTTGCTGCTGGAGCTTCATCTTATGGTCCTTCTACTTCTGGTGCTCCTCCTTCTGGTGTCCCAAAGAGTCATTCTGGCTGGATGGCATTCTTTACTGCCAGTGGTAACACTTGAGTGACAGAATGTTGCAAGTTATGCTTCTGAACAATGTATGTTGCAAGTTTGGTCTGATGTGTACCAGAAGATGCTTCTGGGTTTTGCTTCTGAACTAAGTTATTTGTGCTTCTGGGTTCTACTTCTGAACTACTATGTATTTTCTGATGGAGTACTAAGTTGGGTCTAATGTGTACTAAGTCTCATATAAGCAATGTTTAATGTGTACTAAGTTTGACACTTGCATATGATATTTGTTTATTTCTAGTTTCATATGATATTTGTTTGTTTCTAGTTTCATATGATATTTGTTTGTTTATAGCTTCATAAGATATAAGTTTCATACTTTCATATGACATTGGTTTAGGGTGGCTCGGCGTCGAGGGAACCCTAACCACAAAACTTGTCTGGTTTAGGGTGGCTCGGCGTCGAGGGAACCCTAACCACCAAACTTGTCTGGTTTAGGGCGGCTCAGCGTCGAGGGAACCCTAACCACCAAACTTGTCTGGTTGTAGTGGCTCGCGTCGAGGAACCCAACCACCAAACTTGTCTGGTTTAGGGTGGCTCGGCGTCGAGGGAACCCTAACCACCAAACTTGTCTGGTTTAGGGTGGCTCAGCGTCGAGGGAACCCTAACCACCAAACTTTTCTGGTTTAGGGTGGCTCGGCGTCGAGGGAATCCTCACCATCAGACTTCTCTGGTTTAGGGTGGCTTGGCGTCGAGGGAACCCTACCCACCAAACTTGTCTGGTTTAGGGTGGCTGAGCGTCGAGGGAACCCTAACCACAAAACTTGTCTTCTTTAGGGTGGCTCGGCGTCGAGGAAATCCTAACCACCAGACCATAAGGGTTTAGGGTGGCTCGGCATCGACGGAACCCTAACCACCAAACCCTAACCATCAAAGCAACATTTATCAAGATATATATAAATTCAACCATCATCTATCATCCATCTATCAAAACAACATATATCATGATAGGTATAACTTCAACCACATCTAATAGCCTTCTATCAAAGCAACATAGATGAAGATAAATAACTTGAGCCATCTAACAAAGCATACTTGAGCATAACCATAGATTCTTACAGCCATAATTAATAGATTCTTCCAACATTAGCTACAGACCATAGCATAGTGGCACTACTGCAGGATGGCCCAAACGCGACAGTCGAATCAGAGACCCTTCGACGAAATTGTGTGCGATGCATCAATCACAAACGGTGATGTAATAAAACCGTCAAAAAAGATGCAAAAAGTTTGCGATGGTGGCGACATCAAACATGGTTCATATTGGAGTTGCGTGCGCAATGAGTGGCAAACGGTTAATCCAGTAGAACTGTTTATGATGATGTAGAACAACAAAAACGGGCAGCCAGACGAGGGTATGTGCGATATACGGCATACAGTTCACTAGGATGAACTATGTGTGATTAGGCAACACAATAGAAACGGTTCAACTAAACAAGATGTGTGTGATACGCGGCAAACAGGTCCGTAATCAGAAATGTGTGCGAAGACCAATAATAACACAGACGATTGCTGCTAATAAGCCGTGTGATTTGCTCTGTCTACAGAAGAATAACATGTATATATATAACTGAAATAAACATCCAATTACATAAGTGACTATACAGATCATTCGCACACACCTCAATAAACAATTGCATGCATTCTAAACTAGGAGAAATGATCGTCTAGTCATCTACTTGTGACGCTCCCGCCGCTGCTCTGTGGCTCGATCCCTCGTCTGGGGCAGGAAGAAGACACTCCCTCATGTCAACGATCCGCATGTACATCTCGTAGCTTGTGTACGCATCCTTGGCCACGTACTTGACGTGTTGTTCATCCAGTCTCTCATGCCAGACACTGTGCCAGGCGTTCTTGTCCTTCTTGCTCTCATCCTTCATCTTCATGTAGTAGGGGTCGATGATGGCCGAGGCGAGGTCAACCAGGGAGTTCTATTTGTTGTTGTCGCTGCCCCAGACCTAGTAGTGGTCCTGGATGTTGACAAGATTCTGGCATTTCAAGCCCGAAACCTTGAGCACTTTTAGATCGTTGGTGGTGTCCATCGTAGCGAAACTGTAGTCGGAGCTGTTGATAAACCTGGAGAAATGCTCGCAAGGCCTTGTGGCCAGGTGGTAGTGGTAGACGAGGACGTCATGTCGCACGCACAACTGGGCGACGGCAACCTTCTGATCATGCCCGGCACGACCGATGGTGTACTCGAGGTCGAAGCCGACCACTTGGTACTTGTCCTCGGCAAGCAACTGCTCCATAGTTTGGATGGAGCTCTCCACCGAGACCGGCTCATTCATGTACACCACCGAGAGGGCCTTCCCCCTCACGTGGGTGTCCACTACGTGATGCGTGGTGAACTGCCCACCGTTGTCGTCGTCCGCCGCTGGGAGCGCCATTGGAGCCATGGGGAGCGCCATTGGAACCACTTGATGTCCTCTCTGTATGTGTCGTCGTGGGTGTGCTTATTGTGTCGTGTAGCGCGAGAGATGAAGGTAAATGGCCACAGGAATAAATGGGGGCCGAGCGGCCTAGATTCTCGGCGCGTCCGCATGGCAATTTTTGCAGCGAGTAACTGCATCGTCACGCCACGCCCGGCGCAACCGCATGCACACGAACGTGCGTGATCGTGCGCCGGCCCCAAACACTGGCAGCGCGCGTGGAGGGACGAGGGCAGAGCACCCGGAGGGACGCGAGAGCAGAGTGTGCGCGGCGGGACGCGAGCAGAGCACGCCGCGGCCGCCTCAACCACAAGCAACCACACGCATAGAGCAGTTGAACACGCAGGAAATGGTCGTCTACAAGCCGGCCGACAGTTGCGTCGCTGCGTAGAGAGCGGCCGTGTGCTACTACCGCCGTCTTGGTCTATTAGTCCCCTTTATATTCTCTGCCATATTTTGACCTTAAATTTAACCAAGAAAATGTTAATGCATGTTACAAAAATTATATAATTGGAAACTATGTTAAAATACGAATCCAACGATATAATCTCTGGCGACATGCATTCGTATTTTATTAGTTAAATCTATAGTCAAAATTTGGCACAAAAATACATAGACGACTTATAAACCAGGACGCGGGTAGTAGATAATTTAATCGCAAACGTTTTTATTTTATTAACCGTACGTGTACGTGTCCTTTCGTCCTCCTCTCGCACGTCTTGTCACCCAGCTGCCGCAGACGGCTTAGAGCGCAAGCTTGAGCAGCGCGCGGGGAGCAACCGCGCAGGTTCCCGTGCAAACTTCCCGCCTGAGTCGGTGAAATCCCCCAAAATCCCAATGCTTACCGGCCTGCTATATAAACCCTCACGGCCGGTGAGTCCTGCGTCGCATTTTCCCCTCCCTCCCTGTAGCTTATCTCATCTGCTTCTCCCATAATCGCCAATGGCACCGGTCCGTCGTCGTCGCTCAGCCACTCCGCCATCATCAGAGGACAGCTCCAGCTGGGAGGCTACACCGCGGCGGCAGCGCAGTCCCCGGCGTAGTGTAGTGCGCGTGGCGTCTCTGTTGGGTGTGCACGGAACACCCACCACACGCTCCGCCGCCGCTGCCCGTCGGCAGCTGTTGCTGGCTGCCGTTGCCGCCACCCCACCACCTGCCGCCATGGCCGCCACACCACCGTCGAAAGCCAGGGCCATCGCCCGCTCCGCCGCCACGGCCTGAAGGCGGGAGGTGGCCGTCGTGGCCGCCATCCCCCACTGCCGGCCACCGTGGCCATCACCCGCTCCACCGCCGCGGCCCGAAGGCGGGAGGTGGTGGTCGTGGCCACCACCCCATCGTCGGCCGCCGTGGCCGCCAGCCCACCGTCGACCGCCGGGGTCATCACCCACTCAGCCACCGACACCCGAAGGCGGGAGGCGGAGGTGGAGGCCCGCACGTGCGTCAGCGACCTTGCGCGCTACACCGAGTTCCTGCTGGAGGAGGAGGAGGAGCACCTCATCGAGCACACAAAGAGCCTTACCGATGCCGTGGCCGCAGCACATGTCGCCGCAGAGGCGAGGAATCAGGAGATCTACGAGGAGAACCACCACTTCGAGAGGGGTCGTCTGGAGCGGCAGAGGGCGTTCGAGGTGAGCATCGCTGAAGGTGAAGCAACGGCAGGCACCGTATTGCAGTTGTCCAGCTCGTCGGTAGGCTCCTCCTCCTCTGCCTCTTACTGAGCGGGCTCGGCAGAGGAGAGGCTGCCGGAAGTAGTACAAAGCCCCTCTGTAGTAGTATTTAGGGGCTATTTTGTTCAGTTCATCTGACTATAGATGTGGTGAAACTGTACAATGTACTTAAAATTAGCTAGTATATATAGTTGAACTAACTATTTCAGTACGTGGTTGGCAACAATTGGGGAAAAGTTTGGTCGGTTCAGCTGTCGAGTTGAACTGTTTGTATAAAGAACGACTGCTTAATCTATGAATGAAATCTATGCTTAATTACTGAATTTTAGTTGCAAAAATTAGATAGTGCTAGTGATTTTTAGCTGCATATTTTGACAAATCGCAGTGTTACAAGGTTGACAAATGGCAATGTTACTAGATCAACAAATGTCAATCTTTCCAGTTTGACAAATGGCAATATACCCAATATGACAGATGCAAATCTGACCAAATTGTCTGTACGTGGTTGCACACGGGTCATCCAAAACAACTGTTTGCGTTGAAGGGATGCACAAATCCTGCTCGGCACATTTTCTCTTGGCTTAGCGCCGAAGTCTAGCTTTGCATACCATATTCAATCTGAACCGTTTGCGTTGAAGAGATGCACAAATCCTGCGCTGCGAATTTTCCCTTGACTTACGGGGGAAGACCATAGCTCTCACTTTGCATACGGGTGTTCTATCTAAAACGTTTGTGATCAAGAGCTGCACAAATCCTGTTCGGCACATTTTCCCTTGGCTTCCTGGGGAAGCTGTCGGTTTGCATACGGGTGTTCTAACTAAAACGTTTGCGATGAGTGTTTTATATTTAAAAACCATTGATATTTTTTTCAAAAGAAAATCGTTTGATAAGTCTGTACATTAAGAGAGAAAAATGCAAGTTCATTCAAACCATATCTTTCATTCAGTCACACTGCAAATTTATATTCATACGATCGAGATACAGTATTAAACCCAAAAAAACTATTTCCGGCGGCGGCGGAGGCAGCGTGCCATGCCGGCGTTGTCGTTGTCGTCCTCCGGGACGCCGTTGTTGAAGTCTTCAAGGCAGCACAGAATGTTCTTCACTTGGAAATCAAACATCATGTCGTCGTGCGATCGACGGGCGGGGTGTGGGAGGACGGCAACTGGCGGCGCTGCGAGGTAGCGGTCGACGGCAGCGTCCCATACTGCTGAGGGGGGCGCATGCACGGGCACGGGCGCGGCGGGTGCAGGCAAACGCACGGGGACCGGCGCCGCGGTGGGTGGAGGGGCGCGCACTGGCACAGGCACGGGCGTTGGCGCTGGCATGTACACGAGCTCGCGCGGGTCCGCAGAGACCTCGCTGATGCCCGCGGCTTCCAGCTCTATGATAGTGCTCGGCGACCAGCCCGTCAATGCTACAGGGATGGTCGCTGGTGCAGGCGCGGGGATGGGAGTTGGGACGGGCGCGGGGGCAGCAACTGCCGTGGCCAGCTCGTTCAGGGCCATGTCCATGAGGCCCCATTCCTCCTTATTTTCTATCTCCTCCAGCTTGGAGTCGACTTCACCAAACTTCAAGACTAGTGGCAGATGATCCTTCTGCGCCATGGCATTGATGGAGGTCTGCGGGAGGGAGGGTAATGGGAGGCAAACAGTAAGGCCGCCCGTATTAAACAGCGGCTCGGGCGCCATTAATGGAGAGGATGCAAGCAAGGCGGGCGGCCATGGAAGTCAAAGGGCTCGCTTCCCAGTGAGCATGCGCACCGTACAGCTCGCACGCTTCCCGGTGAGCCTACGCATTGGGGGACAGCTTGCACGCCTCTCTGTCAGCCTGCGCATCGGACTGCGCTCGCACGCCTCCCGTTCAGTCAAGCAGCTATCCGCACGGCACCTCCTATAGCCATTAAAATCCTGACACGTGGCATCACGTGAATGGTTAACAGAACGCACACGATTTAAATTATACAAATGTTTGAGATGTTAAAGTGGCAGCTATTTTTTTTAAATGCCTTTGTTGGCTGTTATTCGAGTGTGCCTTCTCTCAAAATGGACACGAAAAATACCATAGCATGTCGGGTGCCATTCCATGATAGCATGCCAAGTTTCATGAATTTCAGACGAGTTTTGGATTTACTAGAATTTAAAAACAAAGTATCTCAACATTTTGCCGGCAATCAACAGTGCCCTGGTGTTTGAAATTCATTCCCATTTCTTGCATGGGACCTAAGCATGCACCCAAGGACACACATTTCATATGTCAACCCATTTTTCTGCACTGAAGCATGTGCATGTAGTTCAAATTTGAATTATGCATATAAAATGCGTAGAAAACCCAGTTAATGTATAAAAATGTCCAAGCGAACCCCGAAAAATCCCAAAAATTGACACAACACTCCTGTCGTTCTATGTTGACACTAGAAAAATTTTGAAAGCAAGAAGAGGCAACGAATATTGTTTTGTCCCCAAGGGTGGCACGTTCCGTACCGAAACCATCAGGCTTGTTGTGAGAAGCTCTGGTTTGCGAGAACCTTATGCTCAAACCTGCCCCAAATGGGACAAATTTTTTACCACAGCATGTTGATGCCGCTCCATGATAGCATGTCAAGTTTCATGAACTTCAGACAAGTTTTGGATTTACTAGAATTTAAAAACCATGTATCTCAATGGTTGCGGCCGAGCGACGGTGGCAAGGTGTTTGACATTCATTCCCATTTCTTGCGTGGGACCTAAGCATGCAGCCAAGGACACAGATTTGATTTTTCAAACAATTTACATGCAATGGAGCATGTGCCTGTAGTTCAAATTTGAATTATGCACATAAATGCATAGAAAACTCAGTTAATGTATAAAAATGTCCAGACAAACCCCGAAAAATTCCTAAAATTAACACAACACTCATGTTGTTCTATGTTGACACTAGAAAAAAAATTGAAATCAAGAAGAGGCAACGGATATCGTTTCGTCCAGAAAGGTGAAACGTTCCCTACCGTAACCATGAGGCTTGTTGTGAAAAGCTCTGGTTTGTGAGAAGCTTATACCCCAACCTGCCCCAAATGGGACAATATTTTTACCATGGCATGTTGATGCCGTTTCATGCTAGCATGTCAAGTTTCATAAATTTCAGACGCGTTTTCGATTTACTAGAATTTAAAAACCATGTATCTCAATGTTAGCGGCCGAGCGACGGTGGCAAGGTGTTTGACATTCATTCTCATTTCTTGCATGGGACTTAAGCATGCAACCAAGGACACACATTTCAATTTTGAACCCATTTATATGCACTGGAGCATGTGCATGTAGTTCAAATTTGAATTATGCACATGAATGCATAGAAAACTCAGTTAATGTATAAAAATGTCCAGGCGAACCCCGAAAAATCCCAAAAATTGACACAACACTCCTGTTGTTCTATGTTGACACGAGAAAAATTTTAAAAGTAAGAAGAGGCAACAGATATCATTTCGTCCCCCAAGGTGGCACGTTCCCTACCGAAACCATCAGGCTTGTTGTGAGAGAAGCTCTGCTTTGCGAGAAGCTTATACCCAAACCTGCCCCAAATGGGACAATATTTTTACCACGGCATGTCGATGCCGTTCCATGATATCATGTCAAGTTTCATGAATTTCAGATGAGTTTTCGATTTACTAGAATTTTAAAACCATGTATCTCAATGTTAGCGGTCGAGCGACAGTGTCAAGGTGTTTGACATTCATTCTCATTTCTTGCATGTGACCTAAGCTTGCAACCAAGGACACACATTTGATCTTGCAACCCGTTTTTATGGACTAGAGCATGTGCATGTAGTTCAATTTTGAATTATGCACATAAATGCCTAGAAAACTCAGTTAACGTATAAAAATGTCCAAACGATCCCCAAAAATTTCAAAATTTAACAGGACACTCCTATTGTTCTATGTTGACACCAGGAAAAAATTGAAAGCAAGAAGAGGCGATGAATATCGTTTTGTCCACAAAGGTGACACATTTCCCTAACGGAACCATGAGGCTTCTTGTGAGAAGCTCTGGTATGTGAGAAGCTTATACCATAACCTGCCCCAAATGGGACAATATTTTTTACCCCAGCATGTTGATGCCATTCCATGATAGCATGCCAAGGTTCATGAATTTCAGACGGGTTTTGGATTTACTAGAATTACAAAAGCAAGTACCTCAACGTTTGCCGGAGAGCCACGGTGCCGTGGTGTTCAAAATTCATCCCCATTTCTTGCATGGGACATAAGAATAAACCCATGGACACATATATGATTTTACAACCCATGTTGGTGCACCGGAGCATGTGCATGTAGTTTAATTTTGAATTGTGCACCTGAAATGGCTAGAAAACCAATTTAATGTATAAAATGTCAAAACGAACCATGAATAATTCCAATTTTTTTACGACACACATATAGTTGCATGTTCACTGCAGATAAAAGTTATAGCAATTCAAACACCCTCCATTGCCGCTCTGACCCCATTATGTAATTCAAATCAAGTAGATCGCACATAGTTTATTATCACCAACCGTGTGAGATGCAGTACAAAATATCTTGGAGCACCGTCGGAGTATAGTATGCCTATGGCTTACGCGAGAAGGTGCGTCAGCTACAGTCCACAACCGGTGTGTCAAGCACACTAGCTCGCTCCCCAAATATCATTTCACTATTCAATCATCGCCGGTGAAAGATAGGGACGTGGACCCGCGTCATGAGGGCAACTTCGGCGGCCCACTCCGGCGAGAGCGCGGCCGCAGCCGCCATGCGCATGCTAACAAGGTGCATGAGCGCGGCCGCAATCTGCGACCGGGCGGCCAAGGCAGCCCAAATGGCCGCTGTTGCTTCTCAGGTGGCGGCAGCAACATCTGCCTCGGGGATAGTAACTGGCAAGAGCGGCACAACATCTGTCAGTTCCGCAGCGGCGGCCTTAGCCCAGATGGAGGCCGCCCACACCTAGCTCGTGGCGGTCACCGCACAAATCGAATGAAGCTTCTCCGACAACGGTCGGCAACCCATGACCGAAGAGTTGGCAATCGCCAAGAGCGTTCGAGCAGCCGTCCGTTCCTCAGCCGCATACCTTGCCACGACGGAGCCCGTCCAAGCCTAGATCGCGGCCGCCCACGCCCAGCTCGTGGCGGCCATTTCCAAAGAGATGGCAGACGCAGATGGCGAGATGCTTGCCGAGTATGGTGCGATGGATGCCATGGAGCCCCTTCGCCAGGAGACCGTCGGGCGCGAGCTGGACATGGAGGAGGCGGCGGAGATCAACGAGCACCAGCCGTAGTAGTACTCTTTGTTTTGTTTAATTAAGAGTGCCGGTCTTTAATTTGTTAAAGTAATGTTTAGGTCAGCTAGCTCGGTTTAATTGCTGAATTTGCTCGATTAAGAAGTGTGGGTGTGTTGTAGTCTCCTTTGTGTACCCAAATTATGCAATGACGTGGATGACCACTGTAACCAGGGAAATTCGAACCAAAAATTTTCATGTTCAAACTCATCACACACGGGTTAAGCTATATGAATCGTTTGTGATGTTCACATATCATACATAGTGCTGAATAAGGGACCGCGTCTGATGACACTTTGTGCGCTAGTTTTTTCGCTGAACCGATTCAAAATTTTCGGCTTCCGCGGAAATATCTACCTCCCCGCCCCCTCCCCCTTACCAAAAGCCACATTTCCCCTGTTTCCGCCTTTCTTTCCAAGTTGAAACCTTCACTCCTTGCTTGCAGCGCCGTCTCCTCGCCGGCGCCCCTCCTTCACGCTGCTCGGCCTCGTCTATCCAGGCAGGTAATCCACACCCGACCCCCATCCTCCTCCTCTTTCCACATCCCACATGCCCCGACCACCGATGCGACACCTTCCACCCAAATCACCGACCCCTCCACCAAATAAGCGTCGCCCTAAGCCATGCTGCACGCAGTATAGCCAGGAGCTCGAGGAGCATTTGGCAGCGGAGAAGCAAATCACGGCCGCACGCGCGGATGAGGTCGCGATGGCTGCCATTCGTGCCGACCCCCAGATTTTGAAGGAGTACCTTGCCATTTGCTATCTACGCCAGTTAAGCATGCTCGGTTTACCCGTTGCGTGTGCTGCTCCTGCCTTTCCTTAATAAATTCTAGTGAATTGTGCTATCTAATTTTACCATGCAATTTGTTGCTCTAGTGTATATGTTCTATATGTCGTGCAATGTGGTGCTCACTTATTAACTGTTTGGTTAATTAGTTGTCGTCTTCAGTTAACTGTTTGATTCAATTCTGCAAATGTGATGTTCAATTCTTCAAGCTGCATTTTTGTATTGTCTTCCATGTGAGAAATAAATCGAATTTATCTTTACAAAATACATGAGAAACGAATACAATTGCTATATTTCCAAGTTGTCAAGCATGCTTGGTTTGGTTAACTGTCTGATCTTCTAGTATGTTATACATTGTGCAATGTGGTGCTCAGTTAACATTTGGTTCATTTGTTGTGGTGTTTAGTTAACTATTTGGTTCAATTCTGCAATGCGATGTTCAATTGTTGTGGGTGCATTCTGTTATTGTATACCATGTGAGAAATAAATCGAATTTGGCTGTACTAAATACATGAGAAACAAATACAATTGCTATATTTCAAAGTTGTTAAGCATGCTTGGTTTGGTTAACTATCTGATCTTCTATTAGGAGTATGTTATATTGTGCAATGTAGTGCTCAGTTAACGTTTGGTTCATTTGTTGTGGTGTTTAGTTAACTGTTTGGTTCAATTCTGCAATGCGATGTTCAATTGTTGTGGTTGCATTCTGTTATTGTATACCATGTGAGAAATAAATTGAATTTGGCTGTACTAAATACATGAGAAACAAATACAATTGCTATATTTCCAAGTTGTTAAGCATGCTTGGTTTGGTTAACTGTCTGATCTTCTATTAGGAGTATGTTATATTGTGCAATGTGGTGGTCAGTTAATGTTTGGTTCATTTGTTGTGGTGTTTAGTTAACTGCTTGGTTCAATTCTGCAATGTGATGTCCAATTGTTGTGAGTAGAATTTTGTATTATTGTGCATGCGAGGAATAAATTGAATTTGGCTGCACTTAATACATGAGAAACATATACAACTGCTATATTTACTAGTTCTTAATCATTCTTGGTTTGAATAAATGGGTTTTCCATGTGGCTTGAATTAATCTGATGAATCTGCAATGTGCTTATTTTTCATCAACATATTTTACTGATAGCATGCGAACCCTCACTTAACCTGATGACTAACTACCTTATATGTGTTGCAGGGAAACAATGGAAAGCACTGAGGTTTACAATCGAGGTTAGCACATGCATGGTCCTTTGTCTAATAGCACATTATTGTGCAATTGCAGGAACCATTCTAATATTTAGGTGTTTAACAATTTGGTCTTGCACATGTAGGTCCTGCTGTCAGAGGTTTTGACCCACTGTTCGACTCTTTTTGCATATGGGGAAATGAGTTGTCCATGAATATCAGTCAAGTCAAGAAACTCAGAAAGATTATTAGGATAAAGAAATTAGCAACAAAAAACAACAAGATCTTTGTCTGCACAATGAAGAAGACATCAGTTCACTACAAGATGGTACTAACTATTATACCTTGCCTTTTTTTATTCCTTTGCCCCATTTCCAATATAGAGAAGATATTTATGCACATCCTTGTTTTCAGTCCTTTCCAAAGCAGTTCACTCATGATTACCTCTCAAACCACCTCTATGGTTAGGAGGCGAGAAAGGTTTTCATACAACACCCACGGTTCAATATTGAAGTGTTCCTGAAGAGGACGAAGAATGGACGGTCAATCATCCACAGGCACTGGCCTAAAGTTGCAAAGACCTTCAACATCAATGAAGGCTCAATATTCGCCTTCTGCTTCAGCAGTTTTACAGATGAGATGCATCTGTCTATGTACCGTCTATGATGCTAATTTCGAAAGGTTCTAGATGTTGCATGTGAAACTTGGTGCTGGTGCAGTTGTGTAATGGGGTAGCTGAATGCTGAAGCTATATGATGTTGTCTGATTATGAAATCCTGCTTCCTTAATATGGAAATGAAATATATTATGTGCTTAATATGAAATGTCAATTAGATTAATAAATGGATTATTAATAATAAGGCAATTAGCCTGCCAATGGCCAATTAGCCTGCTAATTGGGTTTTTCTATTGCAAACGGTTATTGAGAAAACGTGGGCGATGACCTCAGGCAACGCACACAGTTTCTAGGAATAAACCGTGTTGGATCAATGAACAATCACACACGACATCCTCTTGAAAACTGTTTGCGTTAGGCCACCTTGCTCAAACGTTTATCACATAAAAAGTGTGTGTGATGGACAGCCTTTGCCACACAGTTTCTTCTACGTACCGTGTGTGATGCATTCAATAACGCAAACGATAAAATTGTTAATATCATGTGCAATGGCAACGCTATCACAAACGATTTAATGGGGAAAATTATGTGTGATATACCTGCGAACGGAAACGTTTTCCTTGGAGCGACTGTGTGGGATGTATATACGAACAGAAACGTATTTCTTGGATTAACTATGTGGGATGTACATACTAACGGAAATGTATTCCTTGAATTGACTGTGTGGAACGTACATACGAATGGAAACGTTTAACGGGGACTGACTGTGTGGGATGTACTTACGACCGGAAACGATTTCGCCTGTATAATTATATTTTTTTAGCACAACTGTACGTATAACCGTATTTGATCGCTCGCCGGTCGCACACGATCTCATTTTGCCGAGCGTGTGTGCCAGGAGGGCATATCCCCGATGGTTTCTGGGTCGTGTGGGAAAGACCCCCCTATCGCAGTCACTCACTAGGCGACTGTTCAGAACGCCGTCGTGGAAAGGGGTTAAAAACCGTTTGTATAGCACCTCGCTGTACCAGTGTGGAGTTCAACATAGTTCACAACTACTACATCCATACATTACACTTCATTAAACCACCATTCTTCACAAAAGATTAGCAAAGCCTTCTATCAAAGCAACATATATCATGATAGGTATACGCTGCTTCATCTACCCAGTTCATCTTCATCTTCATCTACCTTATTCCTTCAAGATGTCATGGATCAACTTCAAATTCTCTTTGTTCTTCTCCAGTGCCTTCAACTGATCAGCAACCTGGAGCTTGAGCTCATCACTGCGTTTTATGAGATTCTCATGTCCCTTCTTGAGATCAGACATGTGAAGGTTCAGCTGCACATTCTCTTCAGTGACTTTTTTCACCGACTTGGTGAGCTCATCAACCTGAACCTTGAAATTGCTGTTGCTTTCACTTAGCTTTTCCTTCTCTTTCAAATGATTCATCTCCAGGTTTCTAATGACACTGCCTTGAGCTTCTACCAGGTTCATAAGCACTGCATACTTCCCTTGCAGCTTCAAGTTCTCTGCCTCTTTCTTCTCCATCTCAGTCTTCATGTCAGCCACAGCTGATGCACTGGTAACCTCAGCTCTCTTCTCCTTAGCCTGCATATAGCTGAAATCCAACACCCTGTCCTCCTGGGCATTGAGAAGTTGATGAACATCTTCAACTAGTGTGTCATAGTTGGCATCCAGATTCCTTTTCTCTTCTTTAAGGTGGTGAATAGTAAGTGAACTCTCCAGGTTATCCTTCCTCCTAGCAGTCCTGCTGTCTTCATACATTTCCCAAAGCTTCAACAATGCATTTTGCATTGTGGGAGGCCACTCTGGGTCAACCCACCCAAGAAAACCACAATTCTGACCTTCCTGCAATATAGCAAACACTTATATTGTTACTCTCTGAAGAATTCCAATTTTAAAAGGGCAATTTTTAAAAATCAACAAACAGCATAACAACTACAACCTATGCATGTGGCCAACTAAACAATGATAATTCTACTGCAACCTAAGATCTATGATAAATTGTCATGCAATAAAAAATAAAGACAAGCAGCTATGCAACACTCAACTTTGAGCTTCTACTCTATTAAATAATCACCTACTTGCTTCAATTAAACAATGAGCATCTCCACTGCTAACTAAGCTGCTGGCCAAATATAATACTAAAAAATAGTGGCCAATTTAACTACACAGAAATATGCATGAGCACATGCCTACACAACCTGTTGTAGTGAGCATCAATACTAATAAATCACTAAACTACGAGCATCTCCACTGCCAACTAAGCTTCTGCCCATATATAGTACTAACATCAGGTGGCCTGTTTAACAATGGTGAGCATCAAAACTACTAAATAGTAAACAATGACCTTCATCATCAGTAGTACTAACTTACTAAACAGAGGCTACCAACTATATCACAGAGAACAAAAATATGTGCATGATTTTTACAGGCTGAGCACAAACTAGAAACCTCCTGCCCGTCTCAAATCCTTCAAAAGCTACACGGCGCTCAGTTGGCAGCCGATGCTCCACGCAGAGACCCTCGGGTGCCATCTCCAAGCCATTGTAGTCTTGGTCTTCAATGCTAGCAGGAATCTACAGGAGCAAAAAGAACCAAAATAGCCAAATCAAAAAACAAAATCACAAAATCCCCAAATCAGAAACCCTAACCCTAACCCTAGCTCTACCACTGACCTGGTACTGCATGCCGTCGGAGGAGGAGGTGATGTACTGCAGGCTGGAGTAGTCGTCGCTGCTCTCATCCTCGAAGACCATGGCGCGACGGCGGTGGCGGGCGCGGCGGACTGCGCGGCGAGCGGCAGCGGATGGGAGAGACGAGGGCGAGGGGGCGAACAGAGGAGAGGGACAGAGTGCGGCGGCTGCCTCCGGTTCGACCCGACCGAGCTAGATACAACGACCGAGCCGGGTGGGCCCGAGTCAGCGGCGCGGCGCGCGCGGGTACGCCACCGTGTCACCTGACACGTGGACCCGGTCGGTCAGATACACGGTCAATACGTGCTTATACGGCTGTCAAACCGCTTTGCAACACTTAGGCTTAAAGTTGGTACTGAATTGCAAAAAATATGACTAATTGTAGTGATTCGTTACCACGTGCCGAAGTGTGGTAGTTCCTTGCAATTAACTCGACCGGCAGAAACACTCATCTCAGTTGCGCCACTACAGAAACCTCCGCCTGCGTCCGAACTCGACGGCCGTTCCCGACGCCGATGCCCCGCCGCCGATGATCCTACCCCCGCGCATCTACCCCTCCGCCTCCGCTGCTCCTCCCCAACCTGCACCTCTCCCGAGTCTGGTCTCCGCCACCCATCCTCCTTCACCTCTCCGTTCTCCCGCCTCCGCCGCCGCCTCTCCCTCACCACGACGATGTCAAGCCTCCGCCTCCTCCGCCGCAGCTCCTCCTCCTCCATGTCCACCACCACGTCGCCGCCCTCACGCTCCTGGTCCCCCCATGTCGCCTTTGCCGCGGCCACGGAGCGTGTCCGCGGCGGGACGCTCAGCCAAGACGATGCACACCACCTGTTCGACGAATTGCTGCGGCAGGCCACCCCGGTCCTTGGGCACTCCCTGAACGGCTTCCTCGCCGCCCTCGCGCATGCTACGTCCTCTGCCGCCTGCATCAGAGATGGTCCCGCCCTCGCCATCGCCCTCTTCAACCGCGTGTGCCGAGAACAAGCCGGCCCGCGGGTGGCGCCCCTCACAGTCCACACCTACGGCATCCTCATGGACTGCTGCTGCCGGGCGTCTCGCCCGGACCTAGGGCTTGCCTTCTTTGGTCGCCTCCTCAGGACGGGCCTCAAGACAAATGAGATCGTCGCCAACACCTTCCTCAAGTGCCTCTGCTACGTGAAACGGACAGAAGAGGCTGTGAACGTGCTGCTTCATACGATGTCCAAGCTCGGGTGTGTGCCTGATGCCTTCTCATACAACACTGTTCTGAAGAGCTTATGCGACAATGGCATGAGTCAGCGGGGGCTCGATCTGCTCCAGACGATGGCAAAAGATAGAGGTGGCTGTTTCCCTGATGTGGTGGCATATAGCACAGTCATCCATGGCTTTTTCAAGGAGGGCGAACCAAGCAAAGCATGCAATCTATTCCATGAAATGATGCGGCAAGGTGTTGTGCCCGATGTGGTGACATATAGCTTGATTATTGATGCGTGGTGCAAGGCCAGAGCAATGGACAAGGCAGAAGTAGTCCTTCAGCAGATGATCAGTAAAGGTGCTCAACCTGATACAGTGACATATAATTGCATGATCCATGGATATTCCACATCTGGGCAGTTGAAAGAGGCTGCTAAAATGTTTAGAGAAATGAAAAGCCGGGGTCTTATACCAGATATTGTTAGTTGCAGCTCGTTAATGACTTCCCTTTGCAAGCATGGAAGAAGCAAAGAAGCTGCAGAAATTTTTGATGCCATGACTGCCAAAGGCCACAGAGCTAATGTCGTCTCGTACTGTATTTTGCTTCATGGGTATGCCAACGAAGGATGCTTTGCTGATATGATCGATCTCTTTAATTCAATGCAAAGAAACGGTATTGCAGCCGACTGCCATGTTTTCAACATATTAATTGATGCATATGCTAAACGTGGAATGATGGATGATGCAATGCTCATATTTACGGAAATGCAGCAACAAGGTGTGAGTCCAAATGTAGTCACATATTCAACTGTAATATCAGCACTTTCTAGAATGGGTAGGCTGACCGATGCTATGGACAAATTTAATCAGATGGTTGCCTTGGGAGTGCAGCCGGATAGAACTATTTATCGGTCCCTAATTCAGGACTTTTGTATGCATGGTGGTTTGGTTAAAGCTAAGGAGTTGGTTTCTCAAATGATAAACAAAGGTATTCCTCGTCCTAACATTGTGTTCTTCAATTCAGTAATAAACAGTATGTGCAAGGAAGGAAGGGTTATGGATGCGCATGATATCTTTGACTTGGTTATAGACATAGGTGAGAGGCCTGATGACATTACATTTAATTCACTGATTGATGGATATTGCTTAGTCGGGAAGATGGATAAAGCATTTAAAATACTTGATGCCATGGAATTAGTTGGTGTTGAGCCTGATGTTATTACATATAATACACTTCTTGATGGCTATCTTAAAAATGGAAGGATCAATGATGGTTTGACTCTGTTTAGAGAAATGCCGCGTAAGAGAATTAAACCTGACACTGTTACATATGGCATCATGTTGGATGGGTTGTTTCGTGCTGGGAGAACTGTTGCTGATGTTCCATGAGATGATCGAAAGTGGAATAACAGTGGACATCTCCACATACAATATAGTTCTTGGAGGACTTTGTAGAAATAACTGCACAGATGAAGCAATCGCCCTGTTCCAGAAATTAGGTGCAATGAGTGTGAAGTTCAATATTGCAATATATAATACCATGATCGATGCAATGTACAAGGTTCGGAGAAGAGAGGAAGCCAATGATTTATTTGCTGCAATTTCAGCCAGTGGATTGGTGCCCAATGAATCTACTTATGCAGTAATGATAATAAATCTTCTAAAAGATGGAGCAGTGGAAGAAGCAGACAATATGTTTTCATCAATGGAGAAAACTGGTATAGTCCCTAGCTCCCGTCTGTTAAATCGCCTCATCAGAATGTTGTTGGAAATAGGTGAGATTGCCAAGGCCGGAAATTACTTGTCTAAAGTTGATGGGAAGAGCATCTCACTTGAAGCGTCAACAACTTCATTGCTGTTGTCTTTCTTTTCAAAGAAAGGCAAATACCGGGAGGACATGAAATTACTGCCTGCAAAGTATCAAGTTTTTGATGGATTTGGTTGACTAGTTGATACCTTCCATATAAGGCTAACTCCTCGGAAAGCACAGTTGAGTTTTTGCTTGCATTGAGCTGAAGTCAGAAAGCACAATTGAGTTTTTGCTTGCATAAAGCCTCCTGCTGGTGTATGAAATTCAAAGTGCCTGCTGGTAGAAATTAGACCTTCACTATTTCATCAAGTTCTTTTTGTGGCGTCTCACGATCAGATGGCGATTGGGGTAGGTGGTATACATATATAATCTTCTACAAGAAGCATTAAAAATACAATCTTTTCTAGTATGATTTGTACCAGCCACCTGAGATTTTATAGTCTCTAAAGCAGTCACTTTCCTTCATATGAATGCATTTGTTAGCAAAGTCATTGTCAGTGATCTGCTATCTATGCAAGGGTTGTTTTACTTCTATTTTGAGAATTTTGTTTATTTTTCTGGGCAAAAAGGTCCTGGACGAACTGATGTTTGAGGTTGCTCATGTTATGCAGGGGCGTACCCATGTTGAGGTGAGTGGGGGCCTCAAATTCTGAATTCCAATAAGGTTTGCTTGTACTTTCTAAAAAATATTCTAAAATTCTTTGAATTTTCTAGAGAACATGCCCCCACTCAAAATACTTTTTAGGTCCGCCACTGATGTTATGTCCAATTAGCGGATAAATATACAACCTCATGCTGGACTGTCCTACACTCTAAGCTGCTGTCAGTTGCACCGGTGGAGCTCGTCGCATGCAGGTGAGAAAATTATTTTCAGTGTGATTTCTTTCTGCTTTACTTCGTCGAAGATTCAACTATTTTTCCTCATGATGTACATAAAGGCATGGCCAAGAATTCACCTGTGTGAGCTTTCGCTTCAGTGTGGAGGACACTAACACTACCTCAGGTGACAGAGAAGGAATCAGAGCATTTGCTTGATGAAAACTTCTTACTCTCGTACACTACGGTGTTCATTCCTCTCCAGTTCTGATGCCCTCTGTTCTCCGTACTGCCCCGCAACAGTAAGGTTTCCAAGAATCCAAGCTGTAACCTTTACCTTCTCTGTTCATTTCTTGATTTTCCACTGCCTGACGTGCTATTGCAGATGAAAATTGTATCGTCATGGGGAGGAGGTCTCACTGTCAACCTTGCATCGATGTGCCACACTTACTTCTCTGCTTCAGGTACGCCCCAGCATGCACACACTTACACAGCGAGGACAACTTTGAGTTCCTCCACCATACACATCCTTCTTACTCCTCTCCCTCTTGTTCAGATCTCAGCTTCTTTCTACCTAGCACTATTCGAAAATAGTTGAAGGCGAACCATTCTTATGTTTTTCTCAATCTTGGTTCTTGGATGAATAGCATCACTTGGATGCCAACTGAGTTTGCAAGGAATTGGGTGGATTAAAAGGCTCTGAAACAAGCTTCATTCTTGTATGTTACTGAAACTTTGGTTACATAGAAACCTGGATTCAGTTGCATACCTAGCTAAGCATTTAGCGATTCCTGTTTGTATACATACCTAGCTAAGCATTCATCATTCAATGTGATGTCTGTTGTACTAAGCAGCTAAAGAAGAACTTCAAGCTTCATCAGTGAATGCATGAAGGTTCATTTGTCACTGAGGTTCCTGTGGAGTGCATGCCTTTTAACCTTTGCGGGAGAGTCCCGGGTCTGCTCGTCCCATAGCAGTCAGGCGTCTTCTGTCCGGCGAGGGTGTAGGCCGGCGTGTTGGCTGAGCGGGGCCTTTGTTGGTGTGTGTTTGTCTGTTTGGCGTCTGTTGTGACGTTTGGCATGCCGTCAGCGAGAGTGGGCTTGGCCCTGTGAGTATCGATGTTTGGAAGCGGCATTCGCCCGCTTTCCCGTGATTAACTGGGCATCAATCTTCTTAATTAATGGAACAGGCAAAGCTTTTGCCCGTGTTTCAGTTTTTCTTGTCACTGAGAATTAAATGCCACATTGAGGACTGCAAGTGCTCATTTTCAAAGATGTGATTTGCAATATCACATGTTTGACTCTTTTTCATGGATTTGTTTCTGTCTGCAATAAATCGCAAAACTGCTCTGTTTTTCATGCTCAACATTTTGAATTTCAGGAATCTAATTTGGACAAGCACATTAAGGCAGTTAATGAGCGGAGTAGCCCCTTCACATGCGCATTCTCTGTTTCCATACAAAGCATAGCATGCAAGTGACAATGATGAGAAATGAACCTAGTGCTCACGTGCATGTTGAGGTAATCACAAAAGAACCACTCCCAGAAGACCATGTCACATAGTTTACCTCTGTAGCCATGCCTTTGCTATAAGGAACATCTATTTTCACTAGGATAGTCACAGCTTTCCAACAAACCTTTGCAGGTCAATTTCGCGGATGCTGATGAGCAACCACGGCCTCGTCCAGGCAGGCACAAGAGGATGCTCATTTCCGTCGAGACTTTGATGCGAAAGAGGGTAACCTGCTCCTGCTTACGATGATGGAACCGAGTATCTGAGACGGCTTCTGTCAGGTTGATTCTGGAAGGAATTGGAACGATGCTACATTTTTTGGTTGATCAAACAGGGTTCTGTACTTTGAGATATCCGCAATCTTATTATGCATGTATGTACATTTCAAGGAAATAGATAGGCAAGAGCAGTATGTAACCGTGTCATAGTATAAGATAGCAATTGTCTAGATAATATGAGATGTGAATGAGTGAAGATGCTATTTCTGCTCAAGTAACGAGGAACCCCAATTCGTAGCTGTATTTTTTCTTTCTTTTTGAGATAATGGTTGTATCTTGAAATCTTTGATTTAAATGATTTTCATAGAATTATTTCCATGAGGGTTGTTTGATTTGTTGGATTATATCTTACGGATGTTTCCACTACATTTTCAAAGAAATTGTTGATGGATAATATTTTTTTTCATATCGTGCAATCAAGCAAATTTGTATGCAAAATTAATTATGTATGATTTCAGTACACATGACAATACAATCATATACTCCTTCCGATCTGTATTAATTGTCACTGCTCTGGTACAACTTCGTACTAAAATTATACAAGAGCAGCAACAATTAATAATGATGGGAGGGAGTATCTTTTATATTTTCATGTTTGATTCTGCAACCCAAAGAGATCTTTAGAGCAACTCTAGCATGTCTAGTCTCATGAAAATAACTCTAGCATGTGTCTAAACACGCCGCCAAATAGTTTTTAGGGTTCAGAAGAAAAAAACATTTCTAACCGGATCCCCTATTACAACCCTAAAGTATGGAAGTCCGTAAAAACAGCAGCCCATAGCCATAGTATTTGGGGGCTCCCTGTCATAGTTCCCATCCAACATCTGGCAGGGTGGAAGGAAATTTCTCGTCGTGCCACATACCTTTGTCGCCCTCTCATGCCGACGACTGTTGTTGATCGGGTCCACTCTTCTTGGCATCGTCGTACCTCCCCGTGTTCTTGCCCTTTCTCCTCCACCTAGTTTTTTTGCGAGGGAACTTTCGATCTATTCATCAACTGTCAAGATAGTAAAAAGAACATCAGAAGTAAAAATCACACCCTGGTCTATAGACCGCCTAGCGACGACTACAAACACTGGAGCGAGGCGAAGGCGCACCACCTTCATCACCCCTCCCTCGTTGGAGTCGGGCAAACCTTGTTGTAGTAGATAGTTAGGAAATCGGGCGTGCTAATGCCCCATAGGACCAACACACACGAACAACAACCACCGCCGATGAAGAGAAGCGTAGATCAGAAGGATCCAATCTGTAGACACACCGACGTAGACAAATGAAGACCTATCCAAGCGGATCCACATAAGACAAACGTTAACTGAATCCCATGAGATCCGCCGGAGATAAAACTCCACACGCCGACTGACGATGCTAGAAGCAACACTGCACTAGTGCAGAATCGGGCTTTAGTCCCGGTTCGTAAGAACCTTTAGTCCCGGTTCTGCAACCGGCACTAAAGGGTGGGGACTAAAGGTCCCCCCCCCTTAGTCCCGGTTCAACATGAACCGGGACCAAAGGCCCACCACGTGGCACGAGCCCGCGCCTGGGGCTGGGTAACACCAACCGGGACTAAAGGAATTTTTTTAAATTTTTTTTATTTATTTTGAAAAAAAATCGATTTTTTTTCTGATTTTCAAATTTCTAAATTATTTTACAATTTAATCTCTAATCACCCCTCGTCACTGCTCAAGTGTGGAGCACTCATTATTCCAAATCGTCTAACTTCCCGGCCGGTCACCCATCCTCTCACTACTCGAGTCTGAGACGCTTAACTTTCGAGTTCTAAGCACCCTAGTTTTCCAAGTCTGCACTTGTTGTTTTCCTGACAATAGTAAGCTGTCAATCCTATTAACCCTCAGGAGTTTAGCTTGAGCATGAAGTCACACGTTTCACCGTTTGAGTTTGAAACTAATATTCTAAAAAACAATAATTATTTAGTAACACTAATATTTCTTGAATAAGTAGTTTGACCAGATTTGACCAAAATTCAAAAAAACTGAAATAATTATTTAGTAACACTAATATTTCTTGAATAACTAGTTTGACCAGATTTGACCAAAATTCAAAAAAACTAGGGGTCAAGAAGAAAATAGTAACAAAGATATCGTAATTAAACATGACAGGGAAAAATAGTAACAGCCACGAACCGGGACTAATGATCCAAAGGTCTAACCTATAGTCCCGGTTTGTGACACAAACCGGGACTATAGGGGCTCGTGGGGCCCCGGCCTGACGCCAGCCTGCCACCACCCCTTTAGTCCCGGTTTGTGCCATGAACCGGGACTAATGATGCCGTAATCGAACCGGGACTAATGATGCCGTAATCGAACCGGGACTAATGGTCACATTAGTACCGGCCCGTAATTGAACCGGGACTAATGAGGTGAACATTAGGTCGTTTTTCTACTAGTGCTGGGGTAGGCTAGACGGGGAGAACCTTATTTCATCTTCGGGAAGCCACCGCCTCGTTGTCTTGAGCGTGGCACAAACCCTAACAAAACTAAAAAAACACCTAGTAACGGAGCCCTCACACTGGTAAGGGTCGGGATCCACCATGCCTCCATGGTCCTAGGTAGGGCTGCAAACGAGTCGAGTTCGAGCGAGTTGGACTAGGCTCAACTCAACTTATACTAAAAATCGAGCAAGCTCAAACTTAGCAAAGCTCAAGGTCGAGTTGTAGAAACTGACTCGTTTTCAACTTGTAACGATCTCAAGCTAGTTTCGAGCTAAATAAGCTGATTTTTCTAATAATCTAAGGCAATTTTCAAACAAGATATGCCACAACACAACATTAAAAACCACTATAAATTTTGACTTATTCTCTCTCAACTGAAGACTAATACTTAATAGCAAGAGATCATAGATGAACTACCAAGAGAATAAATTGATGGTGCTCTCCTCTCAAACTTTTACAAAAATATCAGGATATTTAATGCACGGCTGACCATGTAAGTAATACTCAATAGCAAGAGATCATGGATGAACTACCAAGAAAATAAAGTGAAGGTGCTCTGCTCTCAAACTTTGACAAAAATATCAGGATATTTAATGCATGGTTGACCATGTGCATATTGAAGCTAAATTTTCTCCACACTTAATTAAGCTTCCATCTTTGCTAGTAGATTAAATGGAAAAATCATACAAAACATATATGATAGTAAATTATCATGTTTATTTTTAATTTATATAAATATTATTTAATATAATTATGTGATATCGAGCTATCAAGCCAATTTTGAACTAGCTAGTGTTGGCTCAAGATCGGGTCGTTTTTTGATCGAGCTACATAAAGTGCTCATACTCGACTCATTTATTTTCAAGTCGAGCCAAAGTACGAGTCGGTCTCAAGAGGCTCACGAGCCTCGAGCTTTTCTTGGAGCCCTAGTCCTAGGACCATATGAGAGAAGGCGGACCGGCAGCAGCGGCGAGAGGCAGGGGAAACGCTAGCTGAGCGTCCTTGGGTCGCGTGAGCGAGGTGGTTATAAAGCTTCTCATTTGAGGGGCGTGGCTTTCCTCCACCTCCTGGTAGCCCATCATTGTTTCTGGCCGATCCTCGACCACTTCACGCGGTACTCTAGCTCAGCGCTACCACCCTGTCACCCACCTCTAGCATCCTAGGTGCTCTCCGGTTTACCTACGCACCTCCATGACGTCATCCACATCTGACCTCCCTACCCTAGCTTCTCGACGTGGAGCTTTGCTCCACCCACCTTTAGTTGTCCTGAAGCGGGGGTGGCCTTTTCTTGTATTCCAATGTCGTCCATCCTCCCCACGCAACCTCATGATATCCGGTAACAAGCTAGGAGGGTGGTGAGATGGGGTAAGTAAACGTTTTACGGTGTGCTCAAAGAAGATGAAAGGAAAATGATTTTTTTAAAATAAAACACTGAGCTAGTGACTTGTGGGTGTTATGTGCTAGTGCATAGGCAAAGGAAAAAGGGAAAGTGGGTCTATAAATAGGCAAGAAAAAACTAGGGGCCAAGAAGAAAATAGTAACAAAGATATCATAATTAAACATGACAGGGAAAAATAGGCATGGTGCGCTTGTGTATTAAAAGGAAGGTATTCTCATGATTGCGATTACATGTTTGCTATAAGGAAGAGGAACACCTCCCATACTTGGTGCACAATCCTGCATGGCCGGGATGCCTTAGGGTGTGGAATTAATTAAACGCCTTGGCGATGGATCTACTGTTAGTGTCTGGAGCGACCCATGGATTTTCGGATAATTACACCTCAGGACCCCTTGTCAAGTTGCCACAAGCTAATGCCAATCTGGTGGAAGAGCTCATTGATCAGGAGAATGGTGAATGAGACAGCATGAAAATTGAGGCAAACTTTGTGCCACCTCATATAGAAGGAATATGTAGAGTCACCGTGGGACATATGCCAGAGAATACCTGGGCCTGGAAACATGATAGACTTGGAAACTTCTCTACTTGGTCTGCATACAAAGCTCTATTACATTTGAAGAGACAGAATAAGAGTGCATCAAGTTCAGTGACTGTACCTATAAGTCATTGGCAGAAGTTGTGGAAAATCCCAGTGCCACCTAAAGTTTGTAATTTCTGGTGGAGGGTTATTCGCAAATTTGTGTCATGTCGTTCAGTTCTACAAAAGTGTCATACTAAGCAGATATCACTTTGCGAGGATTGTAGAGTGGAGGAAACAATTACATATGCACTGTTCTCTTGCACATGGCTAAGATTTTTTTGTCTGAACAAAAGTGTTTTATGTCGGTCGGAATTCCTAATCTCCACCCAGACTTTTGGGCAATTGATATTGTTGACAGCAAGGAAATATCAGAATCACTTGCTGTCACCATCTTAGTTGGGAGTTGGATAGTGTGGACAGAACGGAACAATAGGCGACGTGGGGAATGAAGTCGCTCGGTTCAGTCTTCTGTCAAATGTGCAATCGATACTATTCATGATCTTCCAACATTGGAAGGAGTGAAGAAGTATCGACTGCCAAAAGAGAATACGGTCTGGTTACCGCCTGAGGAAACCTTTATCAAGGTGAACGTCGATGCCAGCTATTCAGGAAACTTAGGTCACGGTGGCACCGGATTGGTGATTCGAAACCACTTTGGTGAGGTAATCAAAACTCAGGCTATGTGGTACCAATATGCGGAAAAATGCAAGGTTGATGGAAGCTTTGGTGATTCGGGATGGTATCCATTTAGCAATCGATCTTGGCTTCCGCAAAATTGTCATCGAGAGTGATGCACAGGAGATTGTTCGGATGTTCAATAATGCGGTTTTCGAGAGGGCAGATATTGCTTTCGTTTGTCACGAGGTCCAGGAGGTGAGCTCCGGTTTTGAATCATTCGTTCTTCGCCATGTAAACCGAGCAAATGTAGGGGTACATAGATGTGCCAGGCAAGCTAGTGAGGATCGCAGAAGATGTCTATGGGTTGACTATACGTCCTCTTTTCTTCCAGGTCGTACTATTCAGCTACATTGTAATCCTCCTGTTTAAGCAGTAGAGCCTGTGATTCTAAAAAAGAAGAAGACGAGGAAACTGTGTGACCGGTAGGAGTTAATTGCAAGGAACTACCACTCTTCGGCACATCGTAACGAATCAGTACCATTAGTCACATTTTTTGCAATTCAGTACCAACTCTAAGCCTAAGTGTTGCAAAACGGCCTGACAGTCGTATAAGCACGTATTGACTGTGTATCTGACCGACCGAGCCCACGTGTCAGGTGACACGGTGGCGTACCCGCGCGCGCCGCGTCGTTGACTCGGGCCCACCCGGCTCGGTCATTGTATCAGGCTCGGTCGGGTCGAACCCGAACGGGATGAACCCTAGCTTTCCTCTCCCCTCTCCCTCGCCCCTCTCTGTGCGGTTCTCTGGCGATGGCGGCGGCGACTCCCGGGTGCGGTGATGGTGCGGGCGGGTACGAAGACCTTCCCGGCCTCGGGAGCGATGACCACATCGGTCTGGACGACGGCGGCTCCAGTTTGTACTACTCCAGCGCCAACGATGAGGATTTGGAGGAGGAGGCGGCGCTGTCCATGGAGGACAGGGTGAGGCTAGCGGAGATTTGGGTGGCCAACCCTACCAGTAGCCATCACTGGACCAGTGGAGCTGGTTGTGGTGTGTTGTAAGTGCCTCTCTTCTCTCCTTCTTTCTGCCTATTTCAAAACCGGGGGGCTAGGGTTAGTTGCTCATGATATTTTAAATTTTTGCTGTCAATTGTAGTTTGGATGATGCTGTTTGGGATGTTCGGATTCACTTTGATGCACATCATAATTTGGATAGGAAGATATGCAGCTCAGATGTGACATTTCTAAACCTATATGCACTGATGCGAACACAAGGTTTTTCTTTCTCTGATGAACTGTACCACATGAAGAATTTAGGCAGATGAGAGGAGAGAGAGAGCATGGCTTAGAATTGATTGACACAAACATCAAACTTAGGCAACTAAAGAAGGAATATGAGCATAGTTTAGTTCTGAATTTGCTAGTGAGGGAAACAACCCCTTTTGTATGTCAAAGAGAAGAAGATTTAGTGAGATCAAATTTCAGTAATGTCTGTCAGAGAGAAGAAGCTCTAGCAACAATATTGTATGAACTAGCTGTTGTGTATGATCTCAATGAGCTTGTAGTTCTTGCTATTGATGAAGAAGGTGTTGTTTTTCATAGTCAGTGAAGCAGCAGTCCTACTCAACCTACTGCCGTGTGCACACAAGAGAGCAGAAACTTCAGAAAGGAGAAGCTCAAAGCTGTAATGGAGGAAGAGCCAGTGTTAGAGGAGGCACATAATAGTAGGGATGACTCTGAGGCTGCATATGACAGTGATAACAATCCTTTATGAATGGAGAAGTACATGATTTCTAAAGACACATAGATAATAGAGGGGAATATATTAGCAGAGCAAGAAGATCAAGATCAAGATGAAGATTCAGAAGAGGAACAAGTACATTATGAGGGTGACACTGAGGTTGAGGATTTGTTTGAGATGGAGGAGGAGGAGGAGGAGGAGGAGGAGGAGGAGAAGAAGGAGGAGGTTAATGTTGTTGCAAGAGAAGAACCACCACTGGAAAAACCTGCAAAAAGGAGGAAGAAACTGGCTGTTAGGAGAGGCCCCACTAGTAGGTCACATTCAAGTGTGTTAGAGGAGGTGAAACCTGATTTCATTCCTTCATCAGATGAAGAAGATGATGGGTTGTTGTTTGAGGATGAAGATGATGGACATGAGCCACTCTCATTTGTTCTAACTAAAGGGAGGAAGAGTAGGGCCCAGAAAAGGAAACCAAGGATCTAGGACAATGACAAACTTGAGCAACCACATCAGCAGTTATGTCTGTACATGTGCTTTAAGGATCAGCAACAATTCAGAGATGCTTTGTTGAGCTTGCACATCACACAGGCCAGAGACTTCACGTATCACAGAAACTCAGACCAAAGGATCATTGCCTGTTGTAAGCAAGAGCACTGCCAGTTTTGCATAGTTGCTGCATTTATCAAAGGGGAGAAGACTTTTGCTATTAAGGAAATAAGGCTAGAGCACACTTGCCCTAGCAGCACAGAGACATCAAGGATTAGTGCTAAGTGGCTTGCAAAGACCTATGAGTCATTGTTCAGGTCTGATCCAACCACTAGCATACACACTTTGATTGACAACTGCCAGGAGAAGTATGGTGTTGATGTGCCAAGGCACATGGCCTATAGGGCCAAAAACCTTGCTGTAGAAGCTGTGCTAGGAGAGCACAAGAAGAAGTATCCTAGACTTAGGGATTATGCTCATACCATCATGGATACAAACCCTAGCAGTAGAGTGTAGTTACAACAATTACTCCAAAAGCTACTACAAAAATACCACATCCAGGACCAAGGTTTCATGCTATGTTCTTCTACATAAATGGAGCAAGGGAGGGATTTCTGAATGGATGCAGACCATTCATTGGTTAGTTATGCCTTCCTTGTATTATATCACAACTTTTTAAATCTTTGTTATTGTACATCACGAATTTTCATTGTTTAGTAGTGCTTTATAGTGACTTAAATATATAGTATTGTTAGGTCAGGAGCTTAGTTGGCAGTGGATCATATATAGTGACTTAAATTGTTATTTGCTTGCAACAGCAGGTGTTGATGGATGCTTTATTAAGCTGACCACTGGTGCTCAAATCCTTGTTGCCACTGGAAGAGATGGCAATAACAATATTTTCCCACTTGCATTTGCTATTGTTGGATAAGTGGACACAACTAACTGGTGTTGGTTTCTGCACCAACTGAAGATATGTCTAGGAGAAGTTGGGAAATTTGGCCTTTATACTATCATGTCTGATAGACAGAAGGTATGCATGCATCTTCCTGTTATGTTCTTCTGCATTAGAGTTACTCTCTGCATTAGCATGTTATGTTCTAGATGCAGTAGTACAGCAGCTAAGTCTAGCATGCTATGTGAACAGGGGCTACTAAATGCAGTAAATCAAGTTTTTCCAAACTGCCATCAAAGATTTTGCCTTAGACACCTCTATGCAAATTTCTAGAGTGCTGGGTTTAGGGGGGAAGATATCAAGAAATGCATGGATAATGCCAGCTATGCTTATAACCAACACAAGTTTAACATTGCCATGAATTACCTGAAAAATGAGTGAGGAAGCTGGAAGTGGCTAAGTGGAATAATTAAGCACACATGGGCTAGGCATGCTTTTGAAACTAACTGCAAGACAGACTTGGTTGTTAACAACCTGTCTGAGGTGTTCAACAAGTACATCCTAGATTTTAGGAAAAAACCTATTAGGACTATGATTGATGGTATTAAGGACAAGCAGATGGCGAGGTTGTTGGGGAACGTTGCATGGGAAACAAAAAATTTCCTATGCTCACCAAGATCAATCTAGGAGATGACCATCTATGAGAGAGATTGCGTCTACATACCCTTGTAGATCGCTAAGCAGAAGTGTTAAGAAATGCGGTTGATGTAGTCGAACGTCTTCGCAATCCAATCATGATCCGTCCCGCGAACTCCCGATCCAAGTGCCGAACGGATGGCACCTCCATGTTCAACACACGTATGGCTTGATGACGCCTTCACCTCCTCGATCCAGCGAGCAGTGGTGAAGTAGTAGCTCAAGTCCTCCGGCAGCACGACGGCGTGATGACGGTGGTGGTGGAGAAATCTCAACAGGGCTTCGCCAAGCTTCACGGAGAAGAAGAAGGACTACGAGGGAGAGGGAGGGCAGCGTCGTGGCATAGATGGGTGCCGCTGCCCTCCCTCTACCCCTCTATATATAGGGGGAAGGGAGGAGGAGGGGTGCCCTAGGGTTTCCCTAGGGGGGCCGGCGGCCAGAAGGGGAAACCCTAGATGGGTTTTGGGTGCCCCCCCCCCCTTAGGTGCCTTTCCCACCAAGCAAGGGGGAGGCACTCCTGGGGCGCACCAACCCTTCCTGGTCTTGTAGGATGGGGTGAGGGGGCGCACAACCCCTTAGTGGGCTGGTGTGCCCCCTCCTCTAGGCCCATGAGGCCCCCCAACACTTGCCGGGGCCTCCCGAAACCCCTTTCGGTCATCCTGGTCACAACCCGGTGCCCCCGGAACACTTCCGGACTCCGATACCCTTTGTCCTATATATCAATCTTCACCTCCTGACCACTCCGGAGTTCCTCGTCACGTCCGGGATCTCATCCGGGACTCCGAACAACCTTCGGCAACCACCATAATGACTCAATTATACTTATATCGTCACCAAACGTTAAGTGTGTAGACCCAGCGGGTTCGAGAACTATGCAGACCTGACCGGGACACCTCTACGGTCAATAACCAATAGCGGGACCTTGATGCCCATATTGGTTCCTACATATTCTATGAAGATCTTATCGGTCGAACCTCGATGTCAAGGATTCAGCTAATCCTGTATGCAGTTCCCTTTGTCTATCGGTATGTTACTTGCCCGAGATTCGATCGTCGGTATCCCCATACCTAGTTCAATCTCATTACCGGTAAGTCTCTTTACTTGTTCCATAATACAAGATCTCGTGGCTAACTCATTAGTCACATTGCTTGCAAGCTCATTGTGATGATGTATTACTAAGTGGGCCCTGAGATACCTCTCCGTCACACGGAGTCACAAATCCCAATCCACTACAAGAAATATGTCAACTTGTGACCTTCTGTCAGTGACCATGGAAGAATTGGTCATAAATCTACGACCATTTGAGACCAATTGGTCAAAAGCTGTTCGGGGGGCTCCAAACCCTAAATTCTTTGGATCATATCTTCGTCAAATATGTCAAAACCTTCCTCGCCTAGTTCAAATATAATTCAACAATATTCATTTTCCTATTCTGTTCAGAACATCACTTTGTGAAGGAAGTTCTATTTATATATTCTTGATTGCCCTAAAAAATTTTGGGCACTCTTTCCTATCCAAATCATTGCCTCATGACATAATTCAGCTCCATTTTCCTAGTAAATGTTCCTCGGCAAATTTCCAAAGTTTTTGTTCAGCTAGAAGCTTTGTGAAGGAAGTACTAGCTATGCATATCCTAATGAGTTGAATTTTTGACACATCTTTTATATGCCCATATCATAGCTCTCCACAAAATTTTAGCTCCATCTAACAATCCATGAGAGCTCACCATCCAATCTTTGTTTCTAGTAATATTTTCAGTTTGTGAAGCAACTATATTTTATATTGCTTTATAATTTCTAAAAATTTACCAGGACATGACCCTGCCCATAGAACCTCCCTCCACCAAATTTTAGCTCATTTAATATAACCATTTTTCCTCAATATTTTTCCCAATTTTCTGTTCAGTGGAGAGCGTTGTGAAGGAAGTACCATTTTTATATATCCAAATGGCATAAAATTTGTACAGTGTCTTAATATGCCCAAATTATCACCCTCCTACAAATTGCATCTCAATCAAATCATCTATGTGAGCCCAGCTTCAATTTTTATTTTCTATCCAGATTGACACAATGCAAAGCAAGTGCTATCTATACCCCTCCTATTGCCCTCAAACTTTTTGGTCAATTTTCCATATCCAAATCATTGCCACATGCCAATATTCAGCTCTATTTGCCTAGTAAATCTTCCTCGGCAAATTTCCAAAGTTTTTGTTCAGCTAGAAGCTTTGTGAAGGAAGTACTAGATAGGAATATCCTAATGAGTTGAATTTTTGCCACATATTCTATATGCCAAATTCATAGCTCTACACAAAATTTGAGCTCTATATAACAATCCATGTGAGCTCACCATCGAATCTTTGTTTCTGATAATATTTTCAGTTTGTGAAGCAACTACATTTTATATTGCTTTATAATTGCTGCCAATTTACCAGCACATTAACCTGACCATGTAAACTCCCTACACCAAATTTCAGCACAATCCAATCATCTATGTAAGTCCAGCTTCAATTTCTATTTTCTGTCCAGATTGGCACGTTGCAAAGCAAGTGCTATCTAGACACCTCCTATTGTCCTCAAACTTTTTGTGCCATCTTACATATCCAAATCATTGCCACATTTCAATATTCAGCTCCATTTGCCTATTAAATCTTCCTCAACAAATTTCCAAAGTTTCTATCCAGAGAGAAGCTTTGTGAAGGAAGTACAAGCTAGGTTTATCCAAATGGTATAAACTTATTACAGTGCTTTACTATGCCCGAATGACCATACTCCACAAAATTTTAGCTCAATCCATTTATCCATTTGAGCCCAGCTTCAATATCCATATTTCTGCCCGATGTGGTACTTTGCAAAGCAAGTGCCATCTAAGCTCCTCCATTTGAGCTAAAAATTTGCCAGGATAGTATCCCTAGTAGATTATCATCCTCAGCCAAAACTCAGGCCCATTGGCCATGTGAATTTCCCGTACTGCTAATCAAACACTTGGCTGCAAATTAATGTTTGAGCATAGTTCGGTCTCCTCGTGAGATTCTTCTGTTGTCATTTTCTTCCTAGCACCTACCTGGGGAGTGCCCAACCCACTAGACATGCCTAGGCCGCCCAGAACGCATGGCAACGCCACGGTCATGTGGTGACCACGCGGCGGGCATGCGAGTTTACGCGCTTTGGAGTTGGGGCCCTGGGCCACTGTCCAAACCTCGACGTATCACCACCAAACCATGTTTTTCTGCTTAAATAGATACTTATGTAAATAGAAATGATTTTTGGAAAAAATAAAGAGCAAACTATAAGGCAGCTGTAGTTCAAATTTAAATTTGACCCGTTTCCTGCTGAATCGGCAAAAATTTATCTTTTTCACGAGAGGTGGATAAAAGCTTTGGACACCCAACCATTTTGTCAATTGTGCATTAAATATGGCCTAGTATTTTATAAAACTGATTTGGTACAATTTTGCAACAAATATATGGTAGGTCCTTCACAAAAAATCCTCATTTTGGGCACTCGAAAAATGGAAAATGATTTTTTCGTCCAAAGAAAATGAAAACTTCCTTAGGCAACATTGTTTTCCATTCCAATATGCACCCTTGTGCACAATATGAGATCATTTGAACAAACTATGCCATGAATGTGGCCATAAGATTGATCATTTGGCTTGAAAGCCATTGATCTCCACACAGGATAGCTCGTTTCTGAGAACACTTTTTTAAAATAATTATCGTATTATAAGTTTATTATTTTTCCTGGTAACTTGGCCACATATAATGACACAATGCGAAGGTTTTCCAATTTTTTGATTTTTTTTGAATTTTTCATGCCCGTTTCAAAATGCGGTCAAAACGGTGGGCATGACCGTTCCTAGCTAGTGGTTGAATCTTGGAAAACTTTTAGTGTTTCTCTGATTAAATAGATACTTTTGTACCTAGAAATGATTTTTGGGAAAAATAAAGAGCAAACTATGAGGCAGCTGCAGTTCAAATTTGACCCGCTTCCAACTAAATCGGCAGAAATTTGTCTTTTTCACGAGAGGTGGATAAAAGCTTTTGACACCCAACCATTTGGTTAATTGTGCATTAATTATGGCCTAGTATTTTAGAAAAAATTGATTTTGTCCAATTTTGCAACAATTATTTGGTAGGTTCTTCACAAAAAAACCTCATTTTGGGCACTCGAAAAATGGAAAATGATTTTTTCGTCCAAAGAAAATGAAAACTTCCTTAGGTAACATTGTTTGCCATTCCAATATGCACCCTTGTGCACAATATGAGATCATTTTAACAAACTACGCCATGAATGTGGCCATAAGATTGATCATTTGGCTTGAAAGCCATTGATCTCCACACATGATAGCTCGTTTCTGAGAACACTTTTTAAAAATAATTATCGTATTACAAGTTTATTATTTTTCCTAGTAACTTGGCCACATATAATGACATAATGCGAAGGTTTTCCAATTTTTTGATTTTTTTTGAATTTTTCGTGCCCGTTTCAAAATGCGGTCAAAACGGCGGGCATGACCGTTCCTAGCTAGTGGTTGAATCTTGGAAAACTTTTGGTGTTTCTCTGATTAAATAGATACTTTTGTACCTAAAAATGATTTTTGGGAAAAATAAAGTGCAAACTATGAGGCAGCTGCAGTTCAAATTTGACCCGCTTCCTCCTGAATCGGCAGAAATTTGTCTTTTTCATGAGAGGTGGATAAAAGCTTTTGACACCCAAACATTTGATCAATTGTGCATTAAATATGGCCTAGTATTTTAGAAAATTGATTTGGTCCAATTTTGCAACAATTATTTGGTAGGTTCTTCACAAAAAAACCTCATTTTGGGCACTCGAAAAATGGAAAATGATTTTTTCGTCCAAAGAAAATGAAAACTTCCTTAGGCAACATTGTTTGCCATTCCAATATGCACCATTGTGCACAATATGAGATTATTTGAACAAACTATGCCATGAATGTGGCCATAAGATTGATCATTTGGCTTGAAAGCCATTGATCTCTACATATGATAGCTCGTTTATGAGAACACTTTTTTAAAATAATTATCGTATTACAAGTTTATTATTTTTCCTGGTAACTTGGCCACATATAATGACATAATGCGAAGGTTTTCTAATTTTTTGATTTTTTTTGAATTTTTCATGTCCGTTTCAAAATGCGGTCAAAACGGCGGGCATGACCATTCCTAGCTAGTGGTTGAATCTTGGAAAACTTTTAGTGCTTCTCTGATTAAATAGATACTTATGTACCTAGAAATGATTTTTTGGAAAAAATAAAGAGCAAACTATAAGGCAGCTGCAGTTCAAACTTGACCCGCTTCCAGCTGGATCGGCGGAAATTTGTCTTTTTCACCAAAGGTGGGTCGGTACTTTTGACACCCAACCATTTGGTTAATTGTGCATTAAACATGGCCTAATACTTTATAAAATTGATTTGGTCCAATTTTGCAACAAATATATGGTAGGTCCTTTACAAAAAAACTTATTTTGGGCACTCAAAAAATGGAAAATTGGTTTTTCGTGAAAATAAAATAAAAAATCCCTTTGGCAACATTGTTTGTAATTCCAAGATGCAAACTTGTGCGAAATATGGAATCATTTGAACAAACTATGATGCAGCTGTAGTTAAAATTTGACCCGCTTCGTAGTGAATCGACGAAAATCCCACCTAGTATGAAACTACCTCTAGTTATTCGAGGGAACTGTACTTAAACATTGTCATAAAAAGAGAAGGGAACTTATCGCCGGGCGTTGTGGTGCTGCGTTGGATCTCCCCGACGCTGCAATGGAGCTTCGTCGGGCATCGTGGTGCTTCGTTGGAGCTCTTAGCACGCCGTTGAGAGCTGTAATGGAGCTTCGTGGGGATGTTATCGGTGCTGCGTTGAAGCTTTTTCACGCTCGGTGCTGTCGTGACATATTGATGTGATCGAACGACCGCCAATGCGCAGATCGGGCGGCTAGCTAGGCAGATGATTTCTAGACAGAATCATCTGGCTGACTCGTAGTTCTTTGCTTATTGCTAATCGATTAAGACCAATTTACATGGTCATAACATCATCAAAGCCTATACTTCCTTCTGATTGGTCTATGGACATGTCACGCGGATCAAGCATCAGAGACCGTCGGATATTCCCAAATCCAACGGCCCACACCCCCTCACCCTCTCACCCCTCGTCCACCCGCAGCCCAACCACCCAAACCCTAACTCAGATCCCCTCCCACTCCAGCCGCCACTGCCCCTTCTCCCTCCCAGATCCAATCCAAGTCAGAACCCCTCGCCCTCCCACCCCCGGCCTCCATCTCCATTCCTGCGCACATCGGCCACCTCCCTCCGGTGGAGCTCGACCCCCACCTTCCAAGCACCGCTGCTCCACCCTCTCCCGCGCCCCTCGATCCCAGATCACCGTCTCCAAGTCACCCTCTCCTCCCTCAGATCTCGATCCGCCGCCGCCCACCATCGACGACCCTCACCATAGACGAGATCGAGCTCCTCCCTCCCTCCTGTTCTCCCCCAGCCTTATCCGCTCCGAGCCAACCAACCACTCTGTCCTTGGGATTTTGCCGCGCGGCGCCTCGTCTTGCCGGCCCGGCGACCACAGGCAGGCAGTCCACGGCCAGGATGGTGGCGTGCCCCGCCGCGACCACGTACGCGCACGGCACTCCGTGCCTCCCCTCCCTCTCCTACGGTTCCTAACAGACGCGCTCCTCTTCTCTCCTTGGGTGACATGCAGGGCTCGCGGCGGTGGTGCACTGGGTGATGAGCCTGCCGAGGCTGTCGTCGCCGTCGGCGTCCCCGGAGTTGGCGCAGGAGGGGCTGGCCGGCGTCCCCCGTCGACGTCCTCCTCCCTCTTTTCCTGCGTGACCTGGAGGAGGATGGAGTGGGCGGACATCGTCTAAGGCCAGGCCAAGTCGGACCGGGAGGAGACCATGGCGCCGCCCCATCGTGGTCGTCCTCGTTCACCTTTGCTCCAGCAGCGTTGCCTTAGGAGAGGGGGGACACCGGCGGCTGCCGAAGCATGCCGTGGACTGGAGCGACCAAGGCCGGAATGGGGTGTGGGAGAAGCTGCCGGCTGGCGGATCTGGTAAGACAACAAGTACTACACTGGAACCTACTACCTTCTACTAGTCCTTTTCTGCTCAGTTACTACATACGGAGTACTAGTACTACTTACAGTAGATTGCTAGACTTTGCTCCTGAACCTGAACCTCAAATCCCTTTGCTACTGGCTAGGGCGCCCTTCCCTGTTTTCTGCGGATGTATTACTATTTTTCGTTTGCCTGAAAAACCAAGGAGCTACTACCTAGTATAAGAATCTCTGAATCTGTCATAGAAACACCATACCAGACAACCATATTTCAGGCAGATGCATGTTATCAATCATTCCTGGCAATCTTATTTCCTTATATTAAATAAGTACTCGTATGTTTTGAGTGATTCGTTGCTTGAAGCCAGGCAGTAAGTATATGGCAAGCCCTTCAATTATATACGGTGATTTAATTGTTGCTTCAAGTGCTTTTTTTTATAAGCTGCAAGCCATCCAGCGACATGTTTGAATTTATTTGTACAAGTCAGCAAAATGGACAAGAAACATCATAACCAGAAGTTGAACTATCATCCACTGTTATGATTCCCTTTTGAGCGCTGCGGTGATTCAGAAGCAACAAATCATAACAATTAGATCGGCCTCTCCAGCCAAGCTCCTTACAGATTCTTTTTTTTAAAGAACTATCCTTACAGCACAGTTATGGGCTACGTATTTCTAGTTACTTTATATGAAGAAACACTTACCTTGTAGCCATCTAATATGCAATTCTAATAATATGTGATGCCTGATTTTTTTAGTTGTACATGCCATTCGTGCATGAATTCCTTTTCTTATGTACCAACTCCCTAATCATGTTTTGTGTTTTCAGTTTGCTATATTAGGAGAACCTGGTGTGCTATATGGGGAAGCAAAGCAGCAGCCCACAACCCGACCTGTGACTCCAGATGAAGGCACCACGACGCACCATGATTATCCCTTGGAAGGTCAGCTCCTGGACAATAACTTTCTCTCAATTTGTGCTCTGCTTGATGCAAGTTGTAATGTGCAGGGCTTCCGAGTTTGCACCCCGCCGTCCGGATGGAGTAAGGAGGGGGCATCGTCCACACCGTGGAGTTGGTTGAGCCTTGAGTGCGACCGGGAGAAGCAGGGCATCGTCTGGGGTCATCTCTTGCTTGTGCCGTGGTAAGAACAGAGTGCCACTCTTTGTCGTGCATGTATCAAAATGGCAGAAATGTCGAATACATGTTCGCTCTCAGCTGGGATACATGGTTGTACTTAGTTATGTGATTTATTCATGTTCGTGCTGCTTGTTAAGCCATTATCTGTATGTCATTGCTACCCCGTTGTGTATCTCTCTTTTCTTGTGTGCTGCATTGTAGATATGCTTGATGGAGTGAATGCTTTCAGTTCTGGTTGTGTCAAATCTTTACTCTGTACCATGCTTAGTGTTTACTGTACTGAGGCATTGGCCATCGGAATTTTGGCGTGTATGTATAATTTTAGTTCTGGATGTGTCCAATGCAAACATTACTATCAACTGTTAAATTGATTCTAAAATTTCTCATTAACTTCATTTCAGACGATGATTTCTGGAAATGGTACCAATTTATTGTTGGCCTGCATGTGCTATGTACCTTGCTTTGGTTTTAAGTAGCAAGTGCCTTAGTACCTTTTCTGTCATGTGGTGTCCATGGATTGAAATCTTGGCTGTTATATATTGATTGTAGTATCGAAAATGCCTCAAACCTGAAATACTTAAAATAGATTCTCGTTCGTTTCTTGTTAGTTTCGATACCCATATACCTGCCCTGTATTAGCTCTTTCCTTTTGTGCATGTTAATTCAGTGTTTGTGTTGATTTGATGCCAATGTTCAGAAACAAGATTTTGATGGATGGGTTTATGTGTTCTGCTGGTATATATGCACACAGAATGGCCTTCATTATTTTGTATCTACTGTTAGATTTGCTTTTATTTTGTTTCTAACCGTTTTGTTCTATAACGTGCAGATGCTGGCCTTTCATGTTTTGTCGCGAGCATCAAGACGAAGAAGTCGGAAGAAGCATAGTTCTAGCTCATTGGAGCTAGTTCAAGGAGTAATGAAGCTCTTGATGCTGATCCTGTTGGAACAAACTGAAGCACGAACTTGGCTCATGTGACAGATTGTACACTTGTAGAGCTTATTATACTGTGATCGCATTTGTATGTGTGTTAGATGATGTAACAGATTGCTTCTTGTTATTTGAAGTATTACATCTGTTTTCTGTCTATTTTGATTTAAATACTGGTTTAATTACCGGCATATTGAAGTCTGAGGAACATGACCATGACAACAAGGACCCACAAACCAGAATCGGACATTTGGGGCCCATTTAGAAACTGACAATTGGGACCCAGTTGCAAAAAAGAAAAAAAAGGCCACAACCCAAAAATAAAAAGGCTGAAATATTGGGCCTAGCCCGTGTAGCTGACCAAAATTGGCAGGAAAAAAATATATAAATGGACTGAATTAATGGGCTTGGCCCATATAGACACCGAATTGGACCGGGCTGATTCTAATCAATGACCTTTTCATTTGGTCGCAACTTTGCCACGTCAGCTTGCCACGTCGGATCCGACGTGGCCTGGGCAGACAACCAACGACCTTTTGTTTTGGTCGTTGCCTTCAATGACCTTATCACAAAGAAGGTCGTTAATTTCCATTAAAGACGGTCAGCTTTTGACCATCTGTTTTTGGTCACAAAAAGGTCGCAAATGAAAAACAATGACCATTCAGCGACCAATAGTGATGGTCGCAAGTTGACATATTTCTTGTAGTGATCGTGATCCATGCCAACTCAACAGACACCCTCGGAGATACCTGTAGAGCACCTTTAAAGTCACCCAGTTACGTTGCGATGTTTGGTACACACAAGGTACTCCTCCGGTGTCAGTGAGTTGCATGATCTCATGGTCATAGGAACATATACTTGACATGCAGAAAATGATAACAATAAACTTGACATGATCATATGCTACATTCATAGTTTGGGTCTTGTCCATCACATCATTCTCCTAATGATGTGATCCCATTATCAAATGACAACTCATGTCTATGGCTAGGAAACCATAGCCATCTTTGATCAACGAGCTAGTCCGGTAGAGGCTCACTAGGGACATGTTGTTGTCTATGTATCCACACATGCATTTGAGTTTCCGATCGATACAATTATAGCATGGATAATAAACGATTATCATGAACAAGGAAATATAATAATAACCATTTTATTATTGCCTCTAGGGCATATTTCCAACAGTCTCCCACTTGCACTAGAGTCAATAATCTAGTATTACATGGTAATGAATCTAACACCCATAGAGTTCTGGTGTTGATCATGTTTTGCCCGTGGAAGAGGTTTAGTCAACGGGTCTGCAACATTCAGATCAGTATGTACTTTGCAAATGTTTATATCCTCCTCCTTGACTGCATCATGGATGGAGTTGAAGCATCACTTTATGTGTCTGGTCCTCTTGTGAAACCTTGGTTCCTTGGCTAGAGAAATGGCACCAGTGTTGTCACAGAACAGAGTCATTGGGTTCAGTACATTGGGCACAACTCCAAGATCTGTCATGAACAGCTTCATCTAGACACCTTCCTTTTGCTGCCTCCGGGGCAGCTATGTACTCCACTTCGCATGTATAGAATCAGCTACCACGCTTTGCTTGGAACTGCACCAGCTAACCGCTCCCCCATTTAGAATATATTCATATCCGTTTTGAGACTTAGAGTCATCCGGATCAGTGTCAAAGCTTGCATCGATGTAACCCTTTATGACCAGCTCTTGATCACCTCCATAAACGAGAAACAATTCCTTAGTCCTTTTCAGGCACTTAAGGATATTCTTCACCGCTGTCCAGTGATCCATTCCTGGATTACTTTGAAACCTTTTGGACATAATTATGGCAAGGCTGACATCCGGTCTTGTGCACAGCATCGCATACATGATAGAGCCTATGGCAGAAGCATAGGGGATGACACTCATCTTTTCTCTATCCTCTGTAGTCGCTGGGCATTGAGTCTTATTCAACTTCACACCTTGCAAAACAGGCAAGAACCCCTTCTTGGACTGATCCATTTTGAACTTCTTCAAAATCTTATCAAGGTACGTGCTTTGTGAAAGTCCTATTAGGCGTCACGATCTATCTCTATAGATCTTGATGCCTAATATGAAAGCTGCTTCTCCTAGGTCCTTCATTAAAAAACTCTTGTTCAAATATTCCTTCATGTTTTCCAAAAGTTCTATATTGATTCTAATCAGCAATATGTCATCCACATATAATATTAGAAACGCTATAGAGCTCCCACTCACTTTCTGGTAAATACAAGATTCTCCAAAAACTTGTATAAACCCAAACGCTTTGATCACCTCATCAAAGCAAAGATTCCAACTCCGAGATGCTTGCACCAGTCCATAAATGGATCGCTGGAGTTTGCACACTTTGTCATCATTCTCTGGATCGACAAAACCTTTCGGTTGCAGCATATACAACTCTTCCTTAAAGAAACCGTTGAGGAACGTTGTTTTGACATCCATCTGCCAGATTTCATAATCGAAAAATGCAGCTATTGCCAACATGATTCTGACAGACTTAAGCATCGCTACGGGTGAGAAAGTCTCATCGTAGTCAACTCCTTGAACTTGTGAAAACCCCTTTGCCACAAGTCGAGCTTTATAGACGGTGACATTAACGTCCGCGTCCGTCTTCTGCTTGAAGATCCATTTATTCTGAATGGCCTTTCGCCCTTCAGGTAATACTTCCAAAGTCCATACTTTGTTTTCATACATGGATCCCATCTCGGATTTCATGGCATCTAACCATTCGTTGGAATCCAGGCCCACCATCGCTTCTCCAAAGCTCGTAGGTTCATCGTTGTCCAACAACATGACCTTTAAGATAGGGTTACCGTACCACCCAGGAGTAGTACGCACCCTTGCCGACCTACGAGGTTCGATAGTAACTTGATCTGAAGCTTCATGATCATCATCATTAGCTTCCTCTTCAACTGACATAGGTGTCACAGAATCATCTTTCTGTGTTGTGCTACTCTCTGGTTGAATTTAAAGGTTCAACAACCTCATCAAGTTCTATCTTCCTCCCACTCAATTCTTTCGAGAGAAACTCTTTCTCGAGAAAGGACCCGTTCTTAGCGACAAACACTTTGCCCTCGGATCTGAGATAGAAGGTATACACAATCGTCTCCTTTGGGTATCCTATGAAGACGCATTTGTCCGCTTTGGGTTCGAGCTGTTCTGGCTGAAGCCTTTTGACATAAGCATCACAGCCCCAAACCTTAAGGAACGACAGCTTAGGTTTCTTGCCAAACCATAGTTCATATGGTGTTGTCTCTATGGACTTAGATGGTGCCCTATTTAAAGTGAATGTAGCTGTCTCTAACGCATAAGCCCAAAACGATAGTGTCAGATCGGCAAGAGACATCATAGAATGCACAATATCCAATAAGGTACGATTACGACGTTTGGACACACCATTATGCTATGGTGTTCCAGGTGGCGTCAACTATGAAACAATTCCACATTGTCTTAAGTGATTGCCAAACTCATAACTCAGATATTCTCCCCCTCAATCGGATCGTAGGAATTTAATCTTCTTGTTATGATGATTCTCAACTTCACTCTGAAATTGCTTGAACTTTTCAAATGTTTCAGACTTATGCTTAATTAAGTAAATATACCCATATCTACTCAAGTCATCGGTGAAGGTGAGAAAGTAACGATAGCCACCGCGCACGTCAACACTCATCGGACCACACACATTAGTATGTATGATTTCCAACAAGTCACTTGCCCGTTCCATTGTTCCGGAAAACTGAGTTTTGGTCATCTTGCCCATGAGGCATGGTTCGCATGTGTCAAGTGATTCGAAATCAAGTGACTCCAAAAGCCCATCAGCATGGAGTTTCTTCATGCGCTTTACACCAATATGACCTAAGCGGCAGTGCCACAAGAAAGTGGTACTATCATTATCAACTCTACATCTTTTGGCATCAATGTTATGAACATGTGTATCATCACTATCGAGATTCAGCAAGAATGGACCCCTCACATTGGGTGCATGACCATAAAAGATATCACCCATTTAAATAGAACAACCATTATTCTCTGATTTAAATGATTAACCATCTCGTATTAAAAAAGATCCAGATATAATGTTCATGCTCAACGCAGGCACTAAATAACAGTTATTCAGGTTCATCACTAATCACGATGGTAATCGAAGAGCGAGCGTGCCGACGGCGATCACATCAACCTTGGAACCATTACCCACACGCATCGTCACTTCGTCCTTTGCCAGCCTCCGTCTATTCCGTAGTTCCTGCTTTGAGTTGCAAATGTGAGCAACCGAACCGATATCAAATACCCAGGCACTACAACGAGAGTTGGTAAGGTACACATCAATAACATGTATATCATATATACCTTTGTTAACGTTGGCCCCCTTCTTGTCGGCTAGATACTTGGGGCAGTTCCGCTTCCAGTGGCCAGTTCCCTTGCAATAGAAGCACTCAGTCTCCAGCTTGGGTCCAGCCTTGGGTTTCTTCACAGGAGGAGCAACTGCTTTGCCACCTCTCTTGAAGTTTCCCTTCTTTCCCTTGCCTTTCTCGAAACTAGTGGTTTTATTCACCATCAACACTTGATGCTCCTTCTGGATGTCTGACTCAGCGACTTTCAGTATCGCGAACAGCTCAGAGACTGACTTGCTCATCCCTTGCATGTTATAGTTCAACACAAAGCTCTTGTAGCTAGGTGGTAGCGATTGAAGAGCTCTGTCAGTGACAGCCTCTGTCGGGAGCTCAACTCCCAACTCAGCCAGACGGTTGTAGTACACAGACATTCTGAGTATGTGCTCACTGACAGACCCGTTCTCCTCCATCTTGCAGGCATAGAATTTATCGGAGGTCTCATACCTCTCGATCCGGGCATTCTTCTCAAAGATAAACTTCAACTCCTGGAACATCTCATATGCTCCATGACATTCAAAACACCTTTGAAGTCCCGGCTCTAAGCCATACAGCATGGCGAACTGAACTATTGAGTAGTCATCAACACGCGACTGCCAGGCATTCATGTTGGGAAACGTTGCATGGAAAACAAAAAAATTCTACGCACACGCAAGATCTATCCATGGAGATGCATAACTACGAGAGGAAAGAGTGTGTCTACGTACCCTTGTAGACCGTAAGCAGAAGTGTTTATCAACGCGGTTGATGTAGTCGAACACCTTCGCGATCCAACCGATCAAGTACCAAAAGTACGACACCTCCGCGTTCAGCACACGTTCAGCTCGATGACGTCCTCGCCTTCTTGATCCAGCAAGACGGGCAAAGTAGTAGATGAGTTCCAGCAGCACGATGGTGTGGTGACAGTGATGGTGAACTTGTTCGCGTAGGGCTTCGTCGAGCACTAAAGAAAAACTGGACGGAGGACTAAACTGTGGAGAGGGGCGCCGCACACGGCTAAGAGATTGTCGTCGTCTTGTGTGGCGCCCCCTCCCTCATATATATAGTGGGGGGAGGGGAGGTAGCTAGGAGGCTCCCCAAGGGTGGCCGGCCGGCCCCCTTGGGCTCCTGCCCTCTAGCGCCCTCCCCCCTTCCTTGTATGCCTGCGGGGGGAAGACAGGAGGAGGTGCCCCCTTTCCTTCCTCCTAGTTGGAGGGAAGGAAAGAGGGGCTAGCCCTCCCCCCTTTCCATCCCTAGGGCCAGCGGCCAAGGGAAGGGGCGCGCCAGCCCCTTGTGGGCTGGTGTGTTCCCTCGTCTTGGCCCATAAGGCCAATTAACCTCCCGGGGCTTCCCGGAAGCCCTTCCGGTGATCCGATGAATACCCGGTTCACTCCGAAACCTTTCTGATGTCCGAATAACATCGTCCTATATATCAATATTTACCTCCGGACCATTCCGGAGTTCCTCGTCATGTCCGTGATCTCATCCGAGACTCCGAACAACATTCGGTCACCAAATCACATAACTCATATAACACTATATCGTCAATGAACGTTAAGCGTGCGGACCCTGCGGGTTCGAGAACTATGTAGACATGACTGAGACACCTCTCCGGTCAATAACCTATAGCGGAACCTGGATGCCCATATTGGTTCCTACATATTCTATGAAGATATTTATCGGTCGAACCGTTATGACAACATACGTAATTCCCTTGTCTGTCGGTATGTTACTTGCCCGAGATTCAATCGTCGGTATCTTCATCCCTAGTTCAATCTTGTTACCGGCAAGTCTCTTTACTCGTTCCATAATTCATCATCTCTTAACTAACTCCTTAGTCATTTTTCTTGCAAGCTTCTTGTGATGTGTATTACCGAGAGGGCCCATAGATACCTTTCCGATACACGGAGTGACAAATCCCAATCTCGATCCATGTCAACTCAATAGACACCTTTGGAGATACCTGTAGAGCATCTTTATGATCACCCAGTTATGTTGTGATGTTTGATAGCACACAAGGTATTCCTCCGGTATCCGGGAGTTGCATGATCTCATAGTCGAAGGAATATGTGTTTGACATTAAGAAAGCAATAGCAATAAACTGAATGATCATATGCTCAGCTAACAGATGGGTCTTATCCATCACATCATTCTCCTAAAGATGTGATCCCGTTATCAAGTGACAACACATGTCTATGGACAGGAAACCTTAACCATCTTTGATCAACGAGCTAGTCTAGTAGAGGCTTACTAGGGACACGGTATTTGTTTATGTATTCACACATGTATTTAAGTTTCCGATCAATACAATTCTAGCATGAATAATAAACCTTTATCATGAATAAGGAAATATAATAATAACAACTTTATTATTGCCTCTAGGGCATATTTCCATCAGTCTCCCACTTGCACTAGTGTCAATAATGTAGATTACATTGTAATGATTCTAACACCCATGGAGTCTTGGTGCTGATCATGTTTTGCTCCCGGAAGAGGCTTAGTCAATGGGTCTGCTACATTCAGATCCGTATGTATTTTGCAAATCTCTATGTCTCCACCCTTGACCTTTTCACGAATGGAGTTGAAGCGTCTCTTGATGTGTTTCGTTCTCTTGTGAAACCTGGATTCCTTCGCTAAGGCAATTGCTCCAGTGTTGTCATAAAAGATTTTCATTGGACCCGATGCACTGGGTATTACACCCAGATCGGATATGAACTCCTTCATCCAGACTCCTTCATGTGCTGCTTCCGAAGCAGCTATGTACTCCGCTTCACACACAGATCCTGCCACGACGTTCTACTTGGAACTGCACCAACTGACAGTTCCACCATTCAATATAAATCCGTATCCGGTTTGTGACACAGAGTCATCCGGATCAGTGTCGAAGCTTGCATCGACGTAACCCTTTACGACGAGCTGTTCATCACCTCCATAAACGAGAAACATTTCCTTGGTCCTTTTCAGGTACTTCAGGATATTCTTGACCGCTGTCCAGTGATCCACTCCTGGATTACTTTGGTGCCTCCCTACCAAACTTATGGCAAGGCACACATCAAGTCTGGTACATAGCATAGCATACATGATAGAACCTATGGCTGAGGCATAGGGAATGACTTTCATTTTCTCTCTATCTTCTGCTGTGGTCGGGCTTTGAGTCTGACTCAATTTCACACCTTGTAACACAGGCAAGAACCCTTTCTTTGACTGATCGATTTTGAACTTCTTCAAAGCTTTGTCAAGGTATGTGCTTTGTGAAAGTCCTATTAAGCGTCTCGATCTATCCCTATAGATCTTGATGCCCAATATATAAGCAGCTTCACTGAGGTCTTTCATTGAAAAATTCTTATTCAAGTATCCTTTTATGCTATCCAGAAATTCTATATCATTTCCAATCAACAATATGTCATCCACATATAATATCGGAAATGCTACAGAGCTCTCACTCACTTTCTTGCAAATACAGGCCTCACCGTAAGTCTGTATAAAACCATATGCTTTGATCACCACATCAAAGCATATATTCCAACTCTGAGATGCTTGCACCAGTCCATAGATGGATCGCTGGAGCTTGCACACTTTGTTAGCACCTTTAGGATCGACAAAACCTTCTGGTTGCATCATATACAATTCTTCTCTAAGAAATCCATTAAGGAATGCAGTTTTGACATCCATTTGCCAGATTTCATAATCATAAAATGCGGCAATTGCTAACATGATTTGAACAGACTTAAGCATCGCTACGGGTGAGAAAGTCTCATCGTAGTCAACCCCTTGAACTTGTCGAAAACCTTTTGCGATAAGTCGAGCTTTGTAGACAGTGATATTACCATCAGCGTCCGTCTTCTTCTTGAAGATCCATTTATTCTCTATGGCTTACCGATCATCGAGCAAGTCCACCAAAGTCCACACTTTGTTCTCATACATGGATCCTATCTCAGATTTCATGGCCTCAAGCCATTTATCGGAATCTGGGCTCATCATAGCTTCTTCATAGTTCGTAGGTTCGCCTTGGTCTAATAACATGACTTCTAGGACAGTATTACCATACCACTCTGGTGCGGAACATGTTCTGGTTGACCTACGAAGTTCAGTAGTAACTTGATCTGAAGTTTCATGATCTTCATCAATAGCTTCCTCTCTAGTTGGTGTAGGCATCACGGGAACAGTTTTCTCTGATGTGCTACTTTCCAACTCGAGAGAAGGTACAATTACCTCATCAAGTTCTACTTTCCTCCCACTCACTTCTTTCGAGAGAAACCCCTTCTCTAGAAAGGACCCATTCTTAGCAACAAAGATCTTGCCTTCGGATCTGTGGTAGAAGGTGTACCCAATAGTTTCTTTAGGGTATCCTATGAAGACGCACTTCTCCGATTTGGGTTTGAGCTTATCAGGCTGAAGCTTTTTGACAGAAGTGTCAGATCCCCAAATTTTAAGAAATGACAGCTTTGGTTTCTTGCCAAACCATAGTTCATACGGTGTCGTCTCAACGGATTTAGGTGGTGCCCTATTTAATGTGAATGCGGCTGTCTCTAATGCATAACCCCAAAATGATAAAGGCAAATCGGTAAGAGACATCATAGAATGCACCATATCTAATAGAGTACGGTTATGACGTTCGGACACACCAATACGCTGTGGTGTTCCAGGTAACGTGAGTTCTGAAACTATTCCACATTGTTTTAAATGAAGGCCAAACTCGTAACTCAAATATTCGCCTCCACGATCAGATCGTAGAAACTTTATTTTCTTGTTATGATGATTCTCCACTTCACTCTGAAATTCTTTGAACTTTTCAAATGTTTCAGACTTGTGTTTCATCAAGTAGATATACCCATACCTACTCAAATCATCTGTGAAGGTGAGAAAATAACGATACCCGCCGTGTGCTTCAACACTCATTGGACCGCATACATCGGTATGTATTATTTCCAATAAGTAATTAGCTCGCTCCATTGTTCCAGAGAACAGAGTTTTAGTCATCTTGCCCATGAGGCATGATTCGCAAGTATCAAATGATTCATAATCAAGTGATTCCAAAAGTCCATCCGCATGGAGTTTCTTCATGCGCTTTACACCAATATGACCTAAATGGCAGTGCCAGAAGTATGTTGCACTATCATTATCAACTTTGCATCTTTTGGCATCAATATTATGAATATGTGTATCACTACGATCGAGATTCAATAAGAATAGACCATTCCTCAAGGGCGCATGTCCATAAAAGATATTACTCATATAAATAGAACAACCATTATTCTATGACTTAAATGAATAACCGTCTCGCATTAAACAGGATCCAGATATAATGCTCATGCTCAACGCTGGCACCAAATAACAATTATTGAGGTCTAAAACTAATCCCAAAGGTAGATGTAGAGGTAGCGTGCCGACGGCGATCACATCGACCTTGGAACCATTCCCGACGTGCATCGTCACCTCGTCCTTATCCAATCTTCGTTTATTCTGCAGCTCCTGTTTCGAGTTACAAATATGAGCAACCGAACCAGTATCAAATACCCAGGCGCTACTACGAGCATTAGCAAGGAACACATCAATAACACGTATATCAAATATACCTTTGTTCACTTTGCCATCCTTCTTATCCGCCAAATAATTGGGGCAGTTCCGCTTCCAGTGACCACTTCCTTTGCAGTAGAAGCACTCAGTTTCAGGCTTAGGTCTAGCTTTGGGCTTCTTCACGGGAGTGGCAACTTGCTTGCCATTCTTCTTGAAGTTCCCTTTCTTTCCTTTGCCCTTTTTCTTGAAACTAGTGGTCTTGTTAACCATCAACACTTGATGCTCCTTCTTGATTTCTACCTCCACCGATTTCAGCATCACGAAGAGCTCGGGAATTGTTTTCTCCATCCCTTGCATATTATAGTTCATCACGAAGCCTTTGTAGCTTGGTGGCAGTGATTGAAGAACTCTGTCAATAACACTCTCAACTTGAAGATCAATTCCCAGCTGAGTCAGGTGGTTATGATACCCAGACATTTTGAGTATGTGTTCATTGACAGAACTATTCTCCTCCATCTTGCAGTTATAGAACTTGTTGGAGACTTCATATCTCTCAACCCGGGCATTAGCTTGAAATATCAACTTCAGCTCCTGGAACATCTCATATGCTTCATGACGTTCAAAACGTTTTTGAAGTCCCGGTTCTAAGCCGTAAAGCATGGCACACTGAACTATAGAGTAGTCATCATTTCGCGTTTGCCAGATGTTCATAGCGTCCAGATTAGCGGGAGCGGGTGGGTCACCTAGCGGTGCATCAAGGACATAATTCTTCTGTGCAGCAATGAGGATAATCCTCAAGTTACGGACCCCGTCCATGTAGTTGCTACCACCATCTTTCAACTTAGCTTTCTCTAGGAACGCATTAAAATTCAGGGGAACGGTAGCACATGCCATTGATCTACAACATAGATATGCAAAAATGTTAAGACTAAGTTCATGATAAATTTAGTTCAGTTAATCAAATTACTAATGAACTCCCAATTAAATTAATATCCCTCAAGTTATGTAAGTGATACATGATCCAAATCAACTAACCCATGTCCGATCATCACGTGAGATGGGGTAGTCATCAATGGTGAACATCTCTATGTTGATACATGCTAGGCTCGTCAAGTTTAACCCAAGTATTCTGCTTGTGTAAAACTGGCTTACAGCCATTGTATGTGAACATAGAGTCTATCATACCCAATCATCACGAGGTGCTTCGAAACGACGAACTTTAGCAACGGTGCATACTCGGGGAGAACACTTTTATCTTGAAATTTAGTGAAGGGATCATCTTATAATGCTATCGTCGTTCTAAGCAAAATAAGATGCATAAAGGATAAACATCACATGCAATCAAAATATGTGACATGATATGGCCATCATCATCTTGTTCTTTTGATTTCCATCTCCAAAGCATCGTCATGATCTCCATCGTCACTGGCTCGACACCTTGATCTCCATCGTTGTGTCGGGGTCGTCTCGCCAACTATTGCTTCTACAACTATCGCTAACGCATAGCGATAAAGTAAAGCAATTACATGGTGCTTGCATTTCATACAATAATTAAGAGACAACCCTAAGGCTCCTGCCGGTTGTCGATATTACAAAACATGATCATCTCATACAACAACATATATCACATCATGTCTTGACCATATCACATCACAACATGCCCTGCAAAAACAAGTTAGACGTCCTCTACTTTGTTGTTGCAAGTTTTACGTGGCTGCTACAGGCTTCTAGCAAGAACCTTTCTTACCTACGGCAAAACTACAACGCTGATTTATCAAGTTTGCTGTTTTAACCTTCTTCAAGGACTGGCCGTAGTCAAATTCGATTCAACAAAAGTAGGATAAACAGACACCCGCCAGCCACCTTTATGCAAAACAAGTTACATGTCTGTCGGTGGAACTGGTGTCATGTGCGTGGACATAAGGTTGGTCCAAGCCGCTTCATCCCACAATACCACCGAAACAAAATAAGACGTTGGTGGTAAGCTGTATGACCATCACCGCCCACAACTCCTTTGTGTTCTACTCGTGCATATCATCTACGCATAGACCTGGCTCGGATGCCACTATTGGGAAACGTTGCATGGAAAACAAAAAAAATTCTACGCACACGCAAGATCTATCCATGGAGATGCATAGCTACGAGAGGGAAGAGTGTGTCTACGTACCCTCGTAGACCGTAAGCGGAAGCGTTTATCAACGCGGTTGATGTAGTCAAACACCTTCGCGATCCAACCGATCAAGTACCAAACGTACGACACCTCCGTGTTCAGCACACGTTCAGCTCGATGACGTCCTCGCCTTCTTGATCTAGCAAGACGGGTGAAGTAGTAGATGAGTTCCGGCAGCACGACGGTGTGGTGACGGTGATGGTGAACTTATTCCCACAGGGCTTTGCCGAGCACTACAGAAAAACTGGACGGAGGACTAAACTGTGGAGAGGGCCCCCCCACATGGCTAAGAGATTGTCGTCGTCTTGTGTGGCGCCCCCTTCCGGTGATCCGATGAATACCCGGTTCACTCCGAAACCTTTTCGGTGTCCGAATAGCATCGTCCTATATATCAATCTTTACCTCCGAAGCTCCTCGTCATGTCCGTGATCTCATCCGGGACTCCGAACAACATTCGGTCACAAAATTACATAACTCATATTACACTATATCGTCAACAAATGTTGAGTGTGCGGACCCTACGAGTTTGAGAACTATGTAGACATGACCGAGACACCTCTCCGGTCAATAACCAATAGCGGAACCTGCATGCCCATATTGGTTCCTACATATTCTATGAAGATCTTTATCGGTCGAACCGTTATGACAACATACGTAATTCCCTTGTCTGTCGGTATGTCACTTGCCCGAGATTCGATCGTCGGTATCTTCATACCTAGTTCAATCTCGTTACCGGCAAGTCTCTTTACTCGTTTCATAATACATCATCTCGTAACTAACTCCTTAGTCATTTTCTTGCAAGCTTCTTGTGATATGTATTACCGAGATGGCCCAGAGATACCTCTCCGATGCATGGAGTGACAAATCCCAATCTCGATCCATGGCAACTCAACAGACACCTTCGGAGATACCTGTAGAGCATCTTTATGATCACCCAGTTATGTTGTGACGTTTGATAGCACACAAGGTATTCCTCCGGTATTCGGGAGTTGCATGATCTCATAGTCGAAGGAATATGTATTTGACATTAAGAAAACAATAGCAATAGACTGAACGATCATATGCTAAGCTAACAGATGGGTCTTGTCCATCACATCATTCTCCTAATGATGTGTTCCGATTATCAAGTGACAACACATGTCTATGGTCAGGAAACCTTAACCATCTTTGATTAACGAGCTAGTCTAGTAGAGGCTTACTAGGGACATGGTATTTGTTTATGTATTCACACATGTATTTAAGTTTCTGATCAATACAATTCTAGCATGAATAATAAACCTTTATCATGAATAAGGAAATATAATAATAACAACTTTATTATTGCCTCTAGGGTATATTTCCATCAGTTCACAGCGTACGCAGTTGCTGGAGGGGGTGGCGCACCAAGCGGTGTATCAAGGACATTAGCCTTTTGGGCAGCCATGAGGATAATCCTTAGATTACGGGCCCAGTCCACATTGTCACTTCCATCATATTTCAGCTTAGCTTTCTCTTGGAACGCATTGAAATTCAGGGGAGCTACTGCGTGAGCTATTGATCTATATCATAAATTTGCAAAGGCAACTTTAGACTATTGTTCATGACAATGAGTTCAATTAATCATATTACCTAAGAACTCCCACTCAAATCAACATCCCTCCGGTTGTCCGAGTGTAACACGACCCAAATTCACCAACCCAAGTCCGATCGTCACGTGAGATGAGGTGGTTTCAATGGTGAACATCTCCATGTTGATCATATCTACTATATGACTCGTGTTCGACCTTTCAGTCTCTTGTGTTCCGAGGCCATGTCTTTACATGCTAGGCTCGTCAAGTTTAACCTTTTTACCTAGCTGCATATGAACCAATGATATATCCTGTTCTTGGTGAACATGATTGGACAAGGACAAGTGGACCAGACATAGAGCCACCCAAATTTCATGAGAAGAAGGGAAGAAAGAAAGAGAAGAGAATAAAGGGCAGATTTGAGGTTCCAAAACCAAAGGACAGTTCAAGAATGGCCACTATAACATGCAGAAACTTTGGGCTCCAAGGCCATAGGTAGATCAACTACAAGCAACAGTTGAGACCAGAGTTGGCTATGAGGAAAAACAAGCATGTGGTAAACCCTTGTTAATACTACTTGTCAATTGGTTTGCATCTTTCAAATTTTATGTGGTAAACCCTTGTGACTAACTACCATGTTTTCTTTTATGTTTGCAAGGCACCTGCAAGATCAAGGAATGAAGATGAAGCTACTCCACCAGCAAGATCACAGCAGCCACCAGCAAGATCACAGTAGCCACCAGCAAGATCACATCAACCACCAGCAAGATCACAGCCTCCACCAGCAAGATCTGCTACTGCAAGATCTGCAAGGAGGTCAACTAGTGCAAGTGTTCCAAGGCCTTTCACTGCCCCAAGATTTGTTGCTGGAGCTTCATCTTCTGGTCCTTCTACTTCTGGTGCTCCTCCTTCTGGTGTCCCAAAGAGTCATTCTGGCTGGATGGCATTCTTTACTGCCAGTGGTAACACTTGAGTGACAGAATGTTGCAAGTTATGCTTCTAAACAATGTATGTTGCAAGTTTGGTCTGATGTGTACCAGAAGATGCTTTTGGGTTTTGCTTCTGAACTAAGTTATTTGTGCTTCTGGGTTCTACTTCTGAACTACTATGTATGTTATGATGGAGTACTAAGTTGGGTCTAATGTGTACTAAGTCTCATATGAGCAATGTTTAATGTGTACTAAGTTTGACACTTGCATATGATATTTGTTTGTTTCTAGTTTCATATGATATTTGTTTGTTTCTAGTTTCATATGATATTTGTTTGTTTCTAGTTTCATATGATATTTGTTTGTTTATAGCTTCATAAGATATAAGTTTCATACTTTCATATGATATTGGTTTAGGGTGGCTCGGCGTCAAGGGAACCCTAACAACAAAACTTGTTTGGTTTAGGGTGGCTCGGCGTCCAGGGAACCCTAACCACAAAACTTGTCTGGTTTAGGGTGGCTCGGCGTCGAGGGAACCCTAACCACCAAACTTGTCTAGTTTAGGTGGCTCGGCGCCGAGGGAACCCTAACCACCAAACTTGTCTGGTTTAGGGTGGCTCGGCGTCGAGGGAACCCTAACCACCAAACTTGTCTGGTTTAGGGTGGCTCGGCGTCGAGGGAACCCTAACCACCAAACTTGTCTGGTTTAGGGTGGCTCGGCGTCACGGGAACCCTAACCACCAGACTTGTCTGGTTTAGGGTGGCTCGGCGTCGAGGGAACCCTAACCACCAGACTTGTCTGGTTTAGGGCGGCTCGGCGTCGAGGGAACCTTAACCATAAAACTTGTCTGCTTTAGGCACTACAAAAAAAGACACATCCATGACATTTTGGCCCGAACGAATTTTTTTCTATCATGCTTATGAAACTTCTATGACGATAATTGTGACAAAACCCAGTATCATCATAGATGTGGTGGGCTCCTACTTCTATGACAAAAAATCATGACAGAAAATGGGCTTTTCGTCCTGGGCGGGCCGGAGACGCACCTGCATGACATTCTTTGGGCCGTCCATGACGGGAAAAATCATGGTAGAAGCGAGGGCGAGGAAAATTTCGGGGAGTTCCTGGTTACGGTGGGTCATCGAGGCCGAGTGATGAACGGAGGTTTGCGCGTTTCTCTTGTATACGTACACGCGTGTGTGCGAGGTGTTGGGCTCTAACTGAACCCGAGCGAGGTGTTCGCTTACTGAACTCGAGCGATTGCACTAACTACGTTACTGAACCCGAGTGATCGATCCCTTGGCTGTTAACTGAACCCGAGCGATTCCTTCGCTACTGCTGCTAACTGAACCCGAGCGATCGATCAATCGATCGCTGCTGCTGCTGCTTAATGAAGCCGATCGAACCTGCTGCCTCTTGATGAACAGTGAATATGGGGGTTGGTTGAACGAGTCGAGACATGGTTGGGGTTGGATGAACAGTTCCTGGTGGGGGTTGGATGAACAGGACCCCGTGGTAGTAGGCCGTTGCCGCTCGATGAACAGGACCCCGAGAGGAGGCCACCACAGCCGAGCTGGTTGGGGGTGGATGAACAGGACCCCATGGAGGGCTAGTTGAACAGTAGCCGGTGGAGGGCTGGATGAACAGTAGCCCGTGGATGAACAGTAGCTGGTGGAGGTAGGATGAAGACGCCGTGGATGAATAGTGCAGGTGGAGGCTGAAGGGAGTCGACGGTGGGTGAACAGTAGCCCGTGGAGTCCCGTTTTGCGGTACGCCACACCCCTCTCGATGAACAGGACCCCCGTTTCGACCATAGCGCTCCAAAACAAGTCCATTTCCTCTGTTTTGTGGTATGCCACACCCCTCCCGATGAACAGGATGCCGTTTTGACCGTAGCCGGTCGAACAGAAGGCCGTTTCCTCCGTACTGCGGTACGCTAGACCCCATTTCGGCTGTTCCGTCCAAGCCAGTTGGCTCCCGTTGAACAGGACGCATTCTGACACAGTCTGTTGCCTCCCGATGAACAGGATGTTGTTTCTTCGTTCCGGCCCAGCCGGTTGGCTGCCCGATGAACAGGACGCCATTGTTGTCGTCCATTGCCTCTCCATGTATACGAGCCCTGGTCGTACGTATGCACGAGTAGGCGTTCGAGACCCCGCCCGTATGTACGTACGTGGCCGTATTTTTTGGCATGTGGCTGTACGTACGTGTACGCGGTTTAGAAGGGACTACCTGAACTGCTACGTCGGGGGCTCTACTACTACACATGCCGCTGCTTGCTCGGCCACGGTTCATCATTGCAGAGAGACCAATTGACCAGTATGTACGTACACGTTTGTGATCAGAATGACAACACTGCGTATGCTTCGACCAGGTGGGTCCCGACTGTAAGGGAGGATAAGGAGGCACTTCCTTGCGTGCGAAGTTATTGATGGTGGGTCCGTGCTATCAGGGGGAGGATTTTTTTTTGTGCCTAATATGGAGGCACTTCCTTGCGTCCGAAGATATAGCTGGTGGGTCCCAGCTGTCAGGGGGAAATGTTTTTTTTGCAAAACACAGCTAAGCCAAAATACAGAGGCCCTTCCGGTAGGTCCCCGCTGTCAGGTGGAGGAATCATTATTTTGCACGTAATAAGAAGGCACTTCCTTGCTGCGGCCGTGGACCCAGCTGTCAGCCTCTCCATGTACAGTCCTCTTCCGATGTAAGTCGTTCCTTGACCACGTTGAGCACGCCGCGCCAAGAGCACCAAGGCAGTGGACGACGGTGAGGCCTAGGAAGGGAATGACTCAGAGCCGGGGAAGACTCGGCAGTTGTTTCCCACGCGGAGGGGAGTACGAGGGTTTACTGGTTGGGCTGCAGTGTGAGGCTGCCGTCATCGGAGAATAACAGGAGGTCTGGGTGAGTACAGGGATGGCCAGGCCAGTGATGGGAGTAGGGTGGGGCAGTGAGGCCTGCGCGGCAGCAGAGTTGGCCACAGGAGGCAGGAGCAGGCGGCACGACCGGCGCTGGTTTGGGTGGCTGGAGCAAGAAGACCAGAGGTTGAAGAAGCACTACGGCCGTTGGATGGACATCGTACGGTCACTGGAGCTAGAATTGTTCATATTGACTAAGTTGACAAAGCCTTGCGTCCGCGTCAACTTAGTAGGCCCACAAGTCAGCCTCCAACTATGGTGGGTCCCAGCTAGCAGGGGAAGTATTCATTTTTTTGTGCGTAATAAGGAGGCACTTCCTTGCGTGCGAAGATATAGCTGGTGGGTCCGAGCTGTCAGCGGGGGGAACGTTTTTTTGTGAAATACAGAGGCCCTTCCGATGGGTCCCCGCTGTCACGTGGAGGAATCATTATTTTACACGTAATAAGGAGGCACTTCCTTGCGTGCGGCCGTGGACCCAGCTGTCAGCCTCTCCACATACAGTCCTCTTCTGATGGATGTCGTTCGTTGACCACGCCGCACCGAGAGCACCAGGGCGATGGACGACGGCGAGGCCTAGGAAGGGAACGACACGGAGCTAGGGAAGACTCGGCAGTTGTTTCCCATGCGGAGGGGAGTACGAGGGTTTACTGGTTCGTCTGCCGTCGCCAAAGAATAATAGCAGGCGTGGGTGAGTAGAGGGATGGCCAGGCCAGCGATGGGAGTAGGGTGGGGCGGTGAGGCCTGCGAGGCAGCACTGCCGGCCACGGGAGGAGGGAGCAGCCAGTCCTGCCGGCGCTGGTTTGAGCGGCTGGACCAAGAAGAGCAGAGATTGAAGAAGCATGACGGCCGTTGGATGGACATCCAATAGTAACTGCTATCGTGTGTTGACTAAGTTAACAAGGCCTTGCCTGCGCGTCAACCTTTTTTTTAGGAAAGCGTACGCGTCAACCTAGTAGGCCCACAAGTCAGCCTCAAATATGTGAAAAACAGCATACAACCCATCTGCCATTATTGCTAATAAATGTACAGCCCATTGGCTAATTCTTAAGGACTTTTTTGAAGCCCATATTCTTTTTGTTACCATTACAGCCCATATTCTGGCCACGGTTAAAAATTCAACCAAATTTTCATATTTCGATGAGGTCCAAACTGTTTTTAATCCCGAAATTTTGAATCACATTCAAACTAATTTAAAAATAATAAATTTATATCAATTTAAAATCCAACATAATTTTCCCCGCAAAAAACAATTAAATTCAAAATCTCAAAATCTTACAAAAAGATATTTGAAACTAATTGCCAGTTTGCTGCGTTTTTAAAATTTACATCCCATTTCTTACTACTTCATTTTCTGGGCAAGCGAATACATAGCTCTCGCCTTGAAAGATTTGCAGCCCAACAGGGCTGAGAAAGCAAGTAGGCCTCCGTTGGGTATTTCTTAAAAAGAAGGTAGAACCGGACTAGCCATTTTTAGAAAGAAAAAAACACAACTGGGCTCATGATGTGGTAAACATAAAATAAAAACCTGGCTAGACGGGCCACAGCCCCCGCACAGCCCCGTTGTTACCCTGATCTGTCTCTAAAACTAGTAAATAACAACTGCTTGTTCCTAAAAAAAGAGTAAATAACAATTGCGTGACCTGCTGGGTCCCTGGTGTCAGCAGCTCATTGTGTAATTCTCTCGTTTATTGACTATGTTGACAATGGCATGGGCCCTAGATGTCCAACCATTAGGAGGAACCATTTTTTTGGGCTTGTAATAACGAGGCACTTGCTTGCGTACTGCCATGACCCTGGTGTCAGCCGCTCGTTGTGTAATTCTCTCGTTTATTGACTATGTTGACAATGGCGTGGGCCCTAGATGTCCAACCATTAGGAGGAATCATTTTTTTGGGCTTGTAATAATGAGGCACTTGCTTGCGTACTGCCATGACCTTGGTGGGTCCCTACTTTCATCCTCTCCACGTACAGTCATCTCCTAATTCCTCTCGATTGTTGACCAAGTTGACAATGCCAGACGGTGGCACACCACGCATGGGGAGCGAACCAAGGCGGAAGACGACGGCGAGGCCTCGGATGGAACGAATAGGAGTTGTGGAAGATGCGCCAGTCTAGTCACAGGCAGAGGGGAGTACGAGGGTTGACTGGTTCAGGTGCGGGTGTGTGTTGGGGCTGACGTAGCCGGAGAATAACAAGATGTGTGGGGGAATAGAGGGATGGACTGGCCAATGTTTGAGGGTACGGTAGGGCGGCGGAGGCGAGCAGGCAGAACCGACGGGGTGGTTTTGTTTGGGCGGCTGGAGGAAGAAGACAAGAGATAGAAGATACACGACAGATGTTGGATGTCAATTCAACGGCTGGTAGGTAGAATCGTTTGTGGACTAGTAAGTCGATACCACCTTGGATAGGCTTTTTCGTCGTGGGTCCCAAATGTCAGAATCCAAATCTGTCATGGCCATGCAGCCTTTCTTATGAAAATTTACAGCCCATTTGGTGTGCTAGTTCAAAATAAGTTTGTGGGTGTTGGTGGGGGCTAATCACTTGGGTTCTGTAATGCACAGTGAGCTCAAGCAGCCGTCGAGAGTGATGTTATTTCCCTTGGTTGGGATTTGTTACAATATTTCTCTCTTTAATAAAGGAAATGGCAAGCCATTTGCCTTGTTTCAAAGAAAATATGACAGTCACAGCCGAGTTGAAACCCAGATTACAAACTGTACAAAAGCACGAGGGTTAATTGTTCATCAGTTTTAGACAAAACCCAGATTGAAAAGGGCAACAACATCTAACTCCAGCACTGTTTTCGGCAATCACAGTCAAATGTATCGGTCAGGTCCATAGGATGAACATCCCGGGTCGTAAAATTTACTGGATTATGACCACAAGATGTTGTAAACAGAAGCCCGACACGTTCAGAAGCCCTTTCGTCCACCTGAAACTCCTTTTTTTGCTCTTCGACATACCCATCCGTCAAAACCATGCTGCTGAGAAACTTAAGCCTGATGGACAATAGTAACCTCGCATTCAGCAGGAAGAATGTGACAAATCTAGTGTTTGCATGGTTGGCTACATATCGTTCTAGGGTTATTGTCTTCAATCGAATGTCATGAGAAGTGAGAAAATCCCGGTGCTTACAAATCCACCGATTGGTTATAACTTTCTTACCCCGTCCTATTGCCTAAATAGACATGAAGATTGAAAACAGTTAAGGTCTAAAAAAAGAGTGTCGAAAGAGCAACAGCTGAACGGTTAATTCTAGTACACTATATGCGGGCTTCCAATGTGCGTGAAATTATCACCTTTATATACAATTTATCCAGACATGGAAAGCATTGCAGCAAGCCAATAATCTTGTTCAGATGAAAACTATTCATATGGATATATAAGATATTGACAGAATCTAGCACCATTGATAGGCTATCCATGGACAAACTCTTCATTGAGCATAGAAAATAATATTAGTACAAAATGTGTACTCCAAGATGATATAGAACTTATGCGCAGAAATTTTAAATGCAGCTTATGATTACAAGTGTAGATGATAATATACAATACCTGAAGAACTGTGGAGCCAAACACCATCTTGAAATGAGCACAGAGATCATGTATTACACCCAAGGTCTCAAGTTTAGGTGCAGAGACGACACTTATTTGCAACGGTGAATAACTAGAATCAAGGATCAACCTTTGAAGTGAAGGGGCATCTTCGATGATGAGCCGCCTTCCGTCAAAAGAAATTCCAATTCTTACAAGGTTAGGTGACTTTATTTGGACACAACCGATTCTAACTGTCAAAACAAGCACCAAGCACTCCAGGGCAGGGCAACTGGAGTGGATGATGCTGTGCAATGAGGCCTTCGACATACGGACCCGCACAAGTGATAGTTTTTTGAGAAATGGGAGTTGAAGGTTTAGTACCAGATTGTCTGGTAGGGAGCACAGCGCAAAGGTGGCGGTGTGGAGAGAGGAGGAAAACAGCGAGATGGACATCGGTGCTGAGGGCACAAGTACATGGCGTTCGGCATCAATGTGATTTCCAGGGGAATAGTAGAACTCAAGCAGCTGTAGTTCTATGAATTTAGGGGATTTCAGCTAGGCGTCCACCGTTCAGGGCATGCTATGCATTCTCAGGTAGCATGCCGGGATGCAGAGGCTTTGAACGGAGCCTTGGTGGGAGGAGATGATGGCTCTGGGGAGTTCAAAATCATTAAAAAGAGATAGCTGACGATAGTCGAGATTAAGCACTACTAGGGAAAACCTTATACACAGGAGCTTACTAGTAGCGCTTTTAAAAGGCACCGCTGCTACTAATTATCAGTAGCGCTTGGCCGCAGAAAGCGCTGCTACTATGCACTTACCAGTAGCGCTGTAGTTAAAAACACGCTACTACTATAATTGCCAGACCGTTGCCGGCAGGCCAGGCATACTAGCAGCGCTCATATGCAAAAAGCGCTACTACTACGGTTATTAGCAGTAGCGGTGTTTAGGATCCAACGCTACTACTACGGGCACCTTATCCACACTCTGGCCCGCGCGCGTCCTCACTCTCCCTCTCACACTCTCACTCGCCTCCGCCGCGCGCCGTCGCCCCCAAGGTACCTGCCGCTGTCCCCCATACGCCATCGTCCCCCGCGCCGGTCCTTCCCTGCTGGCCGCCCTCGCCCGCGCCGGCCCTCCTCCCCCGCCGGCCACCCTCTCCCGCGCCGGCCTCCTCCCCCATCGGCCGCCCTCCCGCGTCGGCCCTCCTCCCCCGCCGGTCGTCCTCCACCGAGAGGTACTCCTCCTCCCTCCTTCCTCCTCCTCCCTAGTTTATTTTGAACCCTAGCTAGTTGAAAAATGTAGGTTAAATCTTAGAATAATGTAGTAGGTTATGATCTTAGGTGTTTAATCTTAGAATAATGTAGTATGAACCCTAGCTAGTTATGATCGAACCATGTTCAACATGTAGGTTTTTAATTAGGTGTAGTTAATATAATTTAGGTATTTTAGGTGTTTAATCGTAGAATAATGTAGTATGAACCCTAGTTATGATCGAACAATGTTTGCAGGGAACACCTCCGAGTGGCCTATGTTTTGCCGGAGTGTTGATTAATTTCCGTTCCAGCAAATTTCAGGCGCTCGGTATGTCCTTTTTTAGCAAAGGTCATGCCGGATTTTTCCATGAATTTTGGCATGACTTGTGCTAGAATATGTAGGAAATATCGAGTCGCCCGGATTTTGTAGAAAGATAATTAAATGACATTTCAGGTTGACTTTAAGTCTGTCGAGGCACCATACATGACAGTCAACAAATGAGTGAGGGAGAAAGTCTGCACCATATATGAGAGAAGAAGAATCCCGACTGTTGTCGTGGGGGTCATTTTTCCTTCTTCTCCTTGTGCTAGACCTTTGTTATGCACTAGGGGAAGGAGGAATAACGACCATCACTGACGGTCAATAAATCAGTGAGGGAGTGTGTCTACCATATATGAGAGAGGACGAAGAATCCCGACTGTTGTCGTGGGGGTCGTTTCTCCTTCTTCTCCTTGTGCTAGACCTTTGTTATGCACTAGGGGAAGGAGGAGTAACGACCATCACCGACGGTCGCAAATGTCAGAGAGGAATCAGTGAGGGAGAGTCTCCACCATATATGAGAGGACGAAGAATCCCGACTGTTGTCGTGGGGGTCGCTTCTCCTTCGTTCCCGTGTGCTAGACATTTTGGTGTAATGCACTTGGGAACGAAAGGAGGAGCGACCATCACCAACGGTCGAATGTATACACCACGTGAGCTGAGAGTTTTCAAGAAAAGACTCAACAGACCGATAGTCAACCCGTGATGAATAATAATGATCTAATTTAGTTTTTGTAGTACATATATTTAATTGTACAAGTTTAATATTTGAATTATGAACCTAGGAAATGTCGTCGTCAGATGACGAAAGTCTCCCGGCGGAGTGCGACTGGTGTGGCGACGACCGGGGTCTGTGCGACAGGCCTCACCTGGTAGAAGGTCGGCGCTTCAGCATTAAGCTCCAGGAGACCTTCGATGTTGAAATGGTACGCAACGATGACAAGTGTTTTTTTCGTAATTAAGCACGACTTCTGCTACTTCAACGTGTAATTTTTGTCTTTTACAATTCGACTAGCTTATCCCATGCCATGCAAGACGCTATGTCTTGGAGAGTATGGATTTTGAAGATCATGAAAGTATGGAAACAAAGATAATTCACCTAAGGACCCATCATGGTATGGATTTTGATGTAAATCTATACAATTCTGAGAGCGTATCCCATTTTGGTTGCCCGAATTGGGAAGCACTTTGCAAGACGTATGATTTTCATGAGGGTATGCTTGTCACCATGGATCTTGGTGATCCTGACATCGCCGAAGATAATATGGACATCTGGGTCCTTGTTGATACGGTTCCAATTCTACCGCTATGTGAGTTTCTCAAACATAGTTATTAAGTAATTTATATTGTTTATTTCAAAATAGTTGACAGCTTATTTTCATTGATAGCTTATTTTCATTCTTCAAAGAATGTGCGGAAGATGGTAGACAGAACCTACTACACCGATGGCTCAGAATTAACTTATCAGGAGAAAAATCATTTGATCTCATTTATTACTGATCTTGAGAATTACAATATCTATTATCAAACTCCTGCACATTATGGTCAATACGTGCCACTAGTGCACGTGTTGAACTACGGTAACATCCATGGAGATGTCATGGTAAGATTTTTTTACTATTACGACATCCGTGCATCTTTTGCATAAATTCTTCTAAAACTCAACTACATTGCTAACTACGAAGTTATTACTATGTTTTTCAATAGAAAATCCTGAAGGATTGTGTGCCTCATCTGATGTTTGTGAAAGGTCGCCTTGATGTTATGAGCTTACGGCTAGGTCATCCTACGCATCACTGCTGTTCATACCGGATTTCTAAAACCGATGAAGACATGACAATCAAAGATTGGAAAAAATGTATGGTCAATCGTAGGGAGCTACTTGGAAGCAACATTGTGCGAGGCGCAAGAATTGGAGACAGAATAATCTCCATTGTCCATAATGGAGAGTCAGGGCCTATCTTGTTTTATGCAATTTTACCTTAGAGAGGGTATTTAGGTCCTAGCTAATGTGCTAAGAACAATTAAGTACGGTTGGTTAGATGACTATGATGATGATGAGTATGACTTGTTATTATGATAACGAGTAGAAGTTGTATGATGATGATGAGTAGGACTTGTTATTATGATACCAATGATGAGTTATTTATTATTATGATCAATGATGCATGATGCTAAGTTGTTATATGAGCATGATAAGTTATTATATATATCAGTGGGTGAAATGAACATGGATTAGATTCAAGTGGAGGCAACATGTGGTGCACATCAAAAGTACTACTAATCCAAACTAGATCAAGTTTGGATTAGTAGTACTTTCGACATGCACCACATGTTGCCTCCACTTGAATCTAATCCATGTTCATTTCACCCATTGTTATATATAATAACTAATCATGGTCAGAAAATCATATGATGAAAGTACTGTATATAAAACCTACAGCGACAATAAGCTGCATTTTCAAAAATACAGGAAAAGTTAGCAGCAGCGCTTTTCAAAAGAAACGCTACTGCTACTTACTATTATCAGTAGCGCTTTCCCGTACAAAGCACTACTGCTAACTAGGTATAGCAGTAGCACTCGCTTTCCAGCACTACTGCTACCAGTTAGCTGTAGCACCTTACTGGTAGCGCTTGTACAAGCGCTACTGCTAGCTATAAAACAAGCGCTACTACTAGGGTTTTCCCTAGTAGTGAAGGGATGCGGCGTGCCATAGAGGGTGCCACCGAGTTGAGAGGACTTGGGTGTGGCAGCAATCCTTGGTGGGGAGAAGCGAGATGATCTCCCCAAGGATGGCATCCGGGAGATCGCTGATGCAGTCCACCCGAGATTCTACAAGTTCCTGGGATCCGGTGGGGGCGGGCTCGCCGCTTCTCCCCACGCTGCCGGATGCGAGATCTACAACAGGCATCATCGCTGGCGGGAACCTCATCTTCTTGGCGCTGGGGTCAACCGACTCCATTTTCCTCCAGGCATCGCGTCGAGCTCATGGATTTGAGCAGAGTAACGAATGACAAGCCTAGTTGTAGTGCGAGTGAAGAAGAAGGGGAGCTGGGGTTTTCTGTAGTAGTGAGGAAGAAGGGGAGCTGGGGTTTTCTGTAGGAGTGAGGTGAGGAATTTGGGGGTACGAGTGGATCGAGCTGACGTGAGGTGGGTGGGAGTGAGGAGGAAAGAGCACCTAGGTTTTTTTGGGGGGCGGTGTGCTGGGTGGCGCCTCTCATTAAGTAAATATATAGGCTTTTGAATTGATTTTATTATTTACTAGGGTGGATGGGCTCTTTTGTCTTGGGCCCAGAGAAACAATTACTACTAGTATAGTGGAGACACTCTACAGCTACCCAGAAAAACAATTACTACTAGTACAGTGGATACACTACCGCTTCTGGCTCCTCCGAGGTCATCGAAACGTCTCCCGCAACTGAATGCCCTTTTACTTTGGTTCACCGACATGCGGGCCATGCAGCGCACAGGCCCAAATGCCATCCACCAAATTAGAAGGCGGTATGCAGGCGGAGAGTCACCCCGGTCGTAGCGCGGCAATAACAAGCCGTCATATCACAAAATCCCACCTCCCCACAGTCTAAGTTTGACGGAGGAAGCAACCATCATTTCACTCTTCGCTGAATCCCCTTCTCCCTCATCGTCTTCAAGAAAGCCAACATTCGCATTTGCCATTGTTCTTCTCTCCCAAGGAAGGGAAGGTAAGCGGATCCGTGATGTTGGTATATTTTCTTTCAGAAAAAAAGAACTTTTGCAAAGCAGTAACCGATCCTCACTCTCTTTTTTGTTTCATTGTCATTGCGATTGTGTTTTCCTTTCAGTTGTCTTCTATTCATCAGTTTCATGATGAACCAAGGAGAACCAGGCAAAGATCTGCCGATGTTGGAGCAGACGCAGGAGGCTGATCCCCACGAAACAGAGAGCTCCAAGAAGATGGAGGCCACCACTGAGCCGACCCTAGATACGCTCACGGGCACTACTGAGATGGTCAACACCTCGTTTGAGGTTATAGCCCCCATGGCCCTGCAGGAGCAGTTTTCCCCCTTCGAGGATGTGTCCCCCCCCCCCCCCCCCCCCGCTGAGCTGCCCAAGGTGATTTCCTTCTTTGTCGATGTCGATTGTGGTTTTTCATCTAAGTATGTGGTGATAAATAATTCAAAATTTTATTAGCTTCGATGCCATGCTACCTTCCCTGTCATGCATACTTTTGACTCTGCATATTGGTTTAAATAACTTTTGTTTTTTATATTGGAAAGTAATGCAAAATTTGTTTCTGTTTCAATTAGAGCCCTGATGCAGACAAGGATTGTGTGGTTGTACATGTCACTCGCTATGAGGCGGATGACCTGAATATACGCACTGGGAAAACAAAGTTCTTAGGCCATTGGATCCTGGAAGCCATTTGCACTTATACCAAAGTCGAGATGTATTCTAGCCTCATTGTTGTCAGGCGTGTTGTCCAGGGTGTACTGAAGCACAAGAAGTTCAAAGCTACTCCTTTGTTTGTGAGGCATACTGTTCTTGTCAAGCTTACGCAGGAAGATGATGTGGCATGCCTCCACAAATAAGTTTATGAGTGGCAAGGCCACAAGGTTATCTTCAGGAAGGTTCACAGGGTTGAGCTGCTGCCGGACGTCCTCGATGATGTTCATGGCAAGGTCCGTCTTGTGTCCATCCCAAATTAGATCAAGGCATGAAATAGTTGCCCCAGCTAGTGTTTAAAAGTAGTTTGGATTCTGTCTAATTATTCAAACCTTGCCTATTATCGAGCCCTCTGGGCTAGTACTCTGTTTGAATCCGTCTATGGGAACTACTGCTACTTTTGTGTGCCCGTGAATCATGTGAGAACCATCCTAATTGTTGTCGAAACAGATGTGTCCTCACTAGTTTTTTCATGTAATATGGCATGGTAAGACATAAGTTGTCACGGTTTATCATACGAGCAGTGTGTGTTTGATGAAATAGAGTACTTGTTCGAGAACTGTGTGCCGACGTATACATAGGGTACGTAAGGCTGGTTAAGTACTTGTAAACACTGTTGGTGCTAGCCCACTTGCAAGCAGTTGTGCAAAACACGGCACATTGGCTCAGCTCGCTTCAACACTAGAAAAGTCGGCTATCGACCAGCTAACAATCAATAATCTACTGTCTAACATATAAGCAACTACGTATCTTGTTACAGTGGTTCATGTAGTTAACTGAGGCCACAATGTAAATTCCAAACGTTCACACGCTAGTCCAGCGTTTATGTGGAACATTCACATTAAACTCGGCTTCATAAAATACCTGAAAATTATAAGTTAAGCAATTTTATACATCTCAATGATTCATAGAACATAACAAACATTTACTAGTTCACAGCAAAAGACAAAGTTGTGAGAAGGTTTACAAATCAGGAAAAATCAAGCAAGGCTTCTCTGAGCAAAGGGCCTCCCTAGGCAGGCATTAATTTCTTGGAGTTCACTCTGGTTTTTCTTGTTGCCACCATCCAGGGTTAGGTTCTCTCATTCCAGAATAACCAATTATAATTGTGTTCTCAGTTGGAATGCTGAACTAAACCATGTAGTGTACTGACCATCTGAACTTCTTGTGCAGTTCCACTAAATTTAGGCACCACTATTTGCATAAATAAGCAGACCACAATGCCTCTTGTCGGCGCACCTATCCCAAAAACCTCCGTGCAGCCGTGCCAGCTAGTCCTCTGTCCATCCTTGAATTGGGAGAAAGTGCATTCCCGACTAGGATGCAGTTGTTTTCACTCGTCCCTGCACTGCAATCAGGAAGTAAAACGTACAAATCAGCTTCTTTTAGATTGCGTTGGTCATTCTACCTAGTTACTACCAATGTAGGAATACCTGGAAGACGGGAGGTTAGACGACGGCAGCTAGGAATAGCCATCTCATTTTGTGTAGTTCTACTAAAACTGAGGTGTGTACCTTTGATTGCACAGATAGAAACGATATGGAGACAGACATCCCTGTTTGCGCAAATATGAAATACAGTTATTTAAACAGTGGCAGTTATTTGCAGTGGCATATGATTAACAGCAGCATCTATTGTGTTATAATTGGCACTACATTGACAGTATGAAAGTGCCATTAAGTAAGAAGTAGCATCACATCACGTCAACACTGCCACTAGATTAACATGCAGAACAATAGCATTAGTATTACTGCCATGAGAGTAGCACATGGTCAGTAAATGTGCAATCAAATTTGTGCAGTTCCACTGGGATGAAGCAATGTTAGTGGTGTGAGATTTAAGTGTAACTGCAAAAACACAATTCATGGGAAATAAAGCAAGAGGAAAGCACTTCATAAAATGGTGGTGGCATTGCTTCAATTTATCGACGGCACTAGACCATTACTTAATAGTGACATTAGGTGGCATTGCTTCAATTTATCGACGGCACTAGACCATTACTTAATACTGAGATTAGGTGGCATTGCTTCATGCTTCATGTGATTTTACATTAACGGTAGCGATATGGGCGTAGGGACAGCAGGCGCATAAAGTGGTGAGGCAGAGGTGGTTGCCGAGAGCGGCAAACATTCAGGCAGCATGTCTGCATTTGTCCCATTTTTTATCTCCTCGGCGACATTTTCCTATGTGAGCACAGGAAATCTAGACCTGCTCGTTCTCATTTGCGTTGTCCCCCAGCACCCCTCACTTTCTTTCCTTTTTCGACCAAGAGACAGGTCCACTTCCCCCCACCCTTTCCCATCCACCCCGCTTTCTTCGCCTTTTCAACCAAGAGACCGATTGGGTAGCCAGTATCTACTACTTTCCCCCGTTTACTCATAGAACCAAGTCCTAGATTCATGCTACAGCTTTCCCACTTTCTTCCCTGTTTGAACCAACTCTTAGATTCGACTGTATGAACTAGCTTTACCTATAATAATAGTAAAAGTCTAGGTGGCTTTGGAACAGCTGACGGAAGTAGAAGAAGATCCACACAGAGCCACGTGGGAAGCTGGGGCAATAGAGCAAGGCAGGTTTCGAAGGAATATATACCTGAGAGTCGTCGGGATGTGGCAAAGACGGCATCGAGAGGCTGCATCTTGGCCACAATACCGCAGGGAGGAAGAAGGGGTCGGAGGCCCTCCCGAGCCGGCGCTGTCTCGGAGAGAACGGCACGGCCACCGATCGGGATGCGCGGGCAGCTGTTGGTCTCCTGCCTCGCCGCCGACGACCGCGTGAACGATGCACCTACACCCCTGCCCTGGCCGAGGTGGTCTGGCTGGATTTGTGACCAGCCGTGAGCAGAGAGAGAGTGTGGCCACCTATGTCTTGCTTAGATCTGGAGAGCATGAGAGAGTGAAAGAGAGGAACCCTAGTAAAGCAAGTGCCGAGGCTCCTACTTATATATATAGTGGAGTGATTTTGTTAGCAACCATTATTAAATTGAATACGTGCGAACCACTATTTTCATTTAAAGTTCAAGTAAAAATAAAACTCGATCAATAACATGCCACTACTTCCAGGTCGCACTATCAAATCACCGCGTCTAGGACGCACTATGTACTGTATCATTCATGTGCGGTCCCCGACCCTCCATCAAGTTGAAAACTAGACTAGTCAAAATGTCAATTGGGATGCCTCTTTGTAAACAAATGTACTCCTAGCTTCCAAAAAATGCGCTCCTACGTGTACCCGTGAGTGGGTGTGAGAGAACTAGTGCGTGTGTGCACCGCTTCTCTTCGTGAGAGTACAATATACTACGCCCAAAGAACGTTCGCCACAAGAGTAATAGTATAAGTGTGTGACGTGTGAGTTAAAATAAAAGGTGCGTGACGTCTTTTATTTTTTAGAGGTTCTGAGGGTAGGGTGTGAAGAGCACATATGTGTATGACGTCTACCTACAGGTCGACTGTGGGTGCAAGAGGACTCGGGAGAGTTGTGAATCGTGAGGGTGCGTGTGTGCGTGAGAGAGAGGGGGCACGTATGACTGCAATGCATGTGTCCGTAAATCATATCTGACAAACATTCGCCACAAGCTGTTTCCTGACGAACGCCGTAAGAACCATTAGATCGGCATCCGATAGTGTCAGTTTTGCCATGGCATTTAACAGAACAGCCACTCCTCCGACACACAAATCTTCCACATGAGTGTTAGCAACTGTCGTATGCTCCTCCCTCCGTTCCAAAATGTAGTGCATATAGCTTTATTAAAAATTCGAACCTCGCAAACTTTTACCAACTTTTCATATACCAAAATGCACGTATAGAATACCCGGTATATATCATTTCATTCATCTTCGAGAGGTAACTATAAAGATGGGGGAGGAGTGTACAAAGAAAGACCGTCGTATCACCTGCAGCAATTTCAACCATCCTTTGGTGTGGAGGAATATCATAGGAACTCTATATGATATGATTTTTATAGGATTTTTTTCCTTTAGAGCCAATTGGTTCATAGGAATAGATTCATATACTCCACATTTCAAAGGAAAATAAACATGATATCATTTTATAGGTTTAGAGCCACTTGGTTCATATGAATGGATTCCTATACTCCCACAATTTCAAAGGAAAATAAACATTAGCCTAGATTCAATAGAAAAGTTCCTATGGTGTGAACCAAATGACATCTCTTTTCCAATCCCTCCTCATAGGAATTGAGATACATGTCATCTCTAGATTCAATAGAAAAGTTCCTATGATGTGAACCAAATGACATCTCTTTTCCAATCCCTACTCGTAGGAATTGAGATACATGTCATCTCTTTCCCTACAAGTTCCATATGTACATCTTCTATTCCTAAATAGCTAGTACAACCCACTAGCTTTTTTCCTGGACATGCAACTATGGCACATGAACACGTCATGCATGCAAGTCATAAATCACATTGTTTTTGTACTCTATGCATGCAAGCACTGTTGGGAATCGTTGCATGGAAAACAAAAAAAAATCTACGCACACGCAATGATCTATCCATGGAGATGCATAGCAATGAGGGTGAGAGTGTGTCTACGTACCCTCGTAGACCGTAAGCGGAAGCGTTTCACAATGTGGTTGATGTAGTCGAACTTCTTCGCGCTTCAACCGATCAAGTACTGAACGCACGACACCTCCCCGTTCTGCACACGTTCAGCTCGGTGACGTCCCTCGCCTTCTTGACACAGCAAGACATCGAGGTAGTAGATGAGTTCAGTCAGCACGACGTCGTGGTGACGGTGATGGTGAAGTGATCTCCATAGGGCTTCGCCTAAGCACTACGAAAATATGACCGGGGTTGTAAACGGTGGAGGGGGGCGCCGCACATGGCTATGCAATTGTCTGGGGTGTGCTAGGCCCCCCTCCCACATATATATAGGTGGGAGGGGGAGGGGAGAGGCCAGGGCATGCCCTAGGGCTGGCCGCCGGCACCCTAGGGGCCCTGTGGCACCCCTGCTCAAAGAACCGGTTTACCAGTGTTTCCAACCCAGAGATCATGTCTTCTGGAAACACTCAACAACTTGGAATAGAACAGAACTAAACTTTATTGATAATCTTGGGGTACAAGCTCATATTTTACATCGAAAGCGAGGCCGAAGGCACACTCGGTGCTATGACAGTATCTACATTATTTATGAAACATAACAGGGCCTCGGTACTACTAGATACTTCTATGGCGTAGCGGAACATAGCGGAACTCCAACCACGGGGACACTGCCGTGGACACTGCCTAGTTAGCGTAGCCTGAACCATCGGGACCTCCGTCCTCGGCTTCTCCTGCATCTGGCATGATACGCCAGGTGAGTATTTTGAATGTACTCGCAAGCTCACGACAACCAAATAATGCAGCAAACAATAGCATGGCAAGTAACATGTTAAGTTCTTAGGTGATTCACTTACTATCTCCGGTTATCAACTTACTCTCTTTCGAGTTGTCCCACAACCCTCGGAATACTCATATGTCACCAAGTACTTCCGGTCATAAGATGAGTTCTTTCATCATTATTATCACTATTACGGTTGACCACCTAGTGAGGTCTGGACGGGCTGTCCAATACCGTGGACGCGGCTATTCGAATAGATTTGACACTCTACAGAGGTTGTACACTTTACCCACACCATGGAGCACCTGACCTCATGATCCCATTCGGGTGGACCAGCGTTACTCCAACGAAACCCGCCTGACCCGTGACCCTCCCATCATACCACCAGCAACCATCCTCCCCCGGAGTCAAGCCCTGGGTGGCCCCTGTGTCACCTCGTGACACCTGCCACCGTCGTGGCCAAACTAAACTGTCCCAAATGGGGACGCCGGCACAATACTCAACTGGGCTCACAGGGTTATCGCCGTCTACCTGATCAGGGCAGCACGCACGCATAACCCTCCCTAGATGGAGGTACCGGTTGAAGAGCATGGAGCCAAACAAAGTCAAGGCCATCCCATACCGGCAAATGTGGTTGCATGAATAAGCCCGGACAGGTGACTCAAGATCAACCGACAAAGTTCATTTAGCAGGCATAGTGGATCATCACAATAACTTGAGTTGGGATCCACTAAGCATTTTAGATCATTTCACCATGAATTGTTATATAGCAAGTAAATGAAAATAATTACTTTAAATATGCAATGCTATTGAAATGCTCATGAAATGGATGTCATGGCTTGCCTTGCTCTGTTGGGTTGCCCAAGAACTCCTGGTCTTTAAAATCACCAAAGTTTCCCTCTAAAAATATTTTCAAACAACAATTGGAAATGTCACATAACACTATTTTAGCCACCAAAAATTCTGTGAGTGTGAGAAAAATACCAAATTTTACCAGAAATTAGAGGGGTTCAAGACAAACCAAATGCAAAAATAATCAAGTGATTTGGTCTTGTAGATAAAAAGTTATAACTGGTCAAAGTTGCTGGTCAAAACTGAAATTTAAAATAAAAACCAGAAACCTGACAGGGGCCACGTCGAAGGCGTAAAGTGGAGGGGCACCTCCACTTACCGCTTCACGCGCTCGCGGCTGAGCCGCTGATGGGCGGGCCCCACAGCTGGTTTGAACTGGAGGGGGAGAGGGAAACAGAGGGAGGCGGGGCTCCGGCGGTCGTCGCTGGCGATGTGGGCGGCGGCGAGGTCAGGCGACCGCGGGAATAGAACGAGCGCATGACGGCGAACACGTACGTACCCGCAGATCAGCTAGGGATGGCCGGACGACGTCGCCCCCATCTTCTCCGGTGGCGGTGGCGCTCGGGGGTCGTCGGAGACGGCGGTTCTGGCAGCGATTTGCTCGGGCAAGTGGTCGGGCGTGGTTAGGAGGATGAGCTGAGCTTAGTAGTGGAGTCAGGAGAGGTCGGGGAGGAGTGGAGCGGTGGGTCGGCTGAGCTCTCGTGGCGGCGGATCTCCGGCGGGGCTCAAGGCCAGAGGGCCGCTCAGCCGTGGCTCGCTGCTCGGGTAGGTAATCGGGGAATGGTGGAGTGGGTTGAGGAGCTTGGAGAGGTCGGCCATGGCTTTATATAGGCAGGGCGAGCATGGGCGAGCTCTCCCGAAGCGGCAAGACTCAGGCCACGTCGTCGGTGCAAGTACGCCGTGCTGGCTGGCCGCTTGCGGGGTGAGGTGATGGAGGAGGGCAGAGGCAGTAATGGCGGTCGGTGGCGGCTAGCGGGGAAGACGATGAGCACAGGGTTGCAGCGCCGCCACGGGCGACACAGTGCCCGAGTGCGTGGCGGCCATCGGGGCAGTTTCCGGCGAGGGGAAGCTATGGCAGAGGGTTAGGTGGACGGCATCAGTGATGTCGGCACTCCAGGACACCGCCTGGCAACGCGAGGGCTAGAGAATGACCTTGACAGACGCCGGCGGGATACAGAGCACGCGAACTGGCATGCCAGTGCCGCGCTCACCACGGTGCCCAGCGCGTGGAGGCCGACCCAGGCCAGCGCAGCATGTCTGGGGGCTTCTCCTTTGGTCATTTAGTCCACCTACACTCTTGGTTTGGCTAGATACAAGCTGACTCGAAGGGTAGCATCAACTAAAGTTTCTGACAGAGATATTGAGAGGGATCTGGAGAAACAATGAGTTGGGAATGAAGCCAATGGAGATGTCTAGGGTGATCTAGGATGGAGGGACTACAAACTGACCAAATTTGAAAGCATTTGGAAAAGTTTTGAATGGGGTTGATGTGCAACCTGCCATACTGGTCCAGAAACTTGATTAGCTTGGTTCACTCATATGGTTGATCTTGTGAAGCTGAATTTTGGTGTGTGGGATTCATTTGGTGAGTAGGAGATGCCATAAAAATTTCAGCTCAAGGGGAAACCTCTAGATGGTACTTCCTTCACAGTGGTTCAAAATGAGCAGAAACTTGGCAGAATTTTGCTGGTAAAAAGTTGTATTGGCCAAGATGATATTTTTGGGTATTGTGGCTAGATAGGTTCTCTAGTAACTCAGATAATTTATTTGGGGAGTTTCTGAGTTAGGAAAATAAGGGCTGCTTCACAAATGGACAATTCTGGCCAGAGAGAAAATAATTATTCTGGCCATTATTTAATATTGGGCAGTGGAATATTTTTGAAGATTATGAGGCTATATGATGATGAGAAGGTGTGGCGTGAGTTTGGGACCTTTCTGATCATCAAAACTATAGGTTGCTTCACAATCATAGTGATGTCATAGCTTTCCCAAGGAAGAAAATAATTACTTGGAAAAGATTAAATATTGAAATTTGGTCCAAGAGGGATGTGACAGGGTTTTGGCAAGGTGGTGATGGTTTTGGATCAAGAGGTTCAAGGATTTATAAGTCCAAAATCACTTGAAAGGATTCAAAAACCATCCAAAATTCAAATAAAGCCAAAAAGATTTTGAAAAGAAAAAGTTTTCAAAACCAGGGTGTCACAAACCTACCCCCCTTAGGATGAATCTCGTCCTCGAGATTTGGTTGCTCAGGGAACAAGTACGGGTATGCGGATCTTAGGAAGTCCTCTCTTTCCCAGGTAGCCTCTTCCTCAGTGTGGTGCTCCCACAGTACCTTATAAAACCTGATCACCTTACTCCGAGTAGTTCTTTCCATTTCATCCAAGATTCTGATAGGTTTCTCTTCGTAGGTCAGATCTTTAGCCAGCTCTATCTCACTCATATCCACTTGCTAGATTGGTGGTGCAATGCACTTTCTTAACTGTGATATGTGAAACATATCGTGAACGTCAGACAACTCCGGTGGTAGCTCCAGCTGATATGCTACCCTGCCTTTCCTCGCAATTACTGGAAAAGGACCGATGTATCTTGGTGCAAATTTTCCCCGAGTATGAAACCTCTTCACTCCCTTCATGGGGGTTACTCGAAGGTAAGCATATTCTCTGGGCTCAAAGGTCACTTCTCGATGCTTTGGGTCGTAGTAACTCTTTTGACAGGACTTGGCTGCCCGAAGACGCTCTTGAATATCCTTAACTTGTCTCTCGGCCTCGAGCATCAAGTCTATGCCAAAGATACGTCTATCTCCTATCTGAGACCAGTTTAATGGGGTGCGGCATTTCCGCCCATACAGTGCTTCAAATGGTGATATCTTAAGACTTGACTGATAGCTATTGTTATAGGAAAATTCTGCATAGGGTAGACTATCTTCCCATTTGGGTCCATGAGTAAGGGCACATGACCGAAGCATATCCTCTAGTATCTGATTTACTCGTTTGGTCTGTCCATCTTTCTGTGGATGATACGCTGTGCTATGCTTCAGCATAGTTCCCAAGGCTTGGTGCAATCGTAACCAGAATGTGGAGGTAAATAAGGAGCCTCTATCCGAGGTGATAGACTTAGGTACTCCATGAAGGCTGACTATCCATGACATGTAGAGTTGTGCAAGCTGGTTTGCATTAAAAGTGGTCTTTACCAGAATAAAGTGAGCCACTTTTGTAAGCATATCCATGATGACCCTGATAGCAGCATGGCCTCTTGTTGACTTGGGTAGTCCAACAATGAATTCCATGCATATGTCATCCCACTTCCATTGGGGAACTGGTAAAGGTTGTAGTAGCCTAGTGGGTTTCTAATGTTCAGCCTTGACTTTGTTGCAAACATCACATCAGGCGACATAATATGCTATATCCCTTCGCATTCCTGGCCACCAAAAGGTTTCTCTTAGGTCTTGATACATCTTCGTGCCTCCTGGGTGAATGGAGTAAGCGGACTCATGAGCTTCCCTGAGTATTTCCTGTCTCAGGTTGTTCTGATCGGGCACACATAACCGCTTCTCAAACCATAAGGTGCCTTGGTCATCCACACGAAAAGACTTGGCCTTCCCTTGCCGCATCAACTCCTTGATCTCTTGTATCCCCTCATCCGGTCCTTGAGCCTTTTTAATCTCTTCCATAAGAGTTGGGATAATTTCCAAGGTATCCGAGTTAACTGGGCCGCATAGCACCATATTGAGTTTGGCAAACTCTTCTTGCAACTTGGGGTGGATACTTGCGGTCAGTTTGTTCACGGTGCCTGGTTTTCTACTGAGAGCATCAGCAACCACATTGGCCTTTCCCGGATGATAATTTATTCCAAGATCATAATCCTTGACCAGTTCTAGCCATCTTCGCTGTCTGAGGTTTAGGTCAGGCTGAGTGAAAATATACTTGAGACTCTTGTGGTCCGTGTATATTTCACAGCGCTGCCCAATGAGATAATGACTCCAGATCTTTAAGACATGTACCACTGCTGCTAGTTCCAAATCATGTGTGGGTTAGTTTTCTTCATGAGGTCGTAGCTGTCTGGATGCATATGCTACAACCTTTCCTTCTTGCATTAACACGCAGCCGATTCCACGTCTAGAAGCATCGCAATATATGTCAAAGCTTTTGTGGATGTCTGGAAGAACTAAGACAGGGGCTGTGGTTAGCCTTGTCTTTAGCTCCAAGAAGCTGCTCTCGCATTCTGCTGTCCAGACAAACCGTTGATTTTTCTTCAACAATTCTGTCAGTGGCTTGGCTATCTTAGAGAAGCCTTCTATGAAGCGACGGTAATAGCCTGCCAATCCCAGGAAACTGCGGACTTCAGTAACTTAGGCTGGTGTCTTCTAATTCAAAACTGCAGTTACTTTGCTGGGGTCGACGGCTACTCCTCGTTCTGACAGGACGTGTCCCAGAAATCCCACCTCTTTTAGCCAAAATTCACACTTACTGAACTTGGCATATAGACGATGGGTCCTCAATCTTTCCAAGATAGCACGGAGGTGTTGTTTGTGCTCTTCTTCATCCTTGGAGTATATCAGGATGTCATCGATGAACACCACCACAAATTTGTCTAGAAAATCCATGAAGACCTTGTTCGTCATGCTCATGAAATAGGCTGGGGCATTCGTCAGTCCAAACGCCATGACCGTAAATTCATACAGCCCATATCGGGTGGTGAAAGCTGTCTTGGGGATATCCTCTTTTCTAATTTTTAGCTGATGATATCCCGTTTGGAGGTCAATCTTGGAGAATACCCGTGCTTCGTTTAGCTGGTCAAATAAATCGTCAATGCGAGGGAGCGGGTACTTATTCTTGATAGTGACCTCATTCAGCTAGCGATAGTCTACACACATTCGTAGACTTCCATCCTTCTTCTTATCAAACAATACAGGTGATCCCCATGGCGAGACACTTGGACGAATGTACCCTTTCTGTTGTAATTCATCCAACTGCTTCTTTAATTCTACCAGCTCCGGACTCGGTATACGATAGTATTTCTTGTAAATCGGAGCAATTCCGGGAATTACCTCAATTGCAAATTCTAATTCCCGGTCAGGTGGCATCCCTGGTAGTTCCTTAGGAAATACATCCGGGAATTCGCAGACTACCGGAATCAAGTTCATATCCGTAACGGTAGCTTGATATGCCATTCCCTTCCTTGACATCATTTTGCTGGCAAGAAATTTAACTGTCTGTCCTGCCGGGTTAACCAGTGTCACTGTCCTGGTAGTGCAGTTGATGCACACCTGGTGTGGTGTCAACCAGTCCATCCCTAGTATTATATCCAATCCAGGGAATTCAATGGCAACGAGTGTAGCTGGAAATTTAACTCCATGTATCGAGATTTCCAGACCCTTATATATTAGATTTGTTCTAAGCAGGGAGCCAGGGGATTGTACCACCATAATTTTATCCAAGAGCGAAGGGGAAAATTTGTGCAAGGTGGCAAAACTCCGTGAAATAAACGAATGGGAAGCTCCAGAATCAAATAAAATTACTGCAGGTATGTCATTAACAGAAAACATACCGAGGACTACGTCTGGTGCTTCGCAGGCTTCTTTGGCGGAGATATGATGGACGCGTCAGTGGCTGAAATTGTGGTTGGGCAGCGTCCAATAGTGTTGACCTGTGGCTTGAAGTCGGATGGTGGCTTCCCGTTTCTGGCAAGGCACTACTTGGAGTAGTGTCTGCTTTGGCCGCAAGTAAAGCAAGTGCTATTGCGGTGACAGTCCTCCATCATAGGCTGTTAGCCAAAGGTCTTGTCCTGGCTGACCATCTTATTGTTGTTGTTGCCATTGTTCCATGCGGGCTTGTATTCAGATGGACCTGACTTCCAAATGCGTGGCTTCTGCACAAACTGCTCACGGTTGTCTTTCTTGGCCTCAAACTTCCGCTTGCGATCATCATACCCAGACTTGTGTTCTCTCTCTACTATGAAAGCCTTGTTCACCAAAGTATGGAAGTCTCGGAAGTCCAGCATACAAAGCTGACAACGGAGGGCATGATTCAGTCCTCCTAGGAATCGACCTATCTTCCTCTCTTCAGTGGATACATCATGGGCAGAGTACCGTGCCAGATTGTTAAACTTGTTTAGATACTCTCCCACGGACATATTTTCCTGCGTGAGAGCAAGAAATTCCCTTTGCTTCACCTTCATTATGCCAGTAGGGATATAATACTTGTGGAATGCCTCTTTGAACTTCTCCCAGGAAATATCTTCTCCGGAAGGCCATGTTATATTTGTGTTGTCCCACCATATAGCTGCTGGCCCTTCTAGGTAATGGGTGACAAAAGGAACCTTGTCTGCCTCTTCACAGCGGGCTATATCCAACTTCTTTTCCATGGTTCTCAGCCAATCATCAGCCTCCATTGGGTCCACAGCTTGACCAAAACTGGGTGGCTTAGTGCGTTGAAAGTCAGACAACTTAGAGTGTGTCCCATTGTTGTTATTCTGGCCCACCATAGTCTGCATACTCTTTAGGAATTCCATGAGATCCTGATTTCTTTTCTCTTCAAACATCCTCATGATCTGTTCAAGGGTCGGTGCCTAAGGCGGTGGTGGTGGTAAATCTTCTGGTGGTTGTCCTGCTTGTCTGGCGGATCGACGAACGGGGGTTCCATCGCCGCCTTGGCTACTACCTCTCTTCATCCTAAATTTGTTCCCATTGCAAAATACCGAATCGATGAGCAACATCCATAAGGGAAACACAATAATATGACACCAAAATAGAATTCACGAAAAAGAGGCGAATAAAGCAAACAACAAAATTATACAAGATAACCCAACATCATACATGGCAAGCTAGTAGGGGGAATATCATGGCTAGACTGCTCATACGGTAGTTGACATATGCAAAGATGCATGCACTAAAACTCAAGCCTCCACTCTAGTGACGCGGGTGGCATGAGCACTGCCAAACCGAAGACTCCTCGTCATCTGATCCTGAGTCAGAATCAGAACTGATGATGTGGATCGCATCCTCCAGATTAAAGGAAACACGACGATGCTGCTGAGATGGTTCTCCTTCCAGGGAAGTAGGAGCATGATGTCTCAGCATCGGAGTGGCTGGAGTAGCTAGGAGTGAGGCCCACTCTGCCGGGGTCTCACGTCGGCTACCAGACGAAAGGCCTGGTGGGATGGTGGAGCTAGAGGGAGTATCAAACGTACATGGAGGTGGAACGGGCGGTGAATGCACAGGTGGAAATGTAGGATGAGGCAGAGATGATGCGGTAGTCACAGCTGCAAGTGCCCCTTGGACACGAGACAACTCCTCAGCCAAGGAAACGATCATACGGTAACTGGCGTTCAGATAACGAGATAGAACACCAGTGGCACGATCACTCGCCGGATCAACAGGTGCGAAAATGACTCGCCCTGTCGCAGGCGACAGGGTGGGGTAGTGAAAGAAACCTGAATGAGTCTGCATCTTGACCTCGTGGAAGCGCAAGTCAGTGAGAGCCTCCATCGCGGCAAACTGGATCGCCAGCTCCAGAGTTGAAGCCGTTCCGCCCTTGGAAGAGCGAGAATAGCTACCAATGTCCGAGCTCGCGGTCAGAAAGGCCTCCGCGTGATACTCATACATTGACTCGGCAAACTGCTCTCGTAACACCTGCTACACTGGATCTTTGCCGTTGGGATACAGCTGAAGCCAGACGCTACGGAGCAGTATAGGAAAGGTGAATGGTGCTGGCTCATGATGGTAGTGGTACGGAACTGGTGCCATCTAAACTCACAATCCAACAGTTAGTAAAACAATGAATCATGATGCATGCTATGCAACAATCAAATGCAGCAAGCAAGATGCACACTCAAACCCTACACTAGCGGTTTCTAGCGCAGGCTAACTAGGGTGTCCTACAGTCAGCACGGCTCTGATACCAGGTGTTGTGGCACCCTGGCTCAAAGAACCGGTTTACCAGTGTTTCCAACCCAGAGATCATGTTTTCTGGAAACACTCAACAACTTGGAACAGAACAGAACTGAACTTTATTGATAATCTTGGGGTACAAGCTCATATTTTACATCGAAAGCGAGGCTGAAGGCACACTCGGTGCTATAACAGTATCTACATTATTTATGAAACATAACAGGGCCTCGGTACTACTGGATACTTCTATGGCGTAGCAGAACATAGCGGAACTCCAACCACGGGGACACTACCGTGGACACAGCCTAGTTAACGTAGCTTGAGCCATCGGGACCTCCGTCCTCGGCTTCTCCTGCATCTGGCATGATACGCCAGGTGAGTACTTTGAATGTACTCGCAAGCTCACGACAACCAAATAATGCAGCAAACAATAGCATGGCAAGTAACATGTTAAGTTCTTAGGTGATTCACTTACTGTCTCCGGTTATCAACTTACTCTCTTTCGGGTTGTCCCACAACCCTCGGAATACTCATATGTCACCAAGTACTTCCGGTCATAAGATGAGTTCTTCCATCATTATTATCACTGTTACGGTTGACCACCTAGTGAGGTCTGGACGGGCTGTCCAATATCGTGGACGTGGCTATTCGAATAGATTTGACACTCTGCAGAGGTTGTACACTTTACCCACACCATGGAGCACCTGACCTCGTGATCCCATTCGGGTGGACCGGCGTTGCTCCAACGAAACCCGCCTGACCCGTGACCCTCCCATCGTACCACCGACAATCATCCTCCCCCGGAGTCAAGCCCTGGGTGGCCCCTATGTCACCTAGTGACACCTGCCACCGTCGTGGCCAATCTAAACTGTCCCAAACGGGGACGCCGGCACAATACTCAACTGGGCTCACAGGGTTATCGTCGTCTACCTGATCAGGGCAGCACGCACGCATAACCCTCCCTAGATGGAGGTACCGGTGAAAGAGCACGGAGCCAGACCAAGTCAAGGCCGTCCCATACCGGCAAATGTGGTTGCATGAATAAGCCCGGATAGGTGACTCAAGATCAACCGACTAAGTTCATTTAGCAGGCATAGTGGTTCATCACAATAACTTGAGTTGGCATCCACTAAGCATTTTAGATCATTTGACCATGAATTGTTATATAGCAAGTAAATGAAAATAATTACTTTAAATATGCAATGCTATTGAAATGCTCATGAAATGGATGTCATGGCTTGCCTTGCTCTGTTGGGTTGCCCAAGAACTCCTGGTCTTCAAAATCACCAAAGTTTCCCTCTGAAAATATTTTCAAACAACAATTGGAAATGTCACATAACACTGTTTTAGTCACCAGAAATTTTGTGAGTGTGAGAAAAATACCAAATTTTACCAGAAATTAGAGGGGTTCAAGACAAACCAAATGCAAAAAGAATCAAGTGATTTGGACATGCAGATAAAAAGTTATAACTGGTCAAAGTTGCTGGTCAAAACTGAAATTTAACATAAAAACCAGAAACCTGACAGGGGCCACGTCGAAGGCGTAAAGTGGAGGGGCGCCTCCACTTACCGCTTCGCGCGCGCGCGGCCGAGCCGCTGACGGGCAGGCCCCACAGCTGGTTTGAACTGGAGGGGGAGAGGGAAACATAGGGAGGCGGGGCTCCGGCGGTCGTTGCCGGCGATGTGGGCGGCGGCGAGGTCGGGCGACCGCGGGGATAGAACGAGCGCACGACGGCGAACACGTACGTACCCACAGATCAGCTAGGTATGGCCGGACGGCGTCGCCCCCTTCTTCTCCGGCGGTGGTGGCGCTCGGGGGTCATCGGAGACGGCGGTTTCGGCAGCGATTTGCTTGTGCAAGTAGTTGGGCGTGGTCAGGAGGATGAGCTGAGCTCAGTAGTTGAGTCAGAAGAGGTCAGGGAGGAGTGGAGCGGTGGGTCGGCTGAGCTCTGGTGGCGGCGGATCTCCGGCGGGGCTCGAGGCCAGAGGGCCTCTCGGCCGTGGCTTGCTGTTCGGGGAGGTAATTGGGGAATGGTGGAGTGGGTTGAGGAGCTTGGAGAGGCCGGCCATGGCTTTATATAGGTAGGGGCGAGCGCGGACGAGCTCTCCCGAAGTGGCGAGACTCAGGCCACGTCGCCGGCGCAAGGACGCCGCGCTGGCTGGTCGCTTGCGGGGTGAGGTGATGGAGGAGGGCAGAGGCAGTAATGGCGGTCGGTGGCGGCTAGCGGGTAAGACGACGAGGACAGGGTTGCGGTGCCGCCACGGGCGACACAGTGCCCGAGTGCGTGGCGGCCGTCGGGGCGGTTTTCGGCGAGGGGAAGCTACGGGAGAGGGTTAGGTGGACGGCATCGGTGATGTCGGCACTCCAGGACACCGCCTGGCAACGCGAGGGCTAGAGAATGACCATGACAGATGCCGGTGCGATACAGAGCACGCGAACTGGCATTCCACTGCCGCGCTCACCACGGTGCCCGGCGCGTGGAGGCCGACCCAGGCCAGCACAGAATGTCTGGGGGCTTCTCCTTTGGTCAATTAGTCGACCTACACTCTTGGTTTGGCTAGATACAAGCTAACTCGAAGGGTAGCATCAACTAAAGTTTCTGACAGAGATATTGAGAGGGATCTGGAGAAACAATGAGTTGGGAATGGAGCCAATGGAGATGTCTAGGGTGATCTAGGATGGAATGACTACAAACTGACCAAATTTGAAAGCATTTGGAAAAGTTTTGAATGGGGTTCATGTGCAACCTGCCATACTGGTCCAGAAACTTGATCAGCTTGGTTCACTCATATGGTTGATCTTGTGAAGCTAAATTTTGGTGTGTGGGATTCATTTGGTGAGTAGGAGATTCCATAAAAATTTCAGCTCAAGGGGAAATCTCTAGATGGTACTTCCTTCACAGAGGTTCAAAATGAGCAGAAACTTGGCAGAATTTTGCTGCTAAAAAGTTGTATTGGCCAAGATGATATTTTTGGGTATTGTGGCTAGATAGGTTCTCTAGTACCTCAGAGAATTTATTTGGGGAGTTTCTGAGTTAGGAAAATAAGGGCTGCTTCACAAATGGACAATTCTGGCCTGAGAGAAAATAATTATTCTGGCCATTATTTAATATTGGGCAGTGGAATAATTTTGAAGATTATGAGGCTATATGATGATGAGAAGGTGTGGCATGAGTTTGGGACCTTTCTGATCATCAAAACTATAGGTTGCTTCACAACCATAGTGATGTCATAGCTTTCCCAAGGAAGAAAATAATTACTTGGAAAAGATTAAATATTGAAATTTGGTCCAAGAGGGATGTGACAGGGTTTTGGCAAGGTGGTGATGGTTTTGGATCAAGAGGTTCAAGGATTTATAAGTCCAAAGTCACTTGAAAGGATTCAAAAACCATCCAAAATTCAAATAAAGCCAAAAATATTTTGAAAAGAAAAAGTTGTCTAAACCAGGGTGTCACAGGCCCTGCCTTGCCTTGCGCCCCCCTGCCATATTTTCCCAAGGGGGAAGGAAAGAGGGGGGAGAGAGAAGGAAGTGGGAATCCTAATCCGCAATTTCCTTTCCATTCTCCCCTTTCCTTCTCCTCCTTAGGCCGGCCCATATGGGGGCGCACCAGCCCCTTGTGGTTGGTGCGTTCCCCCTCTTGGCCCATAAGGCCCATATCTTTTGCCGGGGGTGCCTGGAACCCCTTCCGGTGACCCGATAAGTACCCGGTACCCCCCGAAACACTTTCGGTGTCCGAATACCATCGTCCTATATATCAATCTTTACCTCTCGGCCATTTTGAGACTCCTCGTCATTACCGTGATCTCATCCGGGACTCCGAAGAACATTCGGTCACCGAATCACATAACTCATATAATACTATATCGTCAATGAACGTTAAGCGTGCGGACCCTACGGGTTCGAGAACTATGTAGACATGACCGAGACACCTCTCCGGTCAAAAACCAATAGCGGAACCTGGATGCCCATATTGGCTCCTACATATTCTATGAAGATCTTTATCGGTCGAACCGTTATGACAACATACGTAATTCCCTTTGTCCATCGGTATGTTACTTGCCCGAGATTCGATCGTCGGTATCTTAATACCTAGTTCAATCTCGTTACCGTCAAGTCTCTTTACTCGTTTCGTAATACATCACCTCGTGACTAACTCCTTAATTGTTTGCTTGCAAGCTTATGATGTGTATTACCGAGAGGGCCCAGAGATACCTCTCCGATACTCGGAGTGACAAATCCTAATCTCGATCTATGCCAACTCAACAAATATCTTCGGAGATACCTGTAGAGCATCTTTATAATCACCCAGTTACGTTGTGACGTTTGATATCACACAAGGCATTCCTCCGATATCCGGGAGTTGCATAATCTCATAGTCGAAGGAATATGTATTTGACATGAAGAAAGCAATAGCAATAAAACTGAACAATCATTATGCTAAGCTAATGGATGGGTCTTGTCCGTCACATCATTCTCCTAATGATGTGATCCCATTATCAAATGACAACACATGTCCATGGTTAGGAAACCTTAACCATCTTTGATCAACGAGCTAGTCTAGTAGAGGCTCACTAGGGACACAGTATTTGTTTATGTATTCACACATGTATTTAAGTTTTCGATCAATACAATTCTAGCATGAATAATAAACCTTTATCATGAATAAGGAAATATAAAATAACAACTTTATTATTGCCTCTAGGGCATATTTCCTTCAGTCTCCCACTTGCACTAGAGTCAATAATCTAGTTCACATCACCATGTGATTTAACACCCATAGTTCACATCGCCATGTGACGAACACCCAAAGAGTTTACTAGAGTCAATAATCTAGTTCACATCGCCATGTGATTAACACCCAAAGAGTACTAAGGTGTGATCATGTTTTTCTTGTGAGAGAAGTTTAGTCAACGGGTTTGTCACATTCAGATCCGTATGTAGTTTGCAGGTTTCTATGTCTACAATGCTTTGTATGGAGCTACTCTACCTAATTGCTCCCACTTTCAATATGTATCCAGATTGAGACTCAGAGTCATCTGAATCGGTGTCAAAGCTTGCAATGACGTAACCCTTTACGATGAACTCTTTATCACCTGCATAACCGAGAAACATTTCCTTAGTCCTCTTAGGTAACTAAGGATAATTTTGACCGCTGTCCAGTGATCCACTCCTGGATCACTATCGTACCCTCTTGTCAAACTCATGGCAAGGTACACAACAGGTTTGGTACACAGTATGGCATACTTTATAGAACCTATGGCTGAGGCATAGGGAATGACTTTCATTCTCTCTCTATCTTCTGCCGTGGTCGGGTTTTGAGTCTTACTCAACTTCACACCTTACAATACAGGCAAGAACTCCTTCTTTGACTGATCCATATTGAACTTCTTCAAAACTTTATCAAGGTATGTGCTTTGTGAAAGTCCTATTAAGCGTCTCGATCTATCCCTATAGATCTTGATGCCCAATATATAAGCAGCTTTATCGAGGTCTTTCATTGAAAAATTCTCATTCAAGTATCGTTTTATGCTATCCAGAAATTCTATATCATTTCCAATCAACAATATGTCATCCACATATAATATCAGAAATGCTACAGAGCTCCCACTCACTTTCTTGTAAATACAGGCTTCACCGAAAGTCTGTATAAAACCATATGCTTTGATCACCTCATCAAAGTGTATATTCCAACTCCGAGATGCTTGCACCAGTCCATAGATGGATCGCTGGAGCTTGCACACTTTGTTAGCACCTTTAGGATCGACAAAACCTTCTGGTTGCATCATATACAAATCTTCTTTAAGATATCCATTAAGGAATGCAGTTTTGACGTCCATTTGTCAGATTTCATAATCATAAAATGCGGCAATTGCTAACATGATTCAGACGGACTTAAGCATCGCTACGGGTGAGAAAGTCTCATCGTAGACAACCCCTTGAACTTGTCGAAAACCTTTTGTAGACAGTAACATTACCATCAGCGTCAGTCTTCTTCTTGAAGATCCATTTATTATCTATGGCTTGCCGATCATCGGGCAAGTCCACCAAAGTCCATACTTTCTTCTCATACATGGATCCTATCTCAGATTTCATGGCCTCAAGCCATCTGTTGGAATCTGGGCTCATCATAGCTTCTTCATAATTCGTAGGTTCGCCTTGGTCTAATAACATGACTTCCAAAACAGGATTACCGTACCACTCTGGTGCGGATCATGCTCTGGTTGACCTGAGGTTCAGTAGCAACTTGATCTAAAGTTTCATGATCATTATCATTTGATTCCTCTCTAGTTGGTGTAGGCATCACGGGAACAGTTTTCTGTGATGTACTACTTTCCAATTCGAGAGAAGGTACAATTACCTCATCAAGTTCTACTTTCCTCCCACTCACTTCTTTCGAGAGAAACTCCTTCTCTACAAAGGACCCATTCTTAGCAACAAAGATTTTGCCTTTGGATCTATGGTAGAAGGTGTACCCAATTGTTTCCTTAGGGTATCCTATGAAGATACACTTCTCCGATTTGGGTTCGAGCTTATCAGGCTGAAGCCTTTTGACATAAGTGTCACTACCCCAAACTTTAAGAAATGATAGCTTAGGTTTCTTGCCAAACCATAGTTCATACGGTGTTGTCTCAACGGATTTAGACGGTGCCCTATTTAACATGAATGCAGCTGTCTCTAATGCATAACCCCAAAACGATAGTGGTAAATTGGTAAGAGACATCATAGAACGCACCATATCCAATAAAGTACGGTTACGACGTCCGGACACACCATTACGCTGCGGTGTTCCAGGTGGCATGAGTTGTGAAACTATTCCACATTGTTTTAAATGAAGGCCAAACTCGTAACTCAAATATTCGCCTCCGCGATCAGATCGTAGAAACTTTATTTTCTTGTTACGATGATTCTCCACTTCACTCTAAAATTCTTTGAACTTTTCAAATGTTTCAGACTTGTGTTTCATTAAGTAGATATACCCATACTTACTCAAATCATCTGTGAAGGTCGGAAAATAACGATACCCGCCGCGTGCTTCAACACTCATCGGACCGCATACATCGGTATGTATTATTTCCAGTAAGTCATTAGCTCGCTCTATTCTTCCGGAGAATGGAGTTTTAGTCATCTTGCCAAAGAGGCTTGGTTCGCAAGTATCAAATGATTCATAATCAAGTGATTCCAAAAGTCCATCCGCATGGAGTTTCTTCATGCGCTTTACACCAATATGACCTAAACGGCAGTGCCAGAAGTATGTTGCACTATCATTATGAACTTTGCGTCTTTGGGCATTATTAGGAATATGTGTATCACTACGATCGAGATTCAATAAACCATTTACATTGGGTGGATGACCATAGAAGGTTTTATTCATGTAAACAGAACAACAATTATTCTCTGACTTAAATGAATAACCGTATTACAATAAACATGATCCAATCATATTCATGCTCAACGCAAACACCAAATAACATTTATTTAGGTTCAACACTAATCCTGAAGGTAGAGGGAGTGTGTGATGGTGATCTATCAACCTTGGAATCATTTCCAACACACATTGGCACCTCGCCCTTAACTAGTCTCTGTTTATTCTGCAACTCCTGTTTCAAGTTACTAATCTTAGCAACTAAACCAGTATCAAATACCCAGGGGCTACTACGAATACTAGTAAGGTACACATCAATAACATGTATATCAAATATACGTTTGTTCACTTTGCCATCCTTCTTATCCGCCAAATATTTGGGGCAGTTCCGCTTCCAGTGACCATTTCCTTTGTAGTAAAAGCACCCAGTTTTAGGTTTGGGTCTAGCTTTGGGCTTCTTCATGGGAGCGGCAACTTGTTTGCTGTTCTTCTTGAAGTTCCCTTTCTGTCCCTTGCCCTTTTTCTTGAAACTAGTGGTTTTGTTAACCATCAACACTTGAAGCTCTTTCTTGATTTCTACCTTCATCGATTTCAGCATCACGAAGAGCTTGGGAATCGTTTTCGTCATCCCTTGCACATTATAGTTCATCACGAAGTTCTAGTAGCTTGGTGATAGTGACTAGAGAACTCTTGTCAATCACTATCTTATCTGGAAGATTAACTCACACTTGATTCAAGCGATTGTAGTACCCAGACGTTCTGAGCACATGCTCACTGGCTGAGCTATTCTCCTCCATCTTGTAGGCAAAGTACTTGTCAGTGGTCTCATACCTCTCGACAAGGGCATGAGTCTGAAATACTAATTTCTGCTCTTGGAACATCTTATATGTTCCATGACGTTCAAAACGTCTTTGAAGCCCCGATTCTAAGCCGTAAAGCATGGCGCACTAAACTATCAAATAGTCATCATATTGAGCTTGTGAAATGTTCATAACGTCTGCATCAGCTCCTGCAACAGGTCTGTCACCTAGCGGTGCATCAAGGACATAATTCTTCTGTGCAGCAATGAGGATAATCCTCAGATAATGGACCCAGTCCGCATCATTGCTACTGTCATCTTTCAACTTAGTTTTCTCTAGGAACATATCAAAATAAAACAGGGGAGCTATACGCAAGCTATTGATCTACAACATAGATATGCAAAAACTATCAAGACTAAGTTCATGATAAATTAAGATCAATTAATCAAATGGCTAAAGAACTCCCTCTTAAATCGACATCCCTCAAGTCATCTAAGTGATACGTGATCCAAATCAGCTAACCCATGTCCGATCATCATGTGAGATGGGGTTGTCATCAATGGTGAACATCTCTATGTTGATCATATCTACTATATGATTCACTTTCGATCTTTCGATCTCCAGTGTTCCGAGGCCATGTCTATACATGCTAGGCTCGTCAAGTTTAACCCAAGTATTCTGCATGTGTAAATCTGTCTTACACCCATTGTATGTGAACGTAGAGTCTATCACATCCGATCATCACGTGGTGTCTCAACACGACGAACTATAGCAATAGTGCATACTCAGGGAGAACACTTTTACCTTGAAATTTAGTGAAGGGATCATCTTATAATGCTACCGCCGTAATAAGCAAAATAAGATGCATAAAAGATAAACATCACATGCAATCAAAATATGTGACATGATATGGCCATCGTCATCTCTTGCTTTTGATCTCCATCTCCAAAGCATCGTCATGATCTCCATCGTCACCGGCTCGACACATTGATCTCCATCATTGCGTCGTGGTCGTCTCGCCAACTATTGCTTCTACAACTATTGCTAACGCATAGCGATAAAGTAAAGCAATTACATGGCGTTTGCATTTCATACAATAAAGAGACAACCATAAGGCTCCTGCCGGTTGCCGATAACTTACAAAACATGATCATCTCATACAATAACGTATATCACATCATGTCTTGACCATATCACATCACAACATACCCTGCCAAAACAAGTTAGATGTCCTCTACTTTGTTGTTGCAAGTTTTACGTGGCTGCTATGGGTTTCTAGCAAGAATCGTTCTTACCTACGGCCAAAACCACAACGGTGAATTATCAAGTTTGCTGTTTTAACCTTCTTCAAGGATCGGCCGTAGTCAAATTCAATTCAACTAAAGTAGGAGAAACAGACACCCGCCAGCCACCTTTATGCAAAACTAGTTGCATGTCAGTCGGTGGAACTGGTCTCATGTATGTGGACATGTAAGGTTGGTCCGTGCCACTTCATCCCACAATGCCGCCGAATCAAAATAAGACGTTGGTGGTAAGCAGTATGAACATCACCACCCACAACTTCTTTGTGTTCTACTCGTGCATATCATCTACGCATAGACCTGGCTCTGATGCCACTGTTGGGAATCGTTGCATGGAAAACAAAAAAAATTCTACGCACATGCAACGATCTATCCATGGAGATGCATAGTAACGAGGGGGAGAGTGTGTCTACGTACCCTCATAGACCGTAAGCAGAAGCGTTTCACAATGCGGTTGATGTAGTCGAACTTCTTCGCGCTTCAACCGATCAAGTACCAAACGCACGGCACCTCCGCGTTCTGCACACGTTCAGCTTGGTAACGTCCCTCGCCTTCTTGATCCAGCAATACATCGAGGTAGTAGATGAGTTCCGTCAGTACGACGGCGTGGTGACAGTGATGGTGAAGTGATCTCCGCAGGGCTTCGCCTAAGCACTACGAAAATATGACCGGGGTTGTAAACGGTGGAGGGGGGCGCTGCACACGGCTATGCAATTGTATGGGGTGTGCTAGGTGCCCCCCTCCCACATATATATAGGTGGGAGGGGGAGGGGAGAGGCCAGGGCGTGCCCTAGGGCTGGCCGCCAGCCCCCTAGGGGCCCTGCCTTGCCCTGCGCCCCCCCTGCCATGTTTTCCCAAGGGGGAAGGAATGAGGGGGGGGAGAAGGAAGTGGGAATCCTAATCCGCACTTTCCTTTCCCTTCTCCCATTTCCTTCTCCTAGTTAGGCCGACCCATATGGGGGTGCACCAGCCCCTTGTGGCTGGTGCGTTTCCCCTCTTGGCCCATAAGGCCCATATCTTTTGCCGGGCGTGCCCGGAACCCCTTCCGGTGACCCGATAAGTACCCGGTATCCCCCGAAACACTTCCGGTGTCCGAATACCATCGTCCTATATATCAATCTTTACCTATCGACCATTTCAAGACTCCTCATCATGTCCGTGATCTCATCCGGGACTCCGAACAACATTCGGTCACCAAATCACATAACTCATATAATACTATATCATCAACGAACGTTAAGCGTGCGGACCCTACGGGTTCGAGAACTATGTAGACATGACCGAGACACCTCTCTGGTCAATAACCAATAGAGGAAACTGGATGCCCATATTGGCTCCTACATATTCTACGAAGATATTTATCGATCGAACCGTTATGACAACATACGTAATTCCCTTTGTCCATCGGTATGTTACTTACCCGAGATTCGATCGTCGGTATCTTCATACCTAGTTCAATCTCATTACCGGCAAGTCTCTTTACTTGTTCCATAATACATCACCTCGTGACTAACTCCTTAGTCGTTTGCTTGCAAGCTTATGATGTGTATTACCGAGAGGGCCCAGAGATACCTCTCCGATACTCGGAGTGACAAATCCTAATCTCGATCTATGCCAACTCAACAAATATCTTCGGAGATACCTGTAGAGCATGTTTATAATCACCCAGTTATGTTGTGATGTTTGATAGCACACAAGGCATTCCTCCGGTATCGGGGAGTTGCATAATCTCATAGTCGAAGGAATATGTATTTGACATGAAGAAAGCAATAGCAATAAAACTGAATGATCATTATGCTAAGCTAACGGATGGGTCTTGTCCATCACATCATTCTCCTAATGATGTGATCCCGTTATCAAATGACAACACATGTCCATGGTTAGGAAACCTTAACCATCTTTGATCAACGAGCTAGTCTAGTAGAGGCTCACTAGGGACAGGGTATTTGTTTATGTATTCACACATGTATTTAAGTTTCCGACCAATACAATTCTAGCATGAATAATAAACCTTTATCGTGAATAAGGAAATATAAAATAACAACTTTATTATTGCCTCTAGGGCATATTTCCTTCAAGCACCACATCATCAATTCGTGCATGTTACTCATAAGTTATTTCTTGCATTAGATTTTGTATTGACAATGTATGTGTTGGTCACGTGCACACATATGTAGTTCACATTCACATTTTTGTTACAAATGTCATTCTTTTAACTGCAATTCATTTTTCTCTTTGTATTACATTTTCATTTTAAGCATACATTCACTTCCCATTAGTTATAGATGTTTTTGGTGGAACTTTTATGCATTATTTTGAGTAGCAAATTTCACGCGGCCGCGGGTATATCAAAATGCGGGGCCCATGCGTCATTGCCTTTCGGTCGAACCTACGTCCACAATTTTTTGTACGTATATCTCCACTGCTCCCCATACCCAAAATGCTGCCTCGTTCCCGTAAAACCAAGCGGCCCACCCATATTAAGGCGTCAACTCGAACTCAATCCCATCGGTTTTCTTCAAGAGGACGAGGGAGAAGCGGATTTGTAGAGGAGGCTCCTACCCTAGGGCTCCCTAGGTAGCTGCCGCACGCATCATTGGTTTTCTTTTTTCTTTATGCTCTTGCGCCCTAGGGTGAAATGATGGTTGCTTCATCTGTCCAGTTTAATGCGGGAGAGGTGGGGCTTTGTGATTTGACCCCTCATCGCTCATTTACTACTACTGCGGCGCTACGAACGGGGTGCCTCCAAGTCCAACCGCTGCTCCGAACTATAATTTGGTGCATCGCACGTGGAACAAGACAGTGGATGAGCCATATGTCGGCCAAAGGGGTCCTGTAAGTGTGTCGCCATTTCATGTCCGGACTGACCCTGTGGAGTTGCTACGCCAACGCGACAGGAGTAGCCTACCACTTGGTTTTGCTCCTTGGTGAATCCCGACTATATTGATCTAAAATGATACTAGTAGTATCCAGATTAGTAAAAATGAGGTGATTTTACCGAGCGGTGGGCGGGGGAGCATGGACTGTCATGCGGTCCCACGTGTCATGATGTACCAAGGCGATGCGCGTCCCTCTTGAGGCAGAACAATGGTAGAAGCAATACGTGGTTTTCTTGAAGGAGATGATGGAGAAGCGGATTCAGCGAAGTGTGAAATAATGGTTGCTTTGCCCGCCTGGGGGAAAGGTGCAGCTTTGTGATTTGACGTTCATTGCTCATTACTACTACTGGGGCGCTACGACTGGGGTGCGCCCCCTGCTATTTTGCACTGTTATTTGGTGCATGGCACGTCGACCCGGTTGCTATATGTCCCACATGTCGGCGAGAGAAAGTACAACATTCACGAAAGCGACCGTCTCCACTCTTTTAGTATGACAGAGGAGTACAAGACACGGCTTGGTTTTTGCTGCTTCGCGTGATCCATCGATACAAACCCGGACTAAAAAGGCAAGGGCGGGTCTTTTTCCCACACGGCAGGCAGGGGAGTTTGGCATAGTCTGTTCGAGGCAAAGAGGCAGGAAGGGAAACAAGCAAATAAAGGTTGAGCGACTTAGTTTTGGGAAAATCTAATTTTACGGAGTACGTACCCACTATGGAGCTAGTACTATGTACTACTCCCTCCTTTCCGGTTTATAGGGCTCATCTAAAAAAAATCGTTTTTTCGTTTTATAAGTCTCAATTCTACTAGTACTTACCTTCACATGTTTGGATTTTGAGGTGCATTAAATCACCCGATGCAAGCAGTATCAAGAGAAAACTCACCAATGCATGTAGAAGTTCATGGAAATTTAGTGGTCATGCATGCATTCGTTGTAATTAATGCATCGATAAACATAACTTTTTGAGAAAAACGAGCATGCTAATTAAGTACTTGTGCAAACTACGAAATTAATTCCACCACTCACCATCTACCTTGGTTGGAGAGATTTTGAAATTGAGCCTTATAAACCGGAAAGGAGGGAGTAGTAACATAGCCTAGGGTAGCTTGCTGCAGCACAGACCCCAAGGAAATTGCTGTAGTACTACTCCTACCACTGTACTACTACTACTACTAAAAGACATATATTTCAAACAATATGATAATCTCTCTAACCAAGGTAGGGGAGTATATGTCTAACGGAGGGAGTAGTAAAATTTTCTCCTCATCCTGCGAGCCACCGCGCGTGTGGGCGAAGGGAGCGGGCGTAGGCGTAGTAAGCAAGCTTCTCCTCGTCCTGTGACTCTGCGAGCCACCGCACCCGTGGGCGGGGGAGAGGGCGTACTAAGAAAGCTTCTCCTCGTTCTGCGAGTTGACGGGACACAACAAAAGTAGTACTACAAAGCATCTCCAGTGTATAGAGCCTTGCCTCTAAGGTAGGCCCCACATGGTTTGCCTCTTATCAAATGAAAAGACCATAATGTATAGAGACTCTAACCAGCCTCTAAGGTGGGCCCTAGCAGAAATTTAAAAAGTATTGATTAGCACCACATTTGTCCAATCAGTAATATTTCTCTTGTACTTTCTTATGCTTCCTAAGGCTGACAAGTGGGACCAGATGGATTGTTACATTGTTAGAGGCAGCCTCTAAGGTTAGACGCGATGCTAGCCAATTTTTTGTTAGAGGCAGTTCATGCAATGTATAGAGGCCTGCCTCTAAGACGAGAGAGAGGGCTTAGAGGAAACAAAAAGCATACATTGTGGATGCCCTAAGTGCCTACTTTCCGGTCTATATGACTCAATTTGAAATCCACAATGTATCCATAATAGATGCTGAGTGGTGGAATAAATTTTTTACTTCCATAGTTCGCAAAAGTACTGAGCATGTGAGATGGTGAACGGAGGGAGTACGATACCATTAGTACTACAATTCTTTTGGAAGGGTTGTAGTAGTCCCTCCCATTCACATGTTCACATTTCAAGCTTCAACAAAAACATTGCATGCAAGGATTAAGAGAAACTTCAGCAATGCATGTACTCCCTCAATCCATATAGGGTCTAAAATGCGTTTTGGAGGCTAACTTTGACCACATGTTAGAGCGATAATATGACATCCAACTTACACAAATCTTACCATCAAATTCGTACGTGGTCATTATACTGCTAACACATGCATGCGTTGCAATCAGTACGTACATGATACAGTAGTAAACACTCACTATCTAGTAGTAGTAGTACTCTACACTACTACTACTATGAGGCCATCCAACTGTGTCCCGGCAGAAGACCGCGGACACCTATTATTCGTTCATATTTAAATTTGTTTTCACACAGCAAAATATCCATGAAAACAACACATGGCAAAATTTCAAAGCGAACGAGGGATTTGAATGTGCTGGGAGGGGTGGGGCTGGAAGGGGTTGTTTCGATCTTGCCCGGGGTAGCCAAAATATTGATGACCCTTTTGTCCACCCGTGCCTTTGCCACCGATGAACGATGTAGAGCTCGGGTGCTCATGCATCCACCAGCGCACGCGTTGGAGACGAGCTCGCATGGGCCGTGATTTTTTTGTCCCACCTCGCCACCCGAGCCAGCCGCAGACCGACCGGCGGCCCGCAAATTACGCCATCCAACCGTAGCCGCACACATTCTGACAGCAACTCAACCAACCGGACGAAATTCATGCAAACACGGTGATATTTCATATAAAAATGACAGAATTCATATAAAATACCGGATTTACATATAAACATGACGGATTTCATTACATTTAAATCAACTAAGCGGTGCTACTCCTGAACAGCACATGTATAATAATACCTAGCCTAAATGGTCGCCAGCGGATCCATTTGTCGGCAACAGAAGGATCCGGCAAGACACCTGCTGTGTACGCCGGAGTCGCCTCAGCGGTCGCCTTCATGGGACCCAAGCGGCGGCGGCCTCCCGTGTTCTACTTCTCCTCGATGATGGCGGCGGACACGGAGGCGCTGGCCACCGACTCGTCGCTCTCCACGCACCCAGCTTCTGTCTCTGCTTGCATGGCGCGGCCGCAGGCATGGGAGTTTCGACCATAGACACGGGAGACGCGGTCATAGACACGGGAGGCGCGGTACAAGGCGGCGGTGTGGACGGCAGCGACGACGCCCGTGCTCCCCGTTGTGTTGGCGTAGAGCAGCTCGCCGCTCCTCGTCGAGCTGGCCTGGAGCGGCGAGTTGCTGAACCACGCGCCGGCTTGGGGCGGCAACTGGCTCCGTCGGGCGAGGGGAGGGAGGTGAATCAGCGAGCTGCATAGTTCATATTCGGCGGGCTCGGTGGGCCACCCAACCGGCTTGGATGCCGGATAACTACTCTTCGTAAGCCATTGTAAGAGTGGAGAAAATGGTGAAGGAGGAGATAGGGGAGCGGCGGAGGTGTGCGATTCTTGGCTGGCGTCTAGCCTCGTTTAAATAGGAGATTAAATAGACGGCGGACGGGAGGAGCTCGGCCGGCGTTGCATTTAATGCCGGCCCGGTCATGAATGGACGTGTGGCTGGAGTGGGTTTCTCGGCTTCCACACGGGTTTCATGGAGGCGTTTGAATGCAGCAAGGAGACGTGTTCAGCTGGGCATGCAGCGAGCGGCGCCCTCGACTCTGATGTACGACACCGCGCCGTTCTTCCACTGATGTGTGGGCTCGTTGGGTACCTGGCCTGCATGTCAGTGACCCAACGCAGGCAGCGCACGACAGAGGAGCTTTTGGTGGGCCAGGGCGGTGAGAAGCGGGCATTTCATAAACCGATGATTGTTCATTGAGTGTGACGTCGTCTAATTCATGTAGGTTGATAAGCCTACTATATAATGTAAGAGAATTTTAAAATTTTCATATATACGTTGATAGCCTGTTCGATACGTTGTGATTCATAAAGACCGCTGCAAACATCAATGTTCTGCTTATCACAGATAAGATTGATTAATACCCGTAACAATCCATGTCCTTAACAAAGGGTGCATGCACGTATAGGTTGAGCGTGTGTCTTGCGTCGTGTGCTGTGTGCATGCAGGCGTGCGAATGTTGCATGCGTGCATGTGTACGTTTCAGTGTTGCATGCATGTGTGCATGCGGGTGTTCGTGAGTGCATGTGTACGTGTTAGTGTTGCACGCCTGCATGCGTGCGTGTGTTCGTGCGAGTGTTGCGTGCGTGCATGTGTATGTGTGAGTATTGCATGCATGCATGCATGCGGGCGTTGCGGGTGTGTTTGTGCGCATGTGTGATGTGTTTGTATTCACCACAGTGGCTCATGCGTGCATGGAATTAAAACGGCCGGCTCAGCATATCATCACAAGGCGACCTTGTCCGCTGTGGTTAGGGCGCGCGGGCTGCCAACCAGAGGTCTCACAACTTCGAATCCCTACCGGCCACTAATTTATTACCATTTCTGTCTTTCATATACGCGCTGACGGGTGGGCCCTACGGTAATGTGCGCTGGTGAACGTGGACCGTTTGACTGGTCAATTGATCGTGTCATCAACAAATTACGGAGCTGTATGGTGAGCCAGTGACCGTATGATCACCATAAAATGTATTTTATTAACATAGTACAGACGCAAGCTACCATTTCTTTCTTTCATATACGCGCTGACAGGTGGGCCCCACGGTTACTTGCCCTGATGGTGCAACACTAGTTGCGCCACGTGGAACGTTTGACTGGTCAATTGATCGTGTCATCAACAAATTAAGGAGTTGTACGGGTGAGCCAGTGACCGTATAATCACGACATGTATTTTTTTTAACACAGTACAGACGCAAGCGCCCATATATACGCGCAAACACTCACCGCTATAAGCACACACACGCACACCCTACCCCTATGAGCACCTTCGAGAGAGTGAGCCAGCATATGATCTTGAGATTTTACGAAGTCACCATAGGTGCCTCGTAGTCGAGGGGAACGTCTCCTCCCACTGAACGCACATCGCCGGAAAATACTGAAATTAATCTAGGATAAATGCGAGCACCAGGACTTTGACCCTAGTGAGCTGGGGAAACCACTGTCCTCCTAACCATCCAACCACAGGTTGGTTAGCACCACAAAATGTATATGGTGAACGTGATGAGCTTATTCTGAAGTCCAGTGACCATATCGTGCTTTCGCTTCAAATACAATGACCATAAGTGTTGTCAACAAAATATGGAGCACGCATCAAATACAATGTTCGTCAGTGTCATCAACAAAATACGGAGACGTATCGTGAGCTAGATACCGTATGATCACGACGAGAATGTATACGGTGACCGTAATGAGCATATTCTGAAGTCCAGTGACCGTATAGTGCTTTCGCTTGAAATACAGTGACCGTCACGCTTGAATGTGTCAGGGGCATACTTTTAGAGGGCCGAGAGATAGTTTGTGTGCGTACGTGAAAATGGTGTAGAGAGAGGGGGTGTGCGGTGGAGATAAAGAGAGATATGCCCTTCATTTATCTTTCCCGTGACTAATATTTTAGGAGAAAATATAAACATTCACAATGCGGAACAAATATTGGATGCACCATGCAATTAACTTTCATGTATAACTTTGTACTATTGTATGTGCTTATTTTCTTAGTGGCCGATTGTGTGTGGGGTGTGATGGGCACATCATTTCTAGTTGTGGTGGGTCAACGTGAGGACTCATGGGTCGGTTCCATCCTGCGCCACATAGGTTGGACCGAGACGCGTTATACGAAGACCCATGTGGAGGACTCGGCGTACAAGACGAAGCTACCAAAGTCGTGGAGGACTCTATCCCCACTGATGATAAGCTGACTATATATGATTTGTAACCCTAGGCCCCGAGTATGTTATATAAGCCCGGGGCTAGTTCATCGATAGTATACACACACGCACAATGCCTGATATTCACATGTACTTTGTACACACCCCTATCACAAATATACAGTACCAGGAGTAGGCTTTTTCCTCAACTGCAAGGGCCCGGACTTGGGTAAAACTTTGCCTCGTATTACCATCCAGCCTAACAGTCAGGGATATCCTACCAAATGATCTGATGGAATCATATCTACCAACCAGTAAGAGAGAGGTGTGGCAGGGCAATGTGTGCGAGAGAGGCCTAAAGATAATGTGCGTGCGGGAGACACGTAGGCACATATATGTGCCTGTAGAGGGCCAGTAGAGACCGTGCGTGTGTATATATGCATGTGAGAGAAATAGTGTTTTCCAATTGAGATTAGTGAAAAGAGTGGTACATAGTAGTAAGAAAGAGAGAGGGAGATATATAGAGAGTGTGTGCGTGAGACACCCCGGGAGAGAGTGTGAGCATGTGTGAGAGAGAAATGCCGATGTATATAAAGTGTGTGCACTTATGCGTCAGATAGAGAGATATATAGCGCGTGTGTGAGAACGGGCCGAGGCATAGTACATTTACATGTAAAAGGCGGTTCTACGCATTAAATTAAAATATAAATGGCATTATTATTTTTGGATGAGATCATGAATTTTGCAATTTGCGTATGAACGAACATTGGTCTATCAGACACCCATACTCTATTGAATTCGAGCATGTGCATGGGTTTATTTCATATTATCGATCCATAGAGTGAGAGTGGATTGAAATACAGACAATGCATGGCTTTTGCAATTCATATATAAACATTAATAAGTGCACTCCATGTTGTTAGTGTCAAGCACTTTATACATTTGTCACTTACATGGATACATTCCAAATTGCTAGCTACGAAATAGAATACATGTTGAATTCAACATAAAGGGGGTTTCAAAGATTCGAATTCATAGGAAGTGCATTCATCTATTTGAATTCGAGATAATGGCATTTGTAAATCAGATCTAAAAGGGGGCATCAATCTTTGTTGTGCGTTTGAACATGCTATATATTCATACGCATGTCTAACTATTTTTTTGCAACCAAGGAGATTATATCTAGAACCATGCATGAATTGAGATAAGTTGCATATTTTTTAATATATACTCGTGTACAATATATATTCAAATGTACCCCCTCCATTCCAAAATAATCGTAGTTTTAGGATTTTCAAGAGTCAAGATTTGTGAAGTTTGACAAATCCTAAAAGTTCAATTCAAGAGAACTGTAAACGTTAATGCTTCTGCTCCCAAATATTGAACGAAGCGCCAAATAAGCCTCTGGTCGCCCAAAACCGTGCGAGACTAATGTTTGGTGGTAGGAAATTACTGTCCTGACTCTAACCTGTGTAGCCTATCGGCCCGATATCCAAAGGTCTAAACCGGGGTAGGTTTGTAACTTCACCAAGACGCCAGTCTCAACCGCCTCCGAGAAGCATTCACACGCCGTGGGCGCCTAAACACCCATGCGCTCGGCCGAAATCTATCCCGCCCACCATTTAGGGCACCTGAGATTACTGTCCTACCCCCGACCCGCAATATGTCTGAAATTTTAGATGGGGGCAAAGTTTGTAACTTTCCCCAAATTTCAAACAAGCGCGTCCCAAACCGAAACATTGTTCCCCCTTAGTTCCCCCTCCCTCCGTTTCCCCATTCATACTCCGTGGGCGCCAAAACGCCCTCTCCACCAGCCGCGAAACCCCAGCCTCCTCCGTCCTCCACCCCATCACGCCCAATCCACCGCCGCCCTCCTCCATCACGCCGGAGCTGGTACCCCGATGTCGTCATCCAACGCAACCGCAACCGCAATGCCTCAATGACTTAGCAGTTGAAGCCGAGGCAGAACTGCCTCCACGACGCTGACGCCGACGTGCGCCGTACCAGAACCACTTCGACCATGCCGTCCTGCGCCTCACAGTTGCCGCTCCACTGTCGCAACCGTCCACCGCACCGAAGCTGTTCCCACTACGCCGTCGTTTGCTGCCTCGGATCTGGTTCCCCACCGCCGACAGACGCCCACCGCACCACACTCAACAACTTGGCCATGGGTTCGTCCAAGGCTCCACCGTCCTCCACAACTTCTCATTTCCAGCGAACCACAAGAAGATCATTGGAAAAACAGAAGGAGGACACAACACTGCCAGCAGAAAGAGGTACTCCTCTTCCCTTATTCATGCAAATCTTACGTCTCTGCTCACACCATATTCATCCCACGAAAGAAACTAGTTGAGCGCTTCTTACTACACCTTCTTCGTGATACTAAATGCACAAGGTTTCCTCCCATTTACTATTTCACCTTAGCTAGAGGTCAGTCGCCTGCCTGGATTTCAATTCAGGGTCAGTTGATTCGCAATTAACAGAAGCAGCACCCGCTTAGGCGCGCGGAGCACCTAGTCTGCCTGTTCGCTGAGGAAGCGGTACGTCGGTGTCTATCATAGGGGTGTGGGGCCCAGTAGCTGCTTGCGCCCGATCTGGAGGTCGGCGGGGCTTGAAGGGATGGCCAGGGGGCGGTGCCAAGCACAGCGGTGCGGTGAGGTCGAGGGGAGGGCGAAGGTAGGGGACTGGGCCGATGGTCGCTGGCGTTTCGAGGAAGATCGTCAACACTGACTGGCTGGAGGTAGATGAAGGCGATCTACCCATTCTTTGTACATCGGACGGTGCAGAAAAATGGACTGACCTATTTGTTTTCAGTCGACTGTTATTTTCATAGGACCACACCTTGTGGTGTGCTGGAGGAGTATCTGCATTTCCCAGCCATCCCTGTGCTCATATTTCAAAATCCTAGAATCTAATTTCGTGTGCCATGCATGTTGTAGAGCTATCATATGTCTCCCGTCATTTATTTCTCACCCACCTGCTATCTGCTACTTTTACACTGTACTACTTGTGCACACACTTCACCCGTACTCACATTATTGTTTTTTTATGCATGGGTATTTCAGACTCTGACGCACTGTTGATGAATACACAAAAGAAAAGACAGAAGTCGCTCCAGTGTAATTCGAAGATAAGCACTAAGCGTTTCAGCGCTCTAAAGGGTGTAGTGTCAGCAGATGGAGACAGTAAATGTAGCTCTGCAGTTGATGATCTCAATTGCCACACACAACCATCCCAGGTGCTTGCTTTAACTTCACGCTGTCAAATGTGGTTGCATGTTGCATATGGTGTCTAGCTTGTATTGCTTCCAATTTGGTTAAATTGCATCTGCTTACTTTACACATTATACCTTTGATAATGACATGCCTTCCTGTTTTTGATACATACTACATATGTCTATTAACCATGTTCTTACATCAAACTAATGCTCTTGTGTATCCCTCATCAATCACTTATGATGAGACAGTCACCCCAGTGGGTTACTGTGAGACGCGCTACTCTTTTAAAGAGTGTAGTGTCATCCTCCCACATGATTTTCAAGAAACAGCAAGGCTAAATGAAGATAGTCAACGTAGCTCTCTAGTTGATGACCGCAATTCCTCTACACCATCATCGCAGGTGCTTGCTCTTACTTGGCAATGTGATATGTGGTTGCATGTTGCATATGGTGTCTACCTTGTAATGCTTCTAATTAGGGTAAATTGCATCTGCTTAGTTAACACATTATACCTGTGAATATGACATGCCTTCCTGTTTTTGGTACATACTACGTCTTTCTATTAACCATGTTCTTACATCAAACTACTTTTCTTGTGTATCCCTCATCAATCACTTCTGATGAGACACCTTTAAATTGATAGTGTAATATTGGTTGCATCTTGCATATCATTTCAAACATATATTGCCTCTAATTTGTTGAAATGCCACTTATAATGAGACACTTCTAACTTGGTAGAGTGATTTTGGTTGGATCTTCATATGGTGTCTAGCTTGCATTGCTTCCAATTTGTTGAATTGCCTTCTTCTTAGCGTTTTTCATACATATTCCATCCTCCTAAATTGTGGTTGCCTTACATAAAAGTTGTGTTCGTCAGTATCATGCATCAACGAATTTGGAAGAGCGAATTTCATTCCTTTTTCTTGTGTGTTTACTTGACAAGGAAAAATCTAAAAGGACGAACACACGGAATGATGGTGGTCCTCTGGAGCAACCGAAACAGATGATCTCTGCAGATTCTCCTGCTACTCCTACTGCAGTGCAAGTTCCAAATCTCATCTCCCCTACTCCACAACCCCAGGTGCTTGCTCTAGCATGGCAGTGTGATATCTGGTTGCATGTTGCATATGGTGCCTAGCTTGTATTGCTCATAATTTGTTAAATTGCATCTCCTTAGCTTACACATTATACATGTGAATATGACACGCCTTCCTATTTTTGGTACATACTACATCTGCCTATCACACCATGTTCTTACATCAAACTACTGTTCTTGTATATCCTGCATCTATCACTTATGATGAGACAGTCACGCTCGTGGGTTAGTATGAGACGCGCTACTCTTATAAAGAGTGCAGTTTCATCCTTCCCACATGATTCTCAAGAAACAGCAAGTCTAAATGAAGATATTGAATGTAGCTCTATACTTGAAGACCGCATTTCCCCTACACCACCATCGCAGGTGCTTGCTCTAACTTCGCAGTGTGATATGTGGTTGCATGTTGTATACGGTGTCTAGCTTGTAATGCTTCTAATTAGGGTAAATTGCATCTGCTTAGTTTACACATTATACCTGTGAATATGACATGCCTTCCTATTTTTGGTACATACTACATCTATCTGTTAACCATGTTCTTACATGAAACTACCTCTCTTCTATATCTTGCATCAATCACTTACGATGAGACACCTTTATTTGTTGCATATTGCATATTATTTCTAGCATGTTGCCATGTATTGCTTCTAATTTGGTCAAATACATTTATGAGGCCACCCTTATAATTTGGCAGAGTGATATTGGTTTCATCTTTCATATGGTGTCTAGCTTGCATTGCTTCTAACTAGTTCAAACACCTTGTGCTTAGTTTATACTTTACACATCACACATGTCAATATGTCATGTCGTCCTATTTTTCATACATATTCCATCCTCCTATCATGCAGCTGCCTTACATGAAAGTAGTGTTCGTCAGTATCATGCATCAATGAGTTCTGAAGAGCAAATTTTATTCCTTTTTCTTGTGGGTTTGACTTGACAAGGCAAAATCAAAAAAGAGGAAGGAAAAGAGTAAGGAAGGCGATGATGGTGGTCCTCTGCAGCAACGTAAACGGAGCATCTGTACGGATTCTCCTCGTACTGCTAGTGCATTACAAGTTCCAAGTCTCTGCTCCCCAACTCCACCATCCCAGGTGCTTGCTCTAACTTGGCAGTGTGATATCTGGTTGCATGTTGCATATGGTGTCTAGCTTGTATTGCTTCTAATTAGTGTAAACTGCATCTGCTTAGCTTACACATTATACGTGTGAATATGACACGCCTTCCTATTTTTGGTACATACTATATCTGACTATCACACCATGTTCTTACATGAAACTACTCTTCTTGTGTATCCTGCATCAGTCACTTACGATGGGACATCTTTAAGTTGGCAGTGTGATATTCGTTTGCGTCTTGAATATGATTTCTAGCATGTAGTGCTTCTAATTTGATGAACGCCACCTATGACGAGACAGTTTTAACTTGGCAGAGTGATATTGATTGCACCTTCCATATGGTGTCTAGCTTGCAGTGCTTCTAATTTGTTGAAGTACCTTCTACTTAGTTACCACGTCATAGGTGTGAATATGTCATGCCGTCCAGTTTTTCGTACATATTCCATCCTCGTATCATGACTTTGCCTTTCATCAGAGTAGTGTTCGTCAGTATCATGCATGAATGAGTTCTGAAGAGCGAATTTTATTCCTTTTTCTTGTCGGTTTGACCTCACAATGCAAAATCAATAAAGCGGAAGGAAATTGGTAAGGCATTGGATGATGGTGTTCCTTCCGAGCAACTGAAACAAAGGGTCTCTACAGATTCTACTCCGCCATCCTCCCAACAAGATTCGCAAGACAACGCAAGGCTAGATAGTCAACGTAGCTGTGTAGATGATGAGCACATCTCCCCTACTCCACCATCACAGGTGTTTGCTCTAATTTGGCACTATTATATGTGGTTGCATGTTGCGTATGATGTCTAGCTTGTATTGCTTCTAACTTTGTTGAATTGCATCTGCTTACTTTACACGTCATGCCTGTGAATATGACACGTGTTCCTGTTTCTAGAACATACTATATCTGATCACACCATGTTCTTACATCAGACTACTATTCTTGCATATCCCGCATCAGTCACTTATGATGAGGCACCTTTAAGTCGCCATTGTGATATTGGTTGCGTCTTGCATATGATTTCTAGCATGTATTGCTTCTAATTTGTTGAAACGCCAGACAGTTTGAACTTGGCAGAGTGATATTGGTTGCATCTTTCATATGGTGTCTAGCTTGCAGTGCTTCTAATTTGTTGAAATGCCTTCTGCTTAGTTACCACATCATAGGTGTGAATATGTCACGCCGTCCTGTTTTTCGTACATATTCCATCCTCGTATCATGTGTTTGCCTTTCATCTGAGTAGTGTTCGTCAGTATCATGCATGAATGAGTTCTGAAGAGCGAATTTTATTCCTTTTTCTTATCGGTTTGACTTCACAATGCAAAATCAATACAGCTGAAGGAAGTTAGTAAGGCAGTGGATGATGGTGGTCCTTCGGAGCAACTCAAATAGAGGGTCTCTACAGATTCTACTCCGCCATCCTCCCAACAAGATTCGCAAGACAACACAAGGCTGGACAGTCAATGTAGCTGTGTAGATGATGAGCACATCTCCCCTACTCCACCATCACAGGTGCTTGCTCAAACTTGGAACTGTTATATGTGGTTGCGTGTTCCGTATGATGTCTAGTTTGTATTGCTTCTAATTTTGTTGAATTGCATCTGCGTAGCATACAACTTATACCTGCAACAATCACTTACCATAAGACACATTTAACTTGGGAGTGTGATGTAGGTTGCATCTTGCATTGTCTTCTACCTTGTACTGCTTCTAATTTCTTGAAATGGCACTTACGACGAGACACTTTTTACTTGGTAGAGTGATATTGGTTGCATGTTCATATGGTGCCTAGCTTTCATTTCTTCTAATTTTGTTGAAATGCCTTCTGCTTACTGTTTTTCATACATATTCCATCCTCCTATCGTACGTGTGAATATGCAATGCTGTCGTTTTTTTGTATATATTCCATCCTCCTATCATGTGCTTGCCTTACATCAAAGTAGTGTTCGTCTGTATCATGCATCAACCAGTTATGCAGAGCTAATTTTATCTATCTTCTTGTGGTTTTCACTTCAGAAGGCAATATCAAAAAAGAGGAAGAAAAAGAGTAAGTTAGGGGATGTTGGTGGTCCTCCGGACCGACGCAAACGGAGACTCTCTAGGTTTGCCACTGCTACTGCTAATGCAGTTGAAGTCCCAAGTCTACATGATGAGTTCATCTCCCCTACTCCACCATCGCAGGTGCTTGCTCTAAGTTGACAGTGTGATAATTGGTTTCATGTTGCATATGTTGTCTAGTCTGTATTTCTTCTATTTTGATTAAATTGCACCTGCTGAGTTTATACATTATATATGTGCATATGACATGCCTTTCTGTGTCTAGAATACACTGCATCTATCTATCATACCATGTTCTTACATCAAAGTACTGTTGTTGTGTATCCCGCATCAATCACTCATGATTGGACGCTTTTAACATGGCAGTTTGATAGTGCTTGCATCTTGCATTGATTTCTAGGTTGTACTGCTTCTAATTTTTCGAAATGCCACTTATGACAAGACACTTTTAACTTGGCAGAGTGATATTGGTTGCATCTTTCATATGGTGTCTAGCTTGCATTACTTCTATTTTCTTGAAAATCCTTCTGCTTAGTTTACACATCGTAGCTGTGAATATGTCACGCCGTCCTGTTTTTCTTACATATTCCATCCTCATACGGTTGTCTTACATCAAAGTATTGCTTGTCTGTATCATGCATCAATGAGTTCTGAAGAGCGATTTTATTCTTTTGTGTTGTGGGTACGGCTTGACATGGCAAAGTCAAAAAAGAGCAAGGAAAAGAATATAGTAGGGAATGGTGTTAGTCGTCGAGTGCAACGGAAAAGGATCTGCCCTCGAGATTCTGCTGGTACTTATAGTGCAGTAGAAGGTCCAAGTCCACCGGCTAAATCTACAAACACAGTATCACCTGCTCCACCAGCTGCAGCATCCCCTTCAACTGTACCGGCATCTCAACAAGTTACTCGTTCGTTTGCTCCGCAACTGGCCTGTTCCCAAGCTGCCTTCACACCTAACACTACTTCCGAAGCACTGCTGACACAACAGGACTTGGCAAGATCAGATGAACCTCATGAGCATCAACACCAAGACGGTACCTGACCGAGTCAAGTTGCAGTTGCATGCTCCTTCATATGTACTCTCACAGTTTGATGTGCACTAACACTTTCCATATTCGTTGTTGAACTAGCACCACGGCTCAAGCAGAAATAGACATCAGGGATAATGCTTGACAGATTAACAAAATCTAAAGGAGGAAGAATGGAGATTCATTTTGGGGCAGGTTTAAAAAGGCCACGTGATGCTACAGAGTCAGCCAAGTTAGTATCAGAGGCAGCCGTTGCTGTTAGGTGTCATGCACGTATCCTCCCAACGTGGATCCATTACAGGAATGAGAAAGATGATACCTAGTTTAACACCTTCCTTGACCATTTATCCGTAAGTAATGTTATTCATCGCAATTTGTAATATTGTCTTGCTCTGTCCCATACTTTCTAGCTTCCTCCTAATAAGACTCACATTCTTTTTTCAACAGATGAGGTTCAAGTTGGATCTGAAAGATGATGCAACTAAACAAGCATGCACTCATGTTTTTCAGTCTGCTCTGCGACAGTATCAGTATCACCTTAGAAAAACTCACTTTGAAGGCAAGGCTAACAATGAAATCGCCCAAACATCTCCAGTGGAATATATTACAGATGAAGACTGGACAGCCCTTGTTAAACACTGGTCTGATCCAAAGTATCAGGTAGGGTATATGTATTTGATCAGATCACATATTGAACTTGTATTTATGTATGTGCCTTACAAGTGTATCTTCTTCTAGGCTAACTGTTTGAAGAATAAGACCAACCGTTCTAAAGTGAAATTCCAACAGACAATAGGATCTCGTAGCTATATTGCACACTGCGAGGCTCATGTAAATAGCTGCTAGTTCCTTCTTTTTTCTGTGCCATATTATCGTATCTATATTGACTTGTTCCAAATAAAGAGGAAAGCCCGTGCGGACCAAAAAGAACCTGAACCGAATGCAGTGCAAATCTTCAAGGATTGCCACACCATCAAGACGAAGGGCATGAGCACACCAGTTCAAGCCGCTGTTGTAAGTCCTTACTCCTCCTGCCTTTGAACTGCTTGTTACTGTGACGTGTTCATTTAACTGCTTGGTTTGCAGCCAATGTCAGTTACCCTGTTCACTTTTATACACAGTTGTCTTAATGTATCATTTCACCTTACACGGTTTAAAAGAGAAGAAGGATATTCTTTTGGTCTTGATCTGTAATCTAGTTGTGATGTTCACGTGCCCACACAATGATGCAATAGCCTGTTTGTTTGATATCTGTTTGCCCATGATATGAATGATGTCATGCTATGTCCATCCTACTTTAAACCATGTCTCTTTATCCTTAGATGTCAACGAATGTGAGGAAATAGACAATACAATAGGCATGCTACATGGACATATGTTCCGAAAGTGATTTTATTATGTAGTTGGCACTACAATACATGCTAATATGTATTACAGTAGTTCACCAAAATAAGTTATGTATAAACGTGAAACCTACTTTGTTTGTTTTTGTCTCATTAGTAACTTATCTGGTACACTAATCTACAAGTTCAAACTTTCAGCAAGCTATGGAACAAATGATTGAACAACCACAACCACCTGAAGGTGACGAGGCTACCACAGGCACAATGTCACCTCTTGCTGCAGTGCGTTAGTATCTCTCCACTAACAGTGCAAAAAGCACCTTCCTGCGTAATTCTGGGTTGGTTGTCAAGGTAACCTCATCCAAATCGCCTACTGAACAAAATCTTCTGGCTAGACAAAGTGATATATCTATGCTCCAAACACAAGTCCAATCCCTAATGGAGGTCGTTTCGGAAACAAGAATAGTGGTTGACAAATGTCGTCAAGATATGAATGGTTTTGAAACTGGACTATCAGACATTTGCTTCATTGTTCAAGAGCAATGGCGGAAAAAAGGGGAAGATCATGCTGCTCCATCAGATTCTATAGCCTGAAACATTAGCACTCAGGTCAAATGATCTGTGCTTCTATACATCTGATGGTGCTTTTATCTGCAAGGACTGTAAACTTTATGCCAACAGGCCTTTTGTTGTATGGCTGGAATTTATTTTGTTGTGATACAGCATTTATCGTGCTGCCAAAGGCTGTAGAAATTACGATGCTATTTTTGTATAGTGTAGGTTTATCTTAGTAATGTATTCGGCCGAAAGCTTCGTAGGAGCCCAACGTGCCAACATTCGTCGGGCCCACAATTCCAATTGGGCCAAAAATGATTATGGGTCGTAATTTGCATGTAGCCCACTAAAAATATCTGGGCCTAAATCAGCATAAGCTTTCTTATTTTTGGTAGGCCTGTGCCCACAGTGGGCCTTTAACAGGCCTAAACATAATTTGGGCCCTCAGTAACAACATGCCGTTAACATGTGTAAATATCTCGAGCCCATAAATAACATGGGCCTTTAATAGGCCGAAAGTGAGATTGGGCCCTGATTGTGCCAAATAACCCACTAGTCATTAGCAGGCCGAAATGTATCTTAGCTCGTGGTGGCCCATTTACATTGCGGATCGTTCACGGGTCGTAAATGGGCCGACCTACTACACGGGCCTTTACCAGGCCAGAAGTTCGTTCGGGCTTGATTAGTATCAGTTTTATATGGACCGTTAATAGGCCCGATGTGACGTTGGGCCACATATGGCCCATGGATTTCGTCCAATGTTAACAGGCCGAAAATCACAACAGGCTGGAAGTGGCCCAAATCTACAGTCGGCCTCTAACAGGCCGAATGTCAGACATGGCCGAATATGACCCAAATCCTTCACGGTCGTTTATGGGCCGAAAGTTTCAATGGCCAATAAATGGCCCAAATGAAGCAGGACCTTTAATAGGCCGGAAACACACCGGGCCGTAATTCGACCCAAATAATTAGCGGACTGTTAACGGGCCAGAAGTGACCATGGCCCGCGATGATGACAAGTCTAGAACGGGCCGTTGACGGGCCGATATGACACTAGTCGTACGGGCCTTAACTGCGAATGGATCGTCTGCAAGCAGGCCGTTAATGGGCCAGCCCGCTAATTTTGATTGGGCCAGCCTTTTTAACCTAAATGGGCCGTTGTTGGGCCTTGCCATGTGTCGACGTATCATAGGCGCCTCTTGTCCATTGGGCGGTTGACATCTGTCCTTTCGTGGTGCTGACACGTGGTTGCTATAGCCAATGAGAATTTTACACGTGAAAAATCCCCATTGGTCCGGGCTGTTAACGGGTTATCGGATCCAAACCGAAACCCGATAGCTTACCGGCGACCCGTTACGGTGGATGCCACGTGTCGGTTACCCTTGACGAAAGCACTTCCATGACGCGCCATTTATCGTCATGGAAGTGGACACTTCAGTCATGATAATTTTGGTATTGTCATGGAACACTTCTACGACAGCACAGGTATGACTATCTTGATTCTGTCATAAAATCTTCATGAATGTACATGCATGACAGAAAACGTGACCTACTTTGACAAACACGTATCATCACGGAAGTGGTTTTTTTTTGTAGTGAGGGTGGCTCGGCGTCGAGGGAACCCTAACCACAAAACTTGTCTGCTTTAGGGTGGCTCGGCGTCGAGGAAACCCTAACCACCAAACCATAAGGGTTTAGGGTGGCTCGGCGTCGAAGAAACCCTAACCACCAAACCCTAACCATCAAAGCAACATCTATCAAGATATATATAAATTCAACCATTATCTATCATCCATCTATCAAAGCAACATATATCATGATAGGTATAACTTCAACCACATCTAATAGTCTTCTATCAAAGCAACATAGATGAAGATAAATAACTTGAGCCATCTAACAAAGCATACTTGAGCATAACCATAGATTCTTACAGCCATAATTAATAGATTCTTCCAACATTAGCTACAGACCATAGCATAGTGGAGTTCAACATAGTTCACAACTACTACATCCATACATTACACTTCATTAAACCACCATTCTTCACAAAAGATTAGCAAAGCCTTCTATCAAAGCAACATATATCATGATAGGTATACTCTGCTTCATCTACCCAGTTCATCTTCATCTACCTCATTCCTTCAAGATGTCATGGATCAACTTCAACTTCTCTTTGTTCTTCTCCAGTGCCTTCAACTGATCAGCAACCTGGAGCTTGAGCTCATCCCTGTGTTTTATGAGATTCTCATGTCCCTTCTTGAGATCAGACATGTGAAGGTTCAGCTGCACATTCTCTTCAGTTACTTTTTTCACAGACTTGGTGAGCTCATCAACCTGAACCTTGAAATTGCTGTTGCCTTCACTTAGCTTTTTCTTCTCTTTCAAATGATTCATCTCCAGGTTCCTAATGACACTGCCTTGAGCTTCTACCAGGTTCATAAGCACAGCATACTTCCCTTGCAGCTTCAAGTTCTCTGCCTCTTTGTTCTCCATCTCAGTCTTCATGCCAGCCACAGCTGATGCACTGGTAACCTCAGCTCTCTTCTCCTTAGGCTGCACATAGCTGAAATCCAACACCCTGTCCTATTGGACATTGAGAAGTTGATGAACATCTTCAACTAGTTTGTCATAGTTGGCATCCAGATTCCTTTTCTCTTCTTTAAGGTGGTGAATAGTAAGTGAACTCTCCAGGTTATCCTTCCTCCTAGCAGTCCTGCTGTCTTCATACATTTCCCAAAGCTTCAACAATGCATTTTGCATTGTGGGAGGCCACTCTGGGTCAACCCACCCAAGAAAACCACAATTCTGACCTTCCTGCAATATAGCAAACACTTATATTGTTACTCTCTGAAGAATTCCAATTTTAAAAGGGCAATTTTTAAAAATCAACAAACAGCATAACAACTACAACCTATGCATGTGGCCAAGTAAATAATGATAATTCTACTGCAACCTAAGATCTAGGACAAATTGTCATGCAATAAAAAATAAAGACAAGCAGCTATGCAACACTCAACTTTGAGCTTCTACTCTATTAAATAATCACCTACTTGCTTCAATTAAACAATGGGCATCTCCACTGCTAACTAAGCTGCTGGCCAAATATAATACTAAAAAATAGTGGCCAATTTAACTACACAGAAATATGCATGAGCACATGCCTACACAACCTGTTGCAGTGAGCATCAATACTAAGAAATCACTAAACTATGAGCATCTCCACTGCCAACTAAGCTTCTGCCCATATATAGTACTAACATCAGATGGCTTGTTTAACAATGGTGAGCATCAAAACTACTAAATAGTAAACAATGACCTTCATCATTAGTAGTACTAACTTGCTAAACAGAGGCTACCAACTATATTACAGAGAACAAAATATGTGCATGATTCTTACAGGTTGAGCACAAACCAGAAACCTCCTGCCCGTCTCAAATCCTTCAAAAGCTACACGGCGCTCAGTTGGCAGCCGATGCTCCACGCAGAGACCCTCGGATGCCTTCTCCAAGCCATTGTAGTCTTGGTCTTCAATGCTAGCAGGAATCTACAGGAGCAAAAAGAACCAAAATAGCCAAATCAAAAAACAAAATCACCAAATCCCCAAATCAGAAACCCTAACCCTAGCTCTACCACTGACCTGGTACTGCATGCCGTCGGAGGAGGAGGTGATGTGCAGGCTGGAGCAGTTGTCGCTGCTCTCATCCTCGAAGACCATGGCGCGGCGGTGGTGGCGGGCGCGGCGGACTGCGCGGCGAGCGGCGGCGGATGGGAGAGACGAGGACGAGGGGGCGAACAGAGGAAAGGGACAGAGTGCGGCGGCTGCCTCCGGTTCGACCCGACCGAGCCAGATACAACGACCGAGCCGGGTGGGCCCGATTCAGCGGCGCGGCGCGCGCGGGTACGCCACCGTGTCACCTGGCACGTGGGCCCGGTCGGTCAGATACACGGTCAATACGTGTTTATACGGCCGTCAGACCGTTTTGCAATACTTAGGCTTATAGTTGGTACTGAATTGCTGCAAAAATGTGTATGATACTGATTCGTTACGACGTGCCGACGCGTCGTAGTTGCTGGCAATTAACTCGACCGGTAGAAACACTCATCTCAGTTGTGCCACTACAGAAACCTCCGCCTGCGTCCGAACTCGACGGCCGTTCCCGACGCCGATGCCCCGCCGCCGATGATCCTACACCCGCGCATCTACCCCTCCGCCTCCGCTGCTCCTCCTCCTCCATGTCCACCACCACGTCGCCGCCCTCACGCTCCTGGTCCCCCCATGTCGCCTTTGCCGCGGCCACGGAGCGTGTCCGCGCCGGGACGCTCAGCCAAGACGATGCACACCACCTGTTCGACGAATTGCTGCGGCAGGCCACCCCGGTCCTTGGGCGCTCCCTGAACGGCTTCCTCGCCGCCCTCGCGCGTGCTACGTCCTCTGCCGCCTGCATCAGAGATGGTCCCGCCCTCGCCATCGCCCTCTTCAATCGCGTGTGCCGAGAACAAGCCGGCCTGCGGGTGGCGCCCCCACACCTACGGCATCCTCATGGACTGCTGCTGCCGCGCGTGTCGCCCGGACCTAGGGCTTGCCTTCTTTGGTCGCCTCCTCAGGACGGGCCTCAAGACAAATGAGATCGTCGCCAACACTTTCCTCAAGTGCCTCTGCTGCGCGAAACGGACAGAAGAGGCTGTGAACGTGCTGCTTCATAGGATGTCCGAGCTCGGGTGTGTGCCTGATGCCTTCTCATACAACACTGTTCTGAAGAGCTTATGCGACAATGGCATGAGCCAGCGGGGGCTCGAACTGCTCCAGATGATTGCAAAAGAAGGAGGTGTCTGCTCTCTCGATCTGGTGGCATATAACACGGTCATCTACGGCTTTTTCAAGGAGGGCGAACCAAGCAAAGCATGCAATCTATTCCATGAAATGATCGGCAAGGTGTTGTGCCCGATGTGGTGACATATAGCTCGATTATTGATGCGTTGTGCAAGGCCAGAGCAATGGACAAGGCAGAAGTAGTCCTTCAGCAGATGATCAGTAAAGGTGCTCAACCTGATATAGTGACATATAATTGCATGATCCATGGATATTCCACATCTGGGCGGTGGAAAGAGGCTGCTAAATTGTTCAGAGAAATGACAAGCCGGGGTCTTATACCAAATATTGTTACTTGCGGCTCGTTAATGACTTCCCTTTGCAAGCATGGAAGAAGCAAAGACGCTAGAGAAATATTTGATTCCATGACTGCCACCAAAGGCCACAGAGCTAATGTTGTGTCATACTCTATTTTGCTTCATGGGTATGCCGCTGAAGGATGCTTTGCTGATATGATTGATCTCTTTAATTCAATGGAAAGCAACGGTATTGCAGCCGACTGCCATGTTTTCAACATATTAATTGATGCATATGCTAAACATTGAATGATGGATGAAGCTATGCTCATATTTACGGAAATGTGGGGAAAAGGAGTGAGTCCTGATGTAGTCACCTATTCCACTGTAATAGCTGCACTTTCCAGAATGGGGAGGTTGACCGATGCTATGGATAAATTTAATCAGATGATTGCCATGGGAATTCAACCGGACGCAGCTGTTTATCACTCCCTAATTCAGGGCTTTTGTATGCATGGTAGTTTTGTTAAAGCTAAGGAGCTGGTTTATGAGATGATGAACAAAGGTATTCCTCGTCCTAACATTGTGTTCTTCAATTCAGTAATAAACAGTCTGTGCAAAGAAGGAAGGGTTAGGGATGCACATGATATCTTTGATTTGGTTATAAGCATAGGTGAGAAGCCTGATGTCATTACATTTAATTCACTGGTTGACGGATATTGCTTAGCTCGCAAGCTGGATAAAGCATTTGGAATGCTTAATGTCATGGAATCAGTCGGTGTTGGTCCTGATATTGTTACTTACAGTACACTTGTTAATGGGTATTGTAGAAAGCTATGACATATGGCATTATACTGGATGGGTTGTTTCGTTCTGGGAGAACTGTTGCTGCAAGGAAATTTTTCCATGAGATGATTGAAAGTGGAACAACAGTGACCATTTCCGCATACGGTATAAAGGTCTTTGTAGAAATAATTGTGCAGCCGAAGCTATCACCCTGTTCCACAAATTAGGTGCAATGAATGTGAAGTTCAATATTGCAATACTCAATACCATGATCAATGCAATGTACAAGGTTGGGAGAAGAGAAGAAGCTAAGGAACTATTTGCTGGAATATCAGGTCGTAGGTTGGTGGCTAATGAATCTACTTACGGAGTAATGATAAAAAAAATTCTAGAAGAGGGAGCAGTGGAAGATGCTGACAATATGTTTTCATCAATGCACAAGATTGGTATAGTCCCTAGCTCCCGTCTTATGAATGATATCATCAGAATGTTGTTGGAAAAAGGTGAGATCGCCAAGGCCGGATATTATTTGTCTAAAGTTGATGGGAAGAGCATCTCACTTGAAGCTAAAACTACTTCATTGATGTTGTCTCTCTTTTCAAGGAAAGGCGAATATCAGGAGGACATGAAATTGCTCCCTGCAAAGTATCAATTTTTCGACGGATTTAGTTGACTAGTTGGTATGTTGCATATGAGATTAACTCCTCGGAAAGCACAATTGAATTTGCTTGCGTAAAGCCCTCCTGCCTGCTTAAGATATCCAATCTTATGCATGACGCTGCACTGTCTCTACAGAAAAGATTGAGTGACTTCGAAATACCTGTCGACGCTTATTTCAGACATGCTGAAAACCAGCAACTATTTTGAAACCAGCAAACAATAATATGAGATAGTTACATGGATTTTTTTTCGAGAAAACGCAAAAGACCTTTGCGTTTCATTTCATTGAAAAGGCGGGAGTTTGGGTTACAATCCTCCTAGGATTGCAGCATTTATCAAAGTACACCTCTATGCTTGAATTACAGCTCTGTAAGTGGAGCAGCTCATACCCATTGAAATCAAGGCATCTGCATCACCCGAGGGACCACCTTAACATGGATGGCTATGCTGCTTCCCGCTGTGGAAAACGGCAATGGTTGTTGAGCCACCTGTGATTTTGTAATCTATGTAAAACAGTCCCATTCCTTTATTTGCATGTATTTTTAGCAATGTCACTCTCAGTGGTCTGCTACGTATGCAATGGTGGATTTACTTTTAATTCTCAGTGCTCATGCTGAAATCTCCTATACTCTATGCTGCTGTCAGTTGTACTGGTGGAGCTTGTTGCATAAAGGTGAGAAGTATTTCCAGTATGATTTCTTTCTGCTTTACTTCATTTAGGATTCAACTGTTTTTCCTCATAATGTAGGTAATGGTATGGCCACGAATTTACTGGTGTGACTGTGAACTTTCACTTTAGTCTGCAGATCGGGTGACAGAGGAGAAGGAATCAAAGCATTTGCTTGACGAAAGTTTCTTGCTCTTGTACACTGAATTTTGTGTACTGCTCTGTAGTTCCGGTCCCCTGAATTTTGTGTACTGCTCTGCGACAGTAAGGGTTCCAACAATCCAACTTGCAGCCTTTACCTTCTCCGTTCATATCTTGGTCTCCGCTACCCTGACATGTGCGCTATCTGAAAATAGTTGAAGGCAAACCATTCTTATGTTCTTCCTCAATCTTTTTGATGAACAACATAACTTAGATGTCAACTGAGTTTGCGAGGAATTGGGGTGGATTGGAAAGGCTCTGAAAAAGGATTCATTCTCGTATGTTACTGAAACTTTGGTTACATAGAAAGCTAGATTCAGTCGCAGAGCTAGCTAAGCATTCAGCCAAATTCCTGTTTGTATTCAGCAATCTTGTAAAAATTAAGATTTAGCAATTTTTTAGCATAGTTTTATGTCTAGTCCAGTGCATCATTCATTCTGCCCATGGTTATACAAGAAATGTTTCTTTGCTGTTATTTGGTGTTACTGTTGGTAATGTGCAGTTGTAAGCTGCATTAAAACAGCAGTAGTCCGGTAGTCCCACAACATTTGCATAGGAATTGTTGCAGGAGAAACATGGCAGCAGCCAGGTTTCTGATGCTAACTGGTATTTACCAATTAATTGTACATATGTTTCGTTTGCTAGTTTTAGAGGTGTAGTAGTAATTCAAATTGTCGTAAATGATGAGATAGATGTCTATCTGTGTGTGTGTGTGTGTGTGTGTGTGGTTTTGAGCAAACTAACTCAGCAAGCTCCCAGTTTCTGTTATTTATTTTCCTTCACGTGAGTGGTTGCTCTTTATTTTCCCTCCACATGATTCTATTCCACAAAAACTACTAATTTAATTTGGCAAGGAGGAACTGTAGGAACAAAACAAGTTATCCTAACATACAGACAAATGTATATGCCATTTCATGATCACCATGAAACCAGACAACTAATACTCAACATTAATCCAGCATATAATCTAGTTTCATTTATGTTTTTCATACTACTGTATTTATAGTTCAGATTTAACTACTCCCGGGGACCTCTCTTAGTTTCCTTTTCACTTGAGTCCTCATTTTCACTTTCACATCCCTCCTGCACTTTCTATTCATTTCTTTGTTTCTTTTCTTCATCAAAATTCAGAATATACTGTATATATTTCTTGCGTGCATTTGCTGGTCAGTTCAGTAAACTTTGCTGAAGCCTGCAAAACACTTACAAAAAACATGTGGCCGTCAACACCGAATATTGCAAAAAAACTGAAATAATGTAGATATAAGTAAACTGAAACTATGGCTACTCACTCTTGAATTTAGATAATTCAGCGCATCTTGTGAGTATCCTTCCCCCCACACTTTGTAGCTTCCTCCTCAGCAGGGAAAGATTCACCCCACATATTCTCTGACTCCCATTATAAGGTCCAGTTAGTAGCTTTGCCTCCACATAGTGGAGCTCTTTAAAGCACCGTGCAAATGAAGTTACATTGCTATGCATATATAAAATATTGCACAATCTGTGACTTATCTATCCCTTTGCATCTGTACTTAGTTGGCATGGACGTGAGTGCTTGGCACATCAGACTTCCTCTCCATTTCACTGTCCTCCATTTTCCCATTTTTGCTCTGATTTCCCATCAGGTTTTGTCATGCAGTACTTATACCTATAGGTTTCTTCGTTATTTCTTTGTTGTCGGAGGTGCCAGCTTTGCAGAGTGAGAGCTTGCCTGCCTGTCGATGTTGATGTTAATCTTGTCAGTAATCTGAAATGTTTTTCGCCGATGTTGATGTGAATGTTTCTGCTAATCTGAAATATTTTCCTCTCATCTTGCATTATGATGTTTATTTCCGCTAATCTGAAATATTTTACTCTGATCTTGCATAAGATGTTCGAGGTCAGGCTGTCGTAAGGATATGAGTGGGTCCATGGAGGGTCCTTTTTGTGGGCAGTTATGCTAAGGTATCATCTGAATAATGCTTTCCTGTCTATTTTTTCTTAATCTGTGTAGCTATTTGAAATAGTCATAGTCGTGTTCGATTCTCGCTAAGTGTCCTTTCGAAGTAATGTTGAGTGTAGACACAAAGAGACAATATAAGTCGTTGGATTGTTATGCCCTCTACTTTCTTACTCTGCTGTTCTGTAAGATGAGCAGACTGAGGTTCATAAACTACCATGCCTGGGAGTATCCCGTCCCACTACTTATTTCTACTCCCTAAAACGTCTTATATTAGTTTACAGAGGTAGTATTTGGCAGTCTTTCCTTTCATTGAAGCATCAAAACTAAACCAACCTTGCCATACTAGAGCAATTATCTGCCAAATTAGTTCTAGGTCGTCTTGTGTATCATACAGACAGAGTTATACTTTTCTCTACCCGCTCGACAGTTTGGATAATACTCCGAAGCCGATGCGTGGCATGAGCACGTGTGGTTTTCAACACCTGTAGTATACTAGTATTCGATTATGCTGAATCCTTGCATTGATTTCTTGCAAAGAAAAAGTAACACCCTTTGGAGATAGGGGGTTTTAGACCAACTGTGATACAACATATAGGACTAAAACACACACACGATCCAGAGACAGCGCAGGTGATCAGACATCTCATCCCAAAGGTTCACCCAGAACAATTCCTCTTTCCGCTGCAATTTACACCCGGCTGAATTATTCCTGCAGCAAAGACATAAAGGCTCCTATTACCAGTACAAAGTAAAGAGCCTTTTCTCTTCTAGTGGAGAAAGTACTGCCGATACACGCAAAAAGCAGAGTATATGTTCCTCCGGTCCAGTTCAGTCCATCTCTATGTTTTACATAAAAGAAGATCATTTTGGATGCAGTACCTATGCTCTGTGTGATGCGTGGCCAATCTTCTATAACTTAAAAAATGGATGTAATTAGGTTTGTTGTGCCTTATGTGGGACTATATAAATGCATCTGTCACTGGAAATTTTCAGTACTACCAAACGCAGAATACGTAGCAATAGTATATGGAGTATATAATATAATACCACCTATGTAGTTTATGTACCAGTTTTTAGATACCATATACAAAAAAGGTAAATACTCGTGTATATGTGCAAATACAAATCCATATTTGAAATATTACGTGACCTTGGTTTCTGTTAATGGGAATCGAAGAAGGCAGCGTCTCTTTCATAATCATAAATTTAATAATATTTGAGGTATATACTACCACGTATTAGTGTATGAGACATGAATGTATCTACATCCCGGTTGTACGATATATTTTTACTTTGTCACAAAAAATTATTATGTATCTTTATATTTACTAGATTTGTTTACATAAAACTGGGAAAAGGAGTATATTGTCAAAACAAGTGTTTGAACGAACATATGTATTTTACTAGGCTTGTCTCGAATATTGCCACTAAAATTTGAAGTGTTTTCTAGTAGTATGGAGCCAGCCAGTGAGTTGACAATCAATATATCCATCCATGACCTTGCATTGCATGATTGCCAGTAAACAAAAACAATAGTGCCTGGTTTAGTGACACTGACTAACCCATTAGCTTGCCACCAATTACAGGACCACATCAACTGAAACAACATGGAAGATTGGAGAGAAAGAACAAAATAGTTTCTCCATGACTGAGCTTCAAGAAACCAGGGACACCCCTGACTCCATTTCAGACACCAGAGGCTTCCTTCCTTCCATCCATCCATCCACACATATCATTCCATCTAAACACCACTTGGACGTTGCTCAGAATCAGAATGCTATCATCATCAACAGGACAGCCGCACATGCTTGTGTCCATGTCCACCAACCCTATCAAGCACAAGAACAAGCACAAACACAAGGAGACACATCAGCAGGTGACCAAAAGGGAGCAGAGCCTACATGAAGACAGGTCACTCAGAATTTGTTCTTCTCGTTTATGATTACAGGTCACTTGGCACTGATCTCCTCCTTTACGGTTTCATAATTTTGTATTGTATGGCAACCAGAACAAGCAAGTTGTGTTTATCGACGGTCCACGTGTGGCATGTTCTTATAATGTATCATCTTTGTTCTGAATTATGAGAAGTTCCAGGTATTTCAATATGGACTACATACGGACTGAAATGAGTGAACACACACTAAACGCGTCTATGCACATTCGATTCAGAAAAAGTTAGAACATCTTATATACTTTCAAATTACCATGGTTATGATGTCTTACAGTACATAAACAGAGTTTTGGATCAAGCAATGGCATGCTCCTATATGCCATGATATTACCTTGGGGCTATCAAAAGGCATCAGCAAGCATGCATGATGCAACCTTTTCAACTTGCCTACACTTTTACCATGATAACTTTGCAAACTAATCCAAAATGGAGCTTTTTCAGTTCAGAAAGGAATCGATGCAAAGCGCGGACAATGGAAATTAACAAGAGCAAAAAGCAGAGCGCTCACCACGTTCGCCGTTGCGGACGCCGAGATGCTGTAGTAGCCGTTGTTCTGCGGCCCGCCACCGCCGGCGGTAATGCTTCCGATGCCGCCGGCTCCAGATGAGGTGGTGGCGTTGTCCTTGGGCAGGCGGTAGGCGAGCTCGTACACCGGCGTGCCGTCGGGCTTGAAGAGCCCGTAGTTGCGCTCCGACGAGGGGCCGGGCTTCATGTTCTCGTTGAAGAGCGCGAACATGTAGACGCGCAGCGCCCCGTCCGGCCGCAGCGGCGTGCCCTTGCCCTCGCCCACCAGCCGCATCACGTTGCCGTTGTACCTCGCGGCGTTCCGCGGCGTCGCTCCGGTCTCGTTGCCGTCGCCGGCCGACGGCCACCCGGTCTCCGACACGCGCACCTCCACGGCGCGCGACTCCGCACGGTTGGCCGCCGCGATCGCGTGGTACACGGCGTCCACCTGGGCCACCAGCATGTTGGGGTAGCGCAGCCCGGAGGACGGGTCGGGGACGCCGTCGTGGCCGGGCTCGAGCAGGGCGTACTCGAGCTCCACGCCGGCGGGGTCCTCGGCGTAGGCGAAGTAGGGGTAGGCGTTGACGAGGAACGGCGAGCCGGTGCGGGCGTGGAAGTCGAGGATCGGGCAGAGCACCGGGAGGAGGTCCTTGCGGAAGTATGCCGACGAGGGCGGGTAGGAGGTGGCGAGCACGCCGAGGTTGTGCGCGGTGGTGACCGCGACCTGCCTGTCGAGGCCGAGCTGCACGAGCGCGTCGTGGATGCACTGCATGGCCTGGAGCAGCGACGGCGAGAGCGCGGAGCTGTTGGCGCCCGTGAGCACCTCGTTGCCGACGGTGAGGACGGCGATCTTGGTGGCCGGGAGCGCCGGCTGGATGACGGAGCGGACCCAGGAGGAGGCGCCGGAGGGGGTGGAGACGGCGGCGAGGCACTCGTCGGGGACGCCGACAACGAGCTCCACGCCGGTGTTGGCGAAGGAGCGGAGGGTGGCCGGGTCGGCGTCGTAGAGGCGGACGCGGCCGACGCCCAGGCCGGCTAGGAGCTGCAGGGCTGAGGTCATCGGCGGGAGGTTGTTCCCTACCCGGCCGTAGTTGATGCCCAGCAGCGCCGACGGCGTCGCCTCTGGCGCGGCCGGCAGAAGGAGCACGAGCAGGAGGAGTAGGAGCGGCATTGTCTTGTCACAGCAGTGTGTGCTGTGCGCGCCGGACGGCCGGAGTGAGTGAGCTGGAGGAGTTTGGCGGCTTGGAGCGGGCTCACCTGGGCGAGTGCTCTGTCATACCGTTGTACAAAGGCGGCTAGAAATCAACCAGATGTTTTTTTATTTCTGGGAAATCAGCTGCCTAGCCAGCCGTCCGATCTGGAGGTATCTAGCCAGCCGTCCGATCTGACGCTGGTGGCCGTTCGATCGCAGCAAACGCAACCCGTTGTTTTCCTTCCTCTGGTCTTACATCCATCACGAGCATCATCGACCATCTACGTCGTGGCATTTGCGCCGGCGACCTCACAACAATGTTGAAATTTGTCACTTCAGTAGTGCACGTGTTTGGCAAAAAGTACTTGAGAGAGCCAAATGTCGTGGACACAACCAAACTTTTGTCACTTGAAGAAGTAAGACGGTTTCTCAGTATGCTCGATTCCATCGATTGCATGCACTAAGAAGTGTAGAACTGTTGGTAGGTTTGCAAGGGCAATACCAAGATCATACCGGAGAGCCCACAATCATGCTAGAAGCAGTGGCATCACAAGACATATGGATTTGACACTCTTTCTTTGACATGTTATGTCTCACAACAATATCAACGTGCTTCTACGATCTCCATTATTTGCAAAACTTTGTTATGGTAGGAGTGCAACTATATCATCAATGGGCACAACTACATCATGGGGTAATACTTTCCGATTGTTTCTATCCTCATTGGGCGTACTGTGAAGACTATCTCCGAGCCAGAGGGTAACAAGAAAAGTCTCTTTGCCCAAATGCGAGAAGGTTCTAGGAAGGTTGTGGAAAGGGCATTTGGAGTGCTCCAATCTCATTGGGCTATTGTTCGTGGACCCGCAAATATGTGGGATCCCGATACATTGTGAGAGCTGATGACTTGTTGTGTGATCATGAAAAATATAATTGTGGAGGACGAAGGTGATGGTGTCTGGAATGTTGATTTTGAAAACCATGGCCCACGTGTCCACCTCCTAGAAGAAGAGGCAAACCAGGTTGCACATTTTCTTGAGATGCAACGGCAACTTTTCAGATTGAGAAGTGCATCAACAACACCTAAATGATCTTGTGGAGCACTTGTGGATACAACATGGTAACCAATAGGTTGGTTGTATCCTTTGTTTGAACTATGTCCTCTAAATAGTATTTGTGCTTTGGTAACATATGCCCGTGCGTTGCAACAGGAGACTTCAAGCGACGCGAATCAGGCTCGGAGACATGCGCTTTACTATGAATCAGGGATGGCAAGGTCGATAAACTGGGTCGCGGGACACATGTTGCTGATGACAATAACAATGGATCGATTGATAGTAGGGTTATTCAAGACGGTAGTTCGGAACATGAAACATGATCCCGAGTAAATTGATCTAGGCGAATAACACAAATTCAGATTATTAGTGCATAATGAAATTTATAAAAGTATAATAGAAAGAAATAACATTATTCATTGTCACTAATGATGCAACGGTCTAAATAGATTTTATGCCATGCAACTTGACATCATCGGTCAAACCTAGTACGTGCTTGATACACCATTAATTACTGTTTAGGCATCTAGATAGTGGAGATTGCTCGAATATGTCTTGTTTTTATATTAGTGGACACTCTAAGAAATTCACAAGCTTACTAATAGGCATGACAAGAGTAATGCAAACCTTTTTGTAAAGAAAAGCATCAACACAAAGTTTTCATATTTCAAAGAAAGCTAAATTTCATCAGCTTGAAAGTGGGCGGCGTTTCTAGATCGAAGCTGAATGTGAAAGCTTCCATCGATATTTTGTCTACTCCGAGTTGCAGTCGGATTGCTCGCTTTGCTCCAAGTCCTAGACGAATCATTTTTTAGAGGAAAAAATATTAAAATCAGAGGTGTTTTTGTAAGAACTAAAAGAATATCATTATGGCTTCTAATTTAAAACTTTCATGAGAGCGGATGATCATAGCGAGCATGTCCGACCGAGCAGGCATGCATGCAGCCCGGCATCTCGCCCCACCCCCCGTGCATGCATGCTTCCGACTCAACTATGCATGCATCACGTCCTGTCCCTCTCGACCATAGGCGCGGTTGCACCGTTCCTTCTTCAAGAGCGAAATTGCTCTTCTTTCCTTTTGTTTCAGCAGCAAGATTCAATCTATTTCCTTCTTCCCGGCCGAAATCCTTCTTTCCTTCCTTCTTTGGATTCAATTCCATTTGCTTCCTTATTTACCTATCCACTCTTTCCTTTTTCTTCTCTGTCACAGACTTGAAATTCCCTCCTCTTTCCATCCTTATTTCCCTCTCTTTTCCTTTCTTATCGGGACAACTTATTATTTCCTTCCTTATTGATTCCCGAAACTGCTCCTTGATACCAGGAAACTCGAAGATCTTTTTAAATTACTAAGTTTCGATTGAAGGGAGCGATATGGGACTATTTAAAATCTGTATGAACCTTCTATTGTAGCACAACGGGAGCTAGTTTGGTTGGTCGAATCATGATTTGTCGGGCACGAGGTTGCGAGTTCAATTCCGCGCACTATTATTTTTGCACTGTTGGGCTGGGTGGGCCGGAAAAATTGGTGGGCTGTTCACCTTCGAGTGGGCTTGGAAAACCAGGATGTGGATTTAAAAGATCTAGCGACTCGATTCGGTCTGACGTACGACGGACGAAAGAATCGGATGTACGGATGAAAATATAGGAGGAAGAAGCGATCACCCTTTTATTATTAGGTAAAGATAAAGATCTCTACTACTTAAAAGAATCATAAGGTTCCGTCTCCCCTCTTACATCGTTAGTTTCGTGAAGCCCTCCCGCACCCGCGCGTGATTGATTTTTCTTCAGGTTCTCCCCACGTTGGTTTTCCATGGAAACCACTCCTACAAAACCAACGCCAATTGATTCCCCTGCCTTATCCCACCTATGATCTGGCCGCCGCTACAAGCTCCCCGATCTGGCGAATGACAGGAGGACGTGCGATGAAACGTCTCCAATGTATCTATTGAAAGAACATGTGGTGCCCCCATGTTTGGTTTTGGTAATTGATGACAATCTCTATGGACTAATGGTTGCCTTGAGTTATATTCGTAGGATTTGTCCATAGGCTTTTCATGAAGTCCATTTGTTGGTTTCAAGGAGTTTATGTGTTGACCAAGGTGCTATTCAAGGAATTATCCAAAGATTGGTCATAGAGAAGACATGATACAAGGTTGATCACGACTAAGTCAAAGAATGAATCAAGTTGATCAACACACAAAGCGTAGAAGATGTACCAAGCGGGATCAAATGATCCAATGGTATGGTAAGTGTCGTGGGAACAGATCTGACAGTAGAGATTAGGGGTACGTAGGAGAGGGCAGAGCCTAGCTATGGCGAAGTTGTACACTCCGATTTACGAGTTCAGGCCCCTCTCGGAGGAGGTAATAGCCCTACGTCTCGGTGCTGCGGGAGCTTTGTTTCTTTGGAGTGTTGAGTTACAGGGGGTGCGAACCCTTGTCCAGGAGGAGAGGGGCGCCTTATATAGAGTCCACTGGCCCCTCGTAGCCCTCAGTTACGCAAGGGTTCAATGAGAGAGTAAAGGTGAGAACGTTACTGGAAACGCCCATATTCAATGGTCTTTATAGTGACGGATTGATTGCCTGACCGTTGCCATCCTGGGGTGGCTCTAGGTCTTTTGTTCTTCGAGTGAAATCAGATGTTCCGAGTGAACGACGGCGGTCGAGTGGGGGTAGAGCAACCGAGTGGATCTTCTGTCGAGTGACTTGCGCGCTACGGTCATTCCAGTCGGTACCTCCTTTCTAACCTCGTAGGCCTTGGAGTCTTTGTGCAGTGTCCTCGGGTAGGGCGTGTAGGTCAGGCCTAGGACTCTGCCCTAGGTACATGTCATCGTCATTAGCCCCGAATGGATCAAGGTTCGAGTGAGGAGGGATTGGAGCTGATTTCGACCCGACTCGATGTCTCGGAGACATTCCCTGGGAGTATGAAGGTACGTGAACCGCTTAATCCTTCGTCAATTGCCTTGATCGATTCTGGCTTCTTGAGTGTCCGAGTGAAACAAGCCGCGAGATGCCGAGCGCTGGATCCGACCCGAATGGATACGGATATCTCTGAAGTAATCGATTGCCTTGCTGGATCCCGGATTTCACGAGATTAAAAAATTTGGAGAAGTGCGCGGGCCGGCTGCAGCGCGGTAAGCGGAGCAAGTGGGGAGGGACTCCTCGATCTTCGCTCCACCTTTTTCGCCACGTATCAGGCTGGCGTCAGTTGCGGGATGCGCTGAGATCGCGCTGGCCCACAAGTCAGCTACTCGGACGTGCGGGGATAAAGGTTGACGCGCCCGAGGATTGTAACAGTGCGCTCCTCTTTTCCCTTCTCCACCCTGCCTCTCCGCCTCTTCCGCTCTAGCTCTGCGCCACCCCGCTCGATTCCGACGACCTCTGCGGCAATGGTGAAGGACAAGACGAAGGCGCTGGAGCGCGCCAAGAAGACGACCAAGGGGAAGAAAGCGGCGAGCTCACGGGCCACGCTGCCGCCGGGCTGGATCCAGGGGGATTGGCTGCCCTCGATGGTCACGACAGAGGACCTTGAAGGGCTCGCCGCCGACGGCGTGCTGGCCCCCGGATCTTGGAGGTTGCCGGAGGGGGAGTTCGAGCCCGCGCCGCGCGACGAAGAGCGGGTTCTTCTTCTTACCCACATGGAGAGAGGTTTCTCCTTGCCTTCGCATCCGTTCTTCCGTGGTTTCTTGAACTTCTTCGGTGCGCAAATCCACCACTTTCCTCCGAATACCATATCGTATCTTGCTGCCTTTGTCTCGATGTGCGAAAACTTCTTGGGATGCCGTCCCCATTGGGGCTATTCAAGCATATTTTCACTTGTCGATCTCAGTCGGTTAAGAAAGCCAACCCGACTGACGAGAAGACCCACGTGATCCAGATGTATGGGGGTTTAGGGGTCCAGATGAGAGGTAGAAGCATCTTCCGTTCAATGACTTTTCCCGAGTCAGTTAGGGGTTGGCAGTCGACCAGGTTTTACTGCGCTGATGTTCCGACACCTGGTGCATCGACCGGCCTTCCCCCTTTCTCGCTAGAGAGACTCAGCGCCGCTCGCTCGTTGATTGTGGAAGAGGAGGAGAAGGCTAAGGTGGGGATCTTGGTTGAAGCAGTAGTTGAGCTGATTCGGGGTGGAGTGACAGGCTTGGATCTGTTGGAGGCGTTCCTCAGTCGACGCATCCAGCCTCTGCACACACGCGACCACCCCATGTGGCTGTATTCAGGTGCAGACGACACTACTCGGACCCATCCAGAAGAAGTCAGTGAGGAGACCGTGGCTCAGTGGCTTAGGAGCATCACCGGAGCCCGTGATAACCCACGCGGATCCAAACGAATTCTGCCTTTCGACGCCGAGCATCCTTGAGGAGATGTGAGACATAACTTGTCGAGTGTATTATCTTTGTTTTCAACACGCCACTGTATCGAGACCCGACTGATTTTGAAATCTGTGTCTTGCAGGCATTCACGAAGATGTACTCGCCCGTGCCGAACGGGGAACAACCCACTGCAGGAGTGGAAAGCGGAGGCGGGAGCACTGACATTGATTATGCTGACAATAGTGAGGACGACAGCGACGACTCTGATGACGACGAAGAAGTCGAGTCACCACCACGCACCAAACGTCGTACCAAACAGACTCAAGATCCGGCGGCCAGCTAGGGCAAGGCCATGGGGTTGAGTGTCAGGAACCCAAAGCGCACTCGGACGCCGACTCCAGACCCGACTGAGAAAACTGCAAAGCAAGCCAAGACTGTTCCACCGAAGCCTCGGAAGGCCTTACCTAGGATAAAGGTTACTGTGCCCATTGCTTCAATGTGAGTGCTCTTCTTTTTCACTTTCTCGTTGCTGCAGACCTTCATGCTTTTGTTGACCGAATGTGAATTGTGCCACGGCTGCTACTTTCGTAACTTCGCCTAGGCAACTTGATGAGGAGCACGCGGAGGTGGAAACTGCTGATGTGGCAACTTCTCGGCGAGGTATGTCAAGCTTTCACTCTGTTTTTCTTCAGTGGTTGACTCGGCAATTGAATGAGTTGCCATTGTCGAGTGATTGCAGTGCCAACAGACATCATCCATCTGGCTGATGACGATGAAGACGAGCCTTAGAAGGACGCAGGTGACGCAGGTACGACCTCGGCAGCTCCCCGAGGACTTGCTCGAAGGGTGTCATCGAGCCGAACACCTCGTGCACCACCTGCAGCTGCACCTCAGGAGCCAGGTGGTTCGTCTGGCGTTGGTACCATTGCTACTGCTCTGCCGTCAACCACTTCACCTTTGGTGTTGACTCTTCCAGCTTCAGGACCTACTGGCCAATCTCAAGTGCCAATCCTTCCGACTGCGCCGCCGACTCCTGCGTCGACTGTTTTCACTCTGCACCACGTCCCTGAAGACCAGACCGGGGCCAGCAAGGAAGCCATGATTCAAGCTGGTCTTATGATGCAGCATTTGAAGGAAGTATATGAAAGTAGCAAATTGGCTTATGATGCCAGCACAGCCCTCCAGGCGAATGTCCAAGTAAGTGCAATCGTAAGTTGATTTCCGATTGGGTTTACTCCATCTTGATTCTGTACACCCACTGGGTGTTTTGTTTGTACGTAGAATACCGGCATTCACTCTGTAGTTTTTCGGTCTATAGTTCTTCCACTCGGACCGGTCAGGCCATGCCGAGTGGGAAATTGATCTAGTGGGGGCACGCTGAGTGCACCCACTGGGTGTAGTCCCCGAGACCGCCGTCGAATGTTTGATTCGGCGGGGGTCTTAGAATATCTTTGCTTGTAGCTCTCCACTCGGGCTGGTCAGGCTGCACCGAGTGGGAAATGGATCCAGTGGGGGCACGCTGAGTGCACCCACTGGGTGTAGTCCCCGAGACCGCCGTCGAATGTCTGATTCGGCGGGGGTCTTAGAACAAGTTGCTTTTTTTGCACTCGGATCAGTCGGGCTGAGACCGAGTGGTAATGGATCCAATGGGGGCACGCTGAGTGCACCCACTGGGTGTAGTCCCCGAGACCGGCGTCAAATGTCTGATTCGGCGGGGGTCTTAGAGTATGCTTGGTGGTAGCAATCTGGATTTGCTCTTCTCCTCTCGGAAGTAGAGGAAATACTTTGAGAATCTTTCTCGTCGTCGACTGAGTCTTTTTTGTTGATCTCAGAAATCTTGTGAACTTGGAGGTCGGTATGTTGCTATGGAGAAGGAGAAGATCCAACTCCAACTGGACTTAGAACTCACCAAAAAGAACTTGAAGCGTGCTCAGACGGAGGTGAAGACCATGGGAGGTAAATTCTGTCGACTGAATGAACTTTTGTACTTTTGTTTTGTCCTTTGAACCGAGTAGTTTTACTCGAACAGATGTGCATAATGAAAACCAACAACTTCAAGCGTGACTCAGGAATGTTATTTCTTTAGACACCATGAAGCAGGCCCTGGAAAAGAAGGACGAGGAACTCGCGGGCACCCAGAAGGTGGCTAAGGAGAAGGTTGAAGCTGCTGAGGCAAAGCTAGCTTTAGTCGGAAAGTTGGAGGAAGAGAACACATCTCTGAAAACCGCTGTAGAAGAGCTGAAGAAGGAAATGGCCAAATGGGCCAAGAAAATGGAAGACCAGGCGAGCGCTTTTGAGTCGGAGAAGACTGCTCTGACCGACAAGGTGGGTCAGCTCACCCAAAAGAGGGATGAGCTGGAAGAATATCTGGGAAGTCTTGCGAAGAAAATGTACATCATGCTTGAAGGTATTCTTCTTCACCCGAGTGAATTCCTGAGAGCTTCGAAAACAATGCCATGGCCAACTCATTCCTTTCTCTTTGTGCAGAATTTTGTCAGAATTTTGAGCAGGAGACTGAACAAATTGAGACTGGTCTAGACCCCACCAAGTCACTTGTCAAGGATGCTACTGCTATGACTTGAAGCTCGCCTCGACAATGTCTTGGGGTACATCGCTCGGCTGAAGGTTGCGTTGGCAAAAGTAGACAAAGAATTGTGGCCGGAGGATACGCTTCAGAATGATCTCGAGTCACTAATGGCTCAGCTTAATGAAATCCCTGGTCGAGTGCAAGCATGGAAAAAATCTGCTGCTCGTTGTGGAGCCGATGTGGCACTCTCACTTGTTCGTGTCCATTGCAAGGATGCCAAGGAAGACAAGCTGAAGGCTCTTCAGGTGGCCAATACGAAGAAGCTCCAGTTTGAAGATTTCATGGAGACTTTCATCAAAGCTGCCACTCAGATAGCTGACGGCATTGACCTGGACACCTTCGTCGAGCCAGCGAGTCCCCCCAGAGCGTGAAGAAAAACTTTATGATTCGAACTCATTTGCCTCGGAATGCCGAGTGGTCTTGTAACCGTTAAATTCATTCGGGCTTGCTGTCCGAGTACTTTCACTTGCGTTTCTGAACTTGATGGATTTATCTGCATATTGCTTTCCAGCTGCTTGCATAATTTGTACTGACTGGTTTGCAACTGAGCTTTCGAATAAGAGTGATGTTTTACTCGAAATAGACTTTTAACTTAGGTGAGGGCTGGCTCACGGCTAAGCCCCCGAGTGGGAGGGATGCTCTCACTCGGAGTAGTTTTTTAACTTAGGCAAGGGCTGGCTCGCGGCTAAGCCCCCGAGTGAGAGGGATGCTCTCACTTGGAGTAGTTCTTTAACTTAGGCGAGGACTGGCTCACGGCTAAGCCCCCGAGCGAGAGGGATGCTCTCACTCGGAGTAGATTTTTAACTTAGGCCAGGACTGGCTCGCGGTTAAGCCCCAGAGCAGGAGGGATGCTCTCACTCGGAGTAGATTTTTAACTTAGGCGAGGATTGGCTCGCTGCTAAGCCCCCGAGTGAGAGGGATGCTCTCACTCGGAGTAGTTTTTTAACTTAGGCGAGGGCTGGCTCACGGCTAAGCCCCCAAGTGGGAGGGATGCTCTCACTCGGAGTAGATTTTTAACTTAGGTGAGGATTGCCTCGCGGCTAAGCCCCCGAGTGAGGGGGATGCTCTCACTCGGAGTAGATTTTTAACTTAGGCGAGCACTGGCTCGCGGCTAAGCCTCCGTGTGAGAGGGATGCTCTCACTCGGAGTAGATTTTTAACTTAGGCGAGGACTGGCTCGCGGCTAAGCCTCCGAGTGAGAGGGATGCTCTCACTCGGAGTAGATTTTTAACTTAGGCGAGGACTGGCTCGCGGCTAAGCCCCCGAGTGAGAGTGATGCTCTCACTCGGAGTAGTTTTTTAACTTAGGCGAGGGCTGGCTCGTGGCTAAGCCCCCGAGTGAGAGGGATGCTCTCACTCGGAGTAGTTCTTTAACTTAGGCGAGGACTCGCTCGCGGCTAAGCCCCCGAGCGGGAGGGATGCTCTCACTCGGAGTAGATTTTTAACTTAGGCGAGGACTGGCTCGCGGCTAAGCCTCCGGGCGGGAGGGATGCTCTCACTAGGAGTAGATTTTTAACTTAGGCGAGGACTGGCTCGCGGCTAAGCCCCCGAGTGAGAGGGATGCTCTCACTCAGAGTAGTTTTTTAACTTAGGCGAGGGCTGGCTCGCGGCTAAGCCCCCGAGTGGGAGGGATGCTCTCACTCGGAGTAGATTTTTAACTTAGGCGAGGGCTGGGTCGCGGCTAAGCCCCCCGAGTGGGAGGGATGCTCTCACTCGGAGTAGATTTTTAACTTAGGCGAGGACTGGCTCGCGGCTAAGCCCCCGAGTGGGAGGGATGCTCTCACTCGGAGTAGATTTTTAACTTAGGCGGGGACTGGCTTGCGGCTAAGCCTCCGAGTGAGAGGGATGCTCTCACTCGGAGTAGATTTTTAACTTAGGCGAGGACTGGCTCATGGCTAAGCCCCCGAGTGGGAGGGATGCTCTCACTCGGAGTAGATTTTTAACTTAGGCGAGGGCTGGCTCGCGGCTAAGCCTCCGAGTGGGAGGGATGCTCCCACTCGAAGTAGATTTTTTGACTTAGGCGAAAACCGGTTCGCGGCTAAGCCACCCACTGGGGGTTTGAACATGCACTTATGTGAGATAAATCATCATAGGACTGCAGGAGTCATGTCTTTGATAAACAATCTAAAAAGTACTCTTATTACATGTCGACAATTCGATTGTTAAGTATAGAATCGACGAAGAAGATCTGCATTCCAGGCACGCGGCTCGTCAATCTTCTTCGCGAGGTTGTAGAGGTGGTAGGCCCCGTTATGTAGCACCTTGGTGACGATGAAGGGGCCTTCCCACGCAGGGGCAAGATTGTGTGGTCGCTGCTGGTCCACTCGGAGCACGAGATCTCCTTCTTGAAATGCTCGACCTCTGACATTCCTAGCATGAAATTGATGAAGGTCTTGCTGATAAACAGTCGACCGTATCAGGGCCATCTCTCGTTCTTCTTCCAAAAGGTCGACGGCGTCCTGCCGTGCCTGTTCAGCCTCAGCCTCTGAGTAGAGTTCCACTCGGGGTGAATTGTGGAAAAGATCACTAGGCAGCACGGCTCGGCTCCATACACCATGAAGAAAGGGGTCCGGTCAGTGGACCGGTTAGGAATCGTCCTTAAACCCCACAGGACAGATGGCAGTTCAGTCACCCAGGCTCTAGCTGCATGCTTGAGATCACGCATGAGCCGTGGCTTCAACCCCTGAAGGATAAGACCATTCGCTCTCTCAGCTTGACCATTCGACTGCGGGTGCGTAACGGATGCGTAATCTACCCGAGTGCCTTGGGTGGCGCAGAAGTTTTTGAATTCTTCCGAATCGAAGTTTGAGCCATTATCTGTAATGATACTGTGTGGGACTCCATATCTGAATATCAACTCTTTCAAGAACCTAATGGCTGTTCTTGAATCTAACTTCTTAATAGGCTTGGTTTCAATCCACTTGGTGAATTTGTCGACTGCTACGAGCAGATGAGTGAAACCGCTTCTGCCGGTCCTGAGTGGTCCAACCATGTCCAATTCCCACACAGCAAATGGCCAGACGAGTGGTATGGTCTTCAAGGCAGACGCGGGCTTATGGGACATGTTCACATAGAACTGGCATCCTTCGCAATGCCGAACGATCTCCTTAGTAGCCTCATTGGCACGCGGCCAATAAAACCCAGCTCGGTATGCTTTGGCCACAATTGTCTGAGAGGACGCATGATGACCACAGGTCCCCGAGTGGATCTCTTCCAAAATCAGTCGACCCTCTTCTGGAGAAATACATCATTGAGCTACGCCAATGACACTCTCTCTGTAAAGCTGTACATTTATCACTGTGAAAGCTTTGGATCTGCGAACAATCTAACGTGCCTCGACTTCATCTTCTGGGAGTTCTTGCCTGAGCAAATATGCAATGTATGGCACTGTCCAATCGGGGGTAATTACCAGAATCTTCATAACTAAGTCAATGACTACAGGGATCTCGATTTCAGTCAGATCAGTAGGACTTATCGCTTGGGGAGGCTCTTCAATGAAAGGATCCTCCTACACTGACGGGGAATGGAGATGTTGAAGAAACACATTGCTGGGGATAGGCTTTCGAGTGGAACCGATTTTTGCCAGATCGTCGGCTGCTTGATTTTTGATTCGGGGAATGTGATGAAGCTCCAAACCCTCGAACTTTTTCTCTAGCTTCCTCACTGCATTGCAGTATCCTGTCATAGCAGGGTTTCTGATGTCCCACTCCTTCATCACTTGATTGACCACAAAATCCGAGTCACCGTAGACCATCAGGCGACGGACGCCGAGTGATATGGCCATACGCAACCCGTAGAGGAGTGCTTCATACTCAGCTTCGTTATTGGAGGAGTCGAAGTGAATCTGGATGACATAACTGAGCCGATCACCTCTTGGAGACATCAGGACCACTCCGGCATCGGAACCATTCAGCATCTTAGATCCATCGAAGAACATAGTCCAATGCTCTGAGTGAATCTGAGTCGGCTATTGTTGTTCTATCCACTCGGCCAAGAAATCCGTGAGTGCTTGAGACTTGATCACCTTTTTTGCTTCAAACTTAATGTCAAAAGGGAGGAGCTCGATGGCCCATTTAGCCACTCAACTAGTTGCATCCCGATTGTTCATGATTTCGGACAGTGGGGAATCACTGATGACTGAGACCGAGTGTTCTTGGAAATAATGTGCAACTTTCTTCGCGGTCAGGTAAATGCCATAGACAAGCTTCTGATAGTGAGGATACCTCTGCTTAGACGGAGTCAGGACTTCAGAAATGTAATATACTGGTCACTGAACTTTGTAAGCCTTGCCCTCTTCCTCTTGTTCCACTGTGAGAACCGTACTGACGACTTGGCCGGTGGTCGCTATGTACAAAAGCAGAGGTTCTTTGCTGTTTGGAGCAGCAAGCACTGGCTGGGTGGAGAGCAGGGCTTTGAGCTCAACAAACGCTGCTTCTGCTTCTGGAGTCCACTCGAACGTGTCAGATTTCTTCATTAGTCGGTACAGAGGCAATGCTTTTTCTCCGAGGCGAGAAATGAACCGACTGAGAGCTACAAGACAACTTGTGAGCTTCTGAACATCGTGTATGCACACGGGGTGCTTCATTCGGACAATCGCACTGATTTTCTCGGGATTGGCATCTATTCCTCGTTCGAAAATGAGAAAACCAAGTAACTTGCCTCCTGGCACTCCGAATGTGCACTTGGACGGGTTCAGCTTGATGTCGTACCTTCTTAGGTTGGCAAAGGTTTCAGCGATATCAGTCAGCAGGTCGGAACCTTTGCGTGACTTGACCACGATATCATCCATGTAAGCCTCGACATTCTGACTGATCTGAGTGAGCAGGCACTTTTGAATCATGTGCATGAATGTGGCGCCGGCATTTTTGAGAACGAATGGCAAGGTGACATAGCAAAAACACCCGAAAGGGGTGATGAAGGTAGTCTTTATTTCATCTGGCCCATACAGACGGATTTGGTGGTACCCAGAGTACGCATCAAGAAAAGACAGACGCTCGCATCCCGCAGTCGAATCAACTATTTGATCGATACGAGGGAGCGGAAAATGATCTTTTGGGTAGGCCTGATTGATATGCTTGAAATCGATGCGCATGCGGAGTGACTTGTCCTTCTTGGGGACCATGACGACATTGGCGAGCCACTCGGAGTGGTATATTTCGCGTATGAACTCAGCTGACAGGAGCTGAGCCACTTCCTCACCAATCGCCTTCCTCTTCTCCGCAGCAGAGCGACAGAGATGCTCTTTGACAGGTTTAGCCTTTGAGTCGAATCGCAAACGGCACTCAGCCAGTTCCCTGGGTACACCTGGCATGTCGAATGGTTTCCATGCAAAGATGTCCCAGTTCTCACGGAGGAGCTAGATGAGTGTGGCTTCCTATTTGCTGTCGAGTGTCGTTGACATATTGGTCGGAGCGGCTGTGGGATCTTCCGGGTGAACGTGAACTTGTTTGGTTTCTCCTGCCGACTGAAAAGCGGACTCGAAAGCTGGCTTCTTAGAGCGGAGCAAATCACTCAGATCAGTATTCTTCCAACTCTACGACTGCCATCTGCTTGTCAGCAATTTTGGACCCTTGCTGAAGACATTCCTCGGCTCTCTACCTACTCCCTGTGAAGGTGATCATGCCCTTGGGTCCGGGCATCTTCAGCTTAAGGTACACATAACATGGATGGGCCATGAAACGAGCATAAGCCGGTCAGCCCAGAATAGCATGATAGGCACTGTGAAAATCTACCACTTCAAACCTGAACTTTTCCTTCCGGAAATTCTTTGAGTCACCAAAAACCACATCCAAAGCAATCTGGCCGAGTGACTTTGCCTTTTTCCCTGGGATGATCCCGTGAAACTGCATGTTGCTTTCACTGAGTCGGGACATCGGAATGCCCATTCCCTGGAGGGTTTCAGCATAGAGAATGTTCAAACCACTGCCGCCATCCATAAGAACTTTGCGCAGCCGAGTGCCTCCTACGACTGGATCCACTACCAGTGCTTGCCGCCCAGGGGTAGCAACATGAGCTGGATGGTCCGACTGGTCGAAGGTAATGGGAGTCTTTGACCACTTGAGGTACGTTGTAGTCGCCGGAGCAACTATGTTCACCTCACGGTTGATGACTTTCAGTCGACTTTTGCTCTCAACGTCAGCAAAAATCATGAGAGTGGCATTGACCTTTGGGTAATCTTCTACCTTTTCTTCATCATCATCTTTGTCAGAGCCTTTCTCACTCGGCTGACCTTCACAGAACTGCTGAATAAGGAGTCTGCACTGTCGAGTGGTATGCTTGGGTAAAATCAGGTTACCCTCTTCGTCCTTCTTCGTGTGAATGGCACACGGTAGATCCAGGACGTCCTGGCCCGACTGGTCTCTCTTCTTCTTAGGAACTCACTGCTCTTTGGCCTTCCCTTTAAACTTGCCTTGAGCAGCTACTATTGTTGCTTCTGCCTGACCAGCGGCCTCAGCTTTGCACTTCTGTTTCCAACTGGGATTCCTGCCTCCGGCGTCAGGGTCTAGAACCTTTCTTTTGTCACTACGAAGGCGGTCCTCTTCTTCGCCATTCGCATACCGAGTGGCAATTTCCATCATTCCGTTCATGGTCAGGGCTCCAGACCGCCCAAATTTCAGGTTGAGCTCTCTGTATCGGACACCTTCCTTGAAAGCACAGACTGCTTGATGCTCCGAAACATTCTCCACCATATGGTGAAGTGTGGTCCAACGCTGTATGTACTCTGTCAAAGTTTCATTCGGCTTCTGGACGCAAAGCTGCAATTCAGTCAGTCCAGCAGGTCGCTTGCAAGTGCCTTCGAATGTTTTAATAAACACTCAGGCCAAGTCTTCCCAGCAATGAATACTGGCAGGAGCCAACTGGTTCAACCACGCCCGGGCCAATCCTTCTAGCATCAAGGGCAGATGTTTCATAACAACATCATCATTGCCTCCACCAATCTGTACAGCCACTCGGTAATCTTCCAACCATGTGTCTGGCTTTGACTCACCAGTGAACTTGTTCACACCCGTGGCCAATCTGAAATTGGGTGGTATCTCAATGGCCCGTATGGCCCTGCTGAAACACTCGGGCCCAGAAACAAACACGCCGCTTCCACTCGGGTGATCCCTGTCCATGCTTTCACGGCGAGCTCTGCCTCTGTTGACTAAACCTTGCACAAGGACTGACCTGGTGTTGAACCTCGTATCTCTGGGATCGATTGGCTCCCTTCGCTCGTCGCCGTATGGACGCCTATCATCGTACTGCCGGGGCGCGTACGAACCACCTCTCGGGAGAGGCGATGGCACTCGACGGCGGTCATCACGGTGATGCCGAGGAGCAAACTGACCATGGCCTTGATCCAGAAACTGATCTTGGCGATAACCACGACCTTCACACCGCGGGGGCGATCTTGGGCTATGTGCCGACTGAACGGTATCCGCCATCACTGACCTGCTATGGATTCTGTTGCGCGACTAGGAAACAGACGAGTTCTGTTCACCAGCCGCCCTAAGCAACGCTCGGATTTGCCGTAGCCCTTCTCCGGCCTCAGATCGGGATGGTTGGATGGAATCTGCAATGCGTGCCGCGGTAGCAACATTCTGAATTGGAGTGCGGAATACCTCAAACTCGCCTTGCGGCCCACTCGGAAATAACTGCCGTTGCCGCCGACCGGAACTTGGGGGTTGCTTGCGAGCGCGATCGTCGAGCGACTTCGGGAGATCCTCCAGACGCGCGCGTTCAGCCAAAGTGGCTATGCGTGTAGCTTCCAAAGCCTGGGCCTCGGAAGTCTCCCCAGCAATGGGGGTCTAGAGAACCTGCTCGTTCCTGCGCCGCAACTCTTCTCTCTGTTCCGCAGTGAGGGCTTGAGGGTAGTACTCGTCGTTGGTGCACGACGGACCTCCACTTTCACCTCCGCCACGAGGAAACCCGGGTGGGCTACGCTGGGAGCCAATCACGAGGACTTCCACCGCCGGGTCATTGCTCTCGCACTCGAAAAGCGTATCCGAGTGGCCAGACGATAGATCGAAACAGCCGTAAAGGGACTCGTCGGGCTCAATTGCCGTGATCTAAGGAATGGATGACTGATGAGCCACCGCGTGCTTCACCCACCATTGGAGCTGTGAGCGACCAGATCGCTTCCGACGGCCAGCCGCGGGGAGGGAAGACGCCAACGGAGCCGACCGATACTGAGTCGACGGCTGCCGCAAGAGGACGCCGCAGGCGCTTGCATGGAAGTGCGCCGCCCCGCAAATAGGGAGCGCCTCGACATCAAGGGGGGCTTCCTGGAGCCATGCCGAATCGTCGGTGATGAAACTGAGTGCGCCGAGACGGATCTCGCGACCCAGAGGTAGTCCAGCGTCGGAAACCATGTCGAAGGAGTTCGAAGAACGCAACCTCGCCGGAAGTCACTTAGACGCTTGCCCCACGGTGGGCGCCAACTGTTGTGGGAACAGATCTGACAGTAGAGATTAGGGGTACGTAGGAGAGGGCAGAGCCTAGCTATGGCGAAGTTGTACACTCGGATTTACAAGTTCAGGCCCCTCTCGGAGGAGGTAATAGCCCTAGGTCTCGGTGCTGCGGGAGCTTTGTTTCTTTGGAGTGTTGAGTTATAGGGGGTGCGAACCCTTGTCCAGGAGGAGAGGGGCAGCTTATATAGAGTCCGCTGGCCCCTCGTAACCCTCAGTTATGCAAGGGTTCAATGAGAGAGTAAAGGCGAGAACGTTACTGGAAACACCCGTATTCAATGGTCTTTATAGTGATGGATTGATTGCCTGACCGTTGCCATCCTGGGGTGGCTCTAGGTCTTCTATTCTTCGAGTGAAATCAGATGTTCCGAGTGAACGACGGCGGTCGAGTGGGGGTAGAGCAACCGAGTGGATCTTCTGTCGAGTGACTTGCGCGCTACGGTCATTCCAGTCGGTACCTCCTTTCTAACCTCATAGGCCTTGGAGTCTTTTTGCAGTGTCCTTGGGTAGGGCATGTAGGTCAGGCCTAGGACTCTACGCTAGGTACATGTCATCATCAGTAAGCATTGTCCATTACGCTTTGTGTACTAACCCATGGTCTACGTGAAAGTTCTATGTGGGGTTAGGTATGTTTCCATGGGCTTGCGTCAAGAGGAAGATCTCATACAACCCATGGAATATGACATCAAGTGGTGATCGTCATCAAGGTTGCGGTGCGCAACTCCAAGTGGAGCATCACGATGAGATCATGCTTGAAGATTACCGTCCATTGTGGTGACAATGGACTTGTGAAGATGTGCCGAAGAGTGGCTCACCCATAGTGGAGTATGGGGAAGAAATCAAGTAGTCTTCATCGAGCCAACGCAATCAAGAAAGGTGGTCCAACTTGAGGAAGTCAAGATCGTCATCATCCAGCTCAAGTGGACTTTGTGCAAGGCAAATGTTTGTCCTTGATAGGTTTTCTATTTTACCAGTCTCATGGTGGTAGTTGGTGTTGGGAAACATTGCATGGAAAACAAAAAAAAATCTATGGACACACAAGATCTATCAAGGAGATGCATAGCAACGAGAGGGGAGAGTGTGTCTATGTACGCTCGTAGACCGTAAGCGGAAGCGTTTGTTAACGCGGTTGATGTAGTCGAACTTCTTCGCGCTCCAACCGATCGAGTACCGAACGTACGGCACCTCCGCGTTCAGCACACGTTCAGTTCGGTGACGTCCTCCGCCTTCTTGATCCAGCAAGACGGAGGGGTAGTGGATGATTTTCGACAGCATGACGGCGTGGTGACGGTGATGGTGAAGTGATCTCCGCAGGGCTTCGCCTAAGCACTACGAAAATATGACCGAGGGTGTAAATGGTGGAGGGGCGCCGCACACGGCTAAGCAATTGTCGTGGTTGTGCTAGGCACCCCCCTCCCACATATATATAGGTGGGGGGAGGAGGGAGCAATCAGGAGGCGCCCCCAAGTAGGCCGAATCCTACTTGGGGTCCTTCCCAAGTGGCGCCCCCCTTACCATATTTGTCGGAGGGGGGAAGGAAAAGGGGGAAGAGGGAAGGAAGGGGGAGGCCGAATCCCCCCCCCCCTTTCCTTTCCCCCACTTGGGAGGCTGCCATAGAGGGTGTGCCAGCCCCTTGTGGGCTGGTGTGCTCCCCTCTAATGGCCCAATAGGCCCATTACCCTCCCGGGGATGTCCGGTACCCCCTCCGGTATTCCGATGACTACCCGGTACACTCCGAAACACTTCCGGTGTCCGAATACCATGGTCCTATATATCAATCTTTACCTCTCGACCATTTCAAGACTCCTCGTCATGTCTGTGATCTCATGTGAGACTCCGAACAACATTCGGTCACCAAATCATATAACTCATATAACACTATATCATCAACAAACGTTAAGCATGCGGACCCTACGAGTTCGAGAACTATGTAGACATGACCGGGACACCTCTCCGGTCAATAACCAATAGTGGAACCTGGATGCCCATATTGGTTCCTACATATTCTATGAAGATCTTTATCGGTTGAACCTTATGACAATATACGTAATTCCCTTTGTCCATCGGTATGTTACTTGCCCGAGAGTCGACCGTCGGTATCTTCATACCTAGTTCAATCTCATTACTGGCAAGTCTCTTTACTCATTCCGTAATACATCATCTTGCAACTAACCCCTTAGTCACTTTGCTTGCAAGGCTTCTTATGATGTGCATTACCGAGAGGGCCCAGAGATACCTCTCCAATACTCGGAGTGACAAATCCTAATCTCGATCTATGCCAACTCAACAAACACCTTCGGAGATACCTATAGAGCATCTTTATGATCACCCAGTTATGTTGTGATGTTTGATAGCACACAAGGTGTTCCTCCGGTATCCGGGAGTTGCATAATCTCATAGTCGAAGGAATATGTATTTGTCATCAAGAAAGCAATAGCAATAAACTGAACGATCAATATGCTAAGCTAATGGATGGGTCTTTTCCATCACATCATTCTCCTAATGATGTGATCCCATTATCAAATGACAACTCATGTCCATGGTCAGGAAACCTTAACCATCTTTGATCAACGAGCTAGTCTAGTAGAGGCTTACTAGGGACACGGTGTTTTGTCTATGTATTCACACATGTATTATGGTTTCCGATCAATACAATTCTAGCATGAATAATAAACCTTTATCATGAATAAGAAAAATATAAAATAACAACTTTATTATTGCCTCTATGGCATATTTCCTTCAGTCTCCCACTTGCACTAGAGTAAATAATCTAGATTACATTGTAATGAATCTAACACCCATGGAGTCTTGGTGTTGATCATGTTTTGCTCACGGAAGAGGCTTAGTCAATGGGTCTGCTACATTCAGATCCGTATGTATTTTGCAAAGCTCTATGTCTCCATCCTTAACCTTTTCACGAATGGAGTTGAAGCATCTTTTGATGTGTTTGGTTCTCTTGTGAAACCTGGATTCCTTCGCCAAGGCAATTGCTCGAGTGTTGTCACAAAAGATTTTCATTGGACCCGATGCACTGGGTATTACACCCAGATTGGATATGAACTCCTTCATCCAGACTCCTTCATGCGCTGCTTCCGAAGCAGCTATGTACTCCGCTTCACATGTAGATCCCGCCACGACGCTCTGCTTGGAACTGCACCAACTGACAGCTCCACCATTCAATATAAATACGTATCCGGTTTGTGACTTAGAGTCATCCGGATCAGTGTCGAAGCTAGCATCGACGTAACCATTTACGACGAGCTCTTAGTCACATCCATAAACGAGAAACATATCCTTGGTCGTTTTCAGGTACTTTAGGATGTTCTTGACCGTTTTCCAGTGATCCACTCCTGGATTACTTTGGTACCTCCCTGCCAAACTTATGGCAAGTCACACATCAGGTCTGGGACATAGCATAGCATACATGATAGAACCTATGGCTGAGGCATAGGGAATGACTTTCATTTTCTCTCTATCTTCTGTAGTGGTCGGGCTTTGAGTCTGACTCAATTTCACACCTTGTAACACAGGCAAGAACCCTTTCTTTGACTAATCCATTTTGAACTTCTTCAAAACTTTGTTCAGGTATGTGCTTTGTGAAAGTTCTATTAAGCGTCTCGATCTATCCCTATAGATCTTGATGCCCAATATATAAGCAGCTTCACCGAGGTCTTTCATTGAAAAACTCTTATTCAAGTATCCTTTTATGCTATCCAGAAATTCTACATCATTTCCAATCAACAATATGTCATCCACATATAATATTAGAAATGCTACAGAGCTCCAACTCACTTACTTGTAAATACAGGCTTCATCGTAAGTCTGTATAAAACCATATGCCTTGATCACCTCATCAAAGCTTATATTCCAACTCCGAGATGCTTGCACCAGTCCATAGATGGATCGCTGGAGCTTGCACTCTTTGTTAGCACCTTTAGAATCGACAAAACCTTCTGGTTGCATCATATACAACTCTTCTTTAAGAAATCCATTAAGGAATGCAGTTTTGACGTCCATTTGCCAGATTTCATAATCATAAAATGCGGAAATTGCTAACATGATTCAGACAGACTTAAGCATCACTACGGGTGAGAAAGTCTAATCATAGTCAACCCCTTGAACTTGTCGATAACCTTTTGCGACAAGTCGAGCTTTGTAGATAGTAACATTACCATCAACGTCAGTCTTCTTCTTGAAGATCCATTTATTCTCAATGGATTGCCAATCATCAGGCAAGTCCACACTTCGTTCTCATACATGGATCCTATCTCAGATTTCATGGCCTCAAGCCATTTATCAGAATCTGGGCTCTTCATAGTTCGTAGGTTCGCCATGGTCTAATAACATGACTTCCAGGACAGGATTACCGTACCACTCTGGTTGCGGATCATGCTCTGGTCGACCTACGAAGTTCTATAGTAACTTGATCTGAAGTTTTGTGATCATCATCATTTGCTTCCTCTCTATTTGGTGTAGGCATGACGGGAACGGTTTTATGTGATGTGCTACTTTCCAACTCGAGAGAAGGTACAATTACCTCATCAAGTTCTACTTTCCTCCCACTCACTTCTTTCGAGAGAAACTCCTTCTCTAGAAAGGACCCATTCTTTGCAACAAATATCTTGCCTTCGGATATGTGGTAGAAGGTGTACCCAATAGTTTCCTTAGGGTATCCTATGAAGACGCACTTCTCCGATTTGGGTTCGAGCTTATCAGGCTGAAGCCTTTTGACATCAGCATCGCATCCCCAAACTTTAAGAAACGACAGCTTAGGTTTCTTGCCAAACCATAGTTCATACGGTGTCATCTCAACGGATTTAGACGGTGCCCTATTTAACGTGAATGCGGCTGTCTCTAATGCATAACCCCAAAACGATAGTGGTAAATCGGTAAGAGACATCATAGATCGCACCATATCCAATAAAGTACGGTTACGACGGTCAGACACCAATTTCAGATGTGAATCTTTGTCCTTTGAGGTGGTCAAAATCAAGAGCCCGTATCATGCCCTCTTTGGACGGCCAGCTTATGCCAAATTCATGGCTCGGCCTTGCTACATCTACCTTAAGCTCAAAATTCCTGGCCCTCATGGCACCATTATAGTCAGTGGTGACAGGAAGATCGCCCTAGAATGCGAAGAAGGTGACGCCGCGTACGCCGAGACGGCTTGCGCCGCGGAGGAGCTTAAGTACTACACCAACAATGTAGACCCGGTTGATATGACACCTCTCAAAAAACCCACCACTGAAGCTGACCCGCCGCTCAAGTTCAAATCGGCCAAGGATACCAAGGATGTTGAGTTCGTCCCTGGTGACTCATCCAAGAAGTTCACTATTGGGGTCGATATGGACCCCAAATAGGACGACTTTGGCCGACATGGTCAGGAAACCTTAACCATCTTTGATCAACGAGCTAGTCTAGTAGAGGCTTATTAGGGACACGGTGTTTTGTCTATGTATTCACACATGTATTATGGTTTTCGATCAATACAATTCTAGCATGAATAATAAACCTTTATTATGAATAAGAAAATATAAAATAACAACTTTATTATTGCCTCTAGGGCATATTTCCTTCAGTCTCCCACTTGCACTAGAGTAAATAATCTAGATTACATTGTAATGAATCTAACACCCATGGAGTCTTGGTGTTGATCATGTTTTGCTCGCAGAAGAGGCTTAGTCAATGGGTTTGCTACATTCAGATCCGTATGTATTTTGCAAAGCTCTATGTCTCCATCCTTGACCTTTTCACGAATGGAGTTGAAGCATCTTTTGATGTGTTTGGTTCTCTTGTGAAACCTGGATTCCTTCGCCAAGGCAATTGCTCGAGTGTTGTCACAAAAGATTTTCATTGGACCCGATGCACTGGGTATTACACCCAGATTGGATATGAACTCCTTCATCCAGACTCCTTCATGCGCTGCTTCCGAAGCAGCTATGTACTCCGCTTCACACGTAGATCCCGCCACGACGCTGCTTGGAACTGCACCAACTGATAGCTCCACCATTCAATATAAATACGTATCTGGTTTGTGACTTAGAGTCATCCGGATCAGTGTCGAAGCTAGCATCGACGTAACCATTTACGACAAGCTCTTCGTCACATCCATAAACGAGAAACATATCCTTGGTCGTTTTCAGGTACTTCAGGATGTTCTTGACCGTTGTCCAGTGATCCAGTCCTGGATTACTTTGGTACCTCCCTGCCAAACTTATGGCAAGTCACACATCAGGTCTGGGACACAGCATAGCATACATGATAGAACCTATGGCTGAGGCATAGGGAATGACTTTCATTTTCTCTCTATCTTCTGTAGTGGTCGGGCTTTGAGTCTGACTCAATTTCACACCTTGTAACACAGGCAAGAACCCTTTCTTTGACTAATCCATTTTGAACTTCTTCAAAACTTTGTTCAGGTATGTGCTTTGTGAAAGTCCTATTAAGCGTCTCGATCTATCCCTATAGATCTTGATGCCCAATATATAAGCAGCTTCACCGAGGTCTTTCATTGAAAAACTCTTATTCAAGTATCCTTTTATGATATCCAGAAATTTTATATCATTTCCAATCAACAATATGTCATCCACATATAATATTAGAAATGCTACAGAACTCCCACTCACTTACTTGTAAATATAGGCTTCATCGTAAGTCTGTATAAAACCATATGCCTTGATCACCTCATCAAAGCGTATATTCCAACTCCGAGATGCTTGCACCAGTCCATAGATGGATCCCTGGAGCTTGCACTCTTTGTTAGCACCTTTAGAATCGACAAAACCTTCTGGTTGCATCATATACAACTCTTCTTTAAGAAATCCATTAAGGAATGTAGTTTTGACGTCCATTTGCCAGCTTTCATAATCATAAAATGCGGCAACTGCTAACATGATTCGGACAGACTTAGGCATCGCTACGGGTGAGAAAGTCTCATCATAGTCAACCCCTTGAACTTGTCGATAACCTTTTGTGACAAGTCAAGCTTTGTAGACAGTAACATTACCATCAGCGTCAGTCTTCTTCTTGAATATCCATTTATTCTCAATGGATTGCCGATCATCGGGCAAGTCCACCAAAGTCCACACTTCGTTCTCATACATGGATCCTATCTCAGATTTCATGGCCTCAAGCCATTTATCAGAATCTGGGCTCATCATAGCTTCTTCATAGTTCGTAAGTTCGCCATGGTCTAATAACATGACTTCTAGGACAGGATTACCGTACCACTCTAGTGTGGATCATGCTCTGGTCGACCTACGAAGTTCTATAGTAACTTGATCTGAAGTTTTGTGATCATCATCATTTGCTTCCTCTCTATTTGGTGTAGGCATCATGGGAACGGTTTTATGTGATGTGCTACTTTCCAACTCGAGAGAAGGTACAATTACCTCATCAAGTTCTACTTTCTTCCCACTCACTTCTTTCGAGAGAAACTCCTTCTCTAGAAAGGACCCATTCTTGGCAACAAATATCTTGCCTTCGGATCTGTGGTAGAAGGTGTACCCAATAGTTTCCTTAGGGTATCCTATGAAGACGCACTTCTCCGATTTGGGTTCGAGCTTATCAGGCTGAAGCCTTTTGACATAAGCATCGCATCCCCAAACTTTAAGAAACGATAGCTTAGGTTTCTTGCCAAACCATAGTTCATACGGTGTCGTCTCAACGGATTTAGACGGTGCCCTATTTAACGTGAATGCGGCTGTCATTAATGCATAACCCCAAAACGATAGTGGTAAATCGGTAAGAGACATCATAGATCGCACCATATCCAATAAAGTACGGTTACGACGGTCAGACACCAATATCAGATGTGAATCTTTGTCCTTTGAGGTGGTCAAAATCAAGAGCTCGTATCATGCCTTCTTTGGACGGCCGGCTTATGCCAAATTCATGGCTCGGCCTTGCTACATCTACCTTAAGCTCAAAATTCCTGGCCCTCGTGGCACCATTACAGTCAGAGGTGACAGGAAGATCGCCCTAGAATGCGAAGAAGGTGACGCCGCATATGCCGAGACGGCTTGCACCGCGGAGGAGCTTAGGTACTACACCAACAATGTAGACCCGGCTGATATGACACCTCTCAAAAAACCCACCACTGAAGCTGACCCGCCGCTCAAGTTCAAATCAGCCAAGGATACCAAGGATGTTGAGTTCGTCCCTGGCGACTCATCCAAGAAGTTCACTATTGGGGCATCTTTGGGGTCCATGTCACGCGCTCATCGAGTTTATCCATGAGAATCGGGACATCTTTGCATGGAAGCCTTCTGACATGCCGGGTGTACCGAGAAGACTCGCCGTGCATCGCCTTAATGTGGATCCTAAATTCAAACCAGTCAAGCAATACCTCCATTTTTTTAACGAGAGACGCAAGGCAATTGGTGAAGAGGTGGCCCGGCTCCCAGCTGCTGGGTTCATCGTTGAAGTTTTTCATCCTGAGTGGCTGGCCAACCCAGTGCTTGTTCTCAAGAAAAACAGCACTTGGCGCATGTGTATTGATTACACAGACCTCAACAAGGCCTGTCCCAGTGTCCTCTTCGCCCTCCCACGCATTGACCAAATCATCGATGCCACAGCAGGCTGCGAGAGCCTCTGCTTCTTGGATGCTTACTCTGGCTATCATCAAATCAAGATGGCCATCGAGGATCAAGAGAAGACGGCTTTCATCACCCCCTTTGGAGCCTTCTGCTATGTCTCCATGCCATTCGGACTTATGAGTGTGGGGGCAACTTATCAGCGATGTGTTCAGAATTGTTTCCACAATCAGATTGGACGCAATGTTCATGCCTATGTTGACGATATTGTGGTCAAATCAGCAAAGAAGGCGACTCTGCTGGATGACCTCAAGGAGACCTTTGCCAACCTTCACACATATCAGATGAAACTTAACCCGGACAAGTGTGTCTTCGGTGTTCCCGCTGGCAAGTTACTTGGTTTCCTGGTCTCAGAACGTGGCATTGAAGCCAACCCAGAGAAGATCAAGGCGATCGCTTCGCATGCTAAGCCCAAGAATGTCAATGACGTTCAGTGCCTGGCGGGTCGCATTGCCGCCTTGAGTCGGTTCATAAGCTGCCTCGGTGAGAAAGCGATCCCTCTCTATTAGATGCTGAAGAAAACAGATAACTTCCAGTGGAGTACTGCTGCAAACGACGCCTTTGAGGCTCTCAAGAAGCAATTGGCTGAACCGCCTATCCTTGCTACTCCAATCACTAAGGAGCCTATAACAAAGCAGTCAGTGTAGCAATTGTGGTGGAAAGGAAGGAGGCGGGTAAAGAGTACCCAGTTCAGAGTCCAGTATATTATGTCAGTGAGGTCTTAACAGAATCCAAGCAACGTTACCCTCACTGGCAGAAACTGGTTTTTGGCGTGTTTTTGGCAAGTCAGAAGTTGAAGCATTACTTCTTGGAACATCATATCACAGTGGTTAGCTCGGCTCCCTTAGGTGATATCATCCACAACAGGGAAGCAACAGCCCGGATCGCCAAGTGGGCTATTGAACTAGGTCCACATAACCTCAAGTATGTACCTCACACGGCTATCAAATCTCAAGCATTGGTGGATTTCATCAACGATTGGACTGAACTCCAGGCCCCTGAGGAGAGACCAAACAATACGTATTGGACTATACACTTTGATGGATCTAGGCAGCTTGAGGGTTCGGGGGCTGGAGTCGTCTTATTTTCCCCTCGAGGTGACAAATTCTGTTATGTGTTGAGAATCATGTTTCCTTGTACTAACAATGCAGCTGAGTACGAGGCCCTTCTTCACGGCCTCCGTATTGCTAAGGAGATGAACCTCAGCCGAGTCAGGTGCTTGGGCGACTCAGACCTGGTGGCTCAACAAGTTTCTGGCACTTGGGACTCAAAAGATCCCCTCATGGCGGCTTATCGACAAGCAGTCACCAATGTTGCTGGTAACTTCAAAGGAGACCAGGTAGATCATATCGATTGACGATAGAATGAGGCGGCTGATGCTTTGTCAAGCCTAGGCTCACAGTGCAAGCCAGCCCCTCCTAATGTTTTTCTCGATGTCCTTCATAACCCGTCGGTCAAATTGCCATCAGAAGAGGATCTTGCTATTCCTGACCCGGAGGCTCAACTCGTGGCGGCTCTACATGCTATTCTAGATTGGACAGTCCCTTGCTTGGATTACTTATCCCGTGGTGTGCTGCCTGATGATGAGCTTACAGCTCGCCTGATTGTCAGGCGTTCTAAATTCATGACCATCGTCAACGGTGAGTTACACAGGTGAAGCATCACAGGAGTTTTTCAACGTTGTGTTTCACCTGAGGAAGGCCGTGAGATACTCAATGAGATCCACTCTAGCAACTATGGACACCATGCCGGCTCAAAGTCCTTGGTGGCAAAGGCTTTTCGTCATGGCTTTTTCTGACTCACGGCTCATGCTGACGCTGAGGACATAGTCATAAAGTGTGATGGATGTCAGAAGTTTGCATGACAGGCTCACGTGCCGGCTCAAGAACTCAGGATGATTCCAATCACTTGGCCCTTTGCGGTCTGGGGGCTTGATATGGTTGGTCCGTTTAAGCCATCCCAAGATAAAAAGACTCACCTCTTGGTCGTTGTTGACAAGTTTACCAAGTGGATTGAAGCGGAACCTATCAGCAATTGTGATGCAGCCACGGCGGTCAAGTTCCTCAAGAAGTTAATCTTCTGATTTGGCTTTCCACACAGCATCATTACTGACAATGGTACAAACCTCTCCAAGGGAGCTATGGAGCAGTTCTGTCAAAGAGAACACATCCAGCTTGATGTGGCGTCTGTTGCGCACCCTCAATCCAATGGTCAAGCCGAGCGTGCTAATCAAGAGATATTACGAGGTACCAAGCCTCGGCTTCTAGTTCCTCTCCACCGCACGCCAGGTTGTTGGGTTGAGGAGCTTCCCTCTGTCTTAGGGAGCATACGGACCACCCCCAACAGATCAACAGGCTTTACGCCTTTATGGTTTATGGCGCAGAAGCTGTTTTACCTAGTGACATACGTCATGACTTGCCCCGGGTTACGGCATACATTGAAGCTGACAACGAGCAAGCTCGTCAAGATTCTTTGGATGCACTGGAGGAGGAGCGTGATTTAGCCACAGCCCGCTCTGCCATATACCAACAAGACCTATGCCGCTATCATAGCCATAGAGTTTGCAGCCGCACTTTCCAGGAGGGCGACTTAGTGCTCCGGCTGATTCAGGATCAGTCCAATCTGCATAAGCTTTCACCCCCTTGGGAAGGGCCCTTCATCGTCAGTAAGAACCTTCACAACGGATCTTACTACTTGGTCGATCTTCGTCCTGAAAAGGAATCTCGTACATCCGAGGAGGAGACCACCAGGCCTTGGAACATAGCTCACCTAAGGCCTTACTACACCTAGAGCTCTGCCTCAGGTTCTTTTTGTACATACCTATGTGTATATATACTCTTATGATCAATAAATAAAGCCGGCACCTCTGAAACTCGGGGTCTCTGTCATTTCATCTCAATCTTTGTGCATGAGTCTTTACCTTTTTTTCCTGATCATAGGTTACTTGGGGGCTTCCAACTCCACGAGTTTAGCTATCTCACCCTCTTGACCGGCACGAAAACGCCACCCCATCTTGGTTAAACCCGCCTATTTATTTGCTACTTCTCCGATCAGATGACCCGCCGTACTCCTGCCGGGTTACTCGCTATGGCGACCCTGACCACGCAAAGTTCAAACGTCGGTTATGTCATGTGAGAGCCGGTTTACAGCAGCGAGGATACTCCAAGGGCTATCACGCCATACGCTTCTTTGAAGTGAGACTTAAGCCTCGAAAGCAAAGTCTGTCGAGCCTCGAAAGCCGACTTAACATACTAAATTTTTTGTGATTTTTTATTACAGGTTATCTTTAATGTTTATCGGCCATGAGCCCATGTTCCCTACTACATCGATTACATCATAAACATTTACAAGTTTCCTTATTCTGGGTTAAGTCGCTATTATGTGCATTTAACACATCTTGTCACAAGAATTTAAGGCATCGGTCCTAAGTCGCCCTATTTCGCAAAGGGATTTTCATTCGAATCAGAACCCTTCACACAAGGGCAATCAGGCGGGTTAACCCCGTCATGTTCAACAGTCATCAGAATTGTGCACGATGGCGCGTCCAAAGGTTTTTTACAACCCTATTACATGGCCGCAGAAGGGCTCTCAAAATATTTCAGCAGTTTTTCATTTTGAGCTTGTGCCAACGGCAACTTTATCTGCCAAGTCAATCTACTTTTGAGCCGCCTCTTCATCACCCTGCGCCGTCTTCACTGCTTCGGCGATCTGAACATCATCAGCATCCCAATCAATGGTTGACAAAGCCTCAAAGAAATCACTTTCTTCAATAAGTTCGGAGGGTTCAACGTCAGGGGCAAAGCAATCCTTACGTCCGGCAGGAATCAGATTGACTATCTTGAAGCTGGCTTGTTCTATGTATTTACCCGCCTCGTCAAAACCCACCTGGTACCTATCCAAATTTACTTCATGTGCGAGTTTGGTTGCCACGGACCGGGTCTCCTTTCGCAAACGGGTGTAATCGTCCCTGGTAAAAATTTTACCATCAAAATTGAACTCTGGAAAGCCGTCGGCCAATTCAGCCACGTCCATGTCGTCATTGTGTGCCTTGGCCCGGGTCAGCGCATACATGGCGGCTGTGCGAGCTGATGACCTTTTCAGTTCTCTCACTTGACTCGGCAAAGTTGACAGAAGATTGAGTGTCTCCTTGATCGTCTTTGGCATATCCGCTGCACCCACTATATGGCGGATGGTACGCAGACTTCCAGTGTACAGTTGCTCAAGTAAGGTATAAGCCGCCTTCAACTGCACAAGGGGCTCTTTCTTCAGGCTCACACTTTTCTTGCCTACAAAGACGAGAATGTTTAAGTCATTTTTTCACCATTGTCATATCATTATAAACATCACAAGGACAAAGAACTTGGTGACTTACCAAAAACAGCTTGAGTCATCTAAAAAATATGCTTCTTCAAGCTGGTGAGCTCTTCAGTTATGGATTTGAGCCGCCCTTCTGCATCCTGAGCAAGTTTATAAGAGGATTTTTCTCTTTTTCATGTTCCGCAAGTTGGGACTTAAGTTTTTCATCCACCACGTACACTGCTTTCTCTCGGTCAGCAGCGACTGATTCGGCGTCTACTCGCAGCTTTTGCTCAACTTTCAAGGTTTCTTGGCAGCTGGTCAACTTGCCTTGTGCTTCAGACAGCAGCTCCTGTACACACAGAAATTACATGGAGTAAAACAATGTGAAAGTCCCAAGCAGACTACCAGTACTCTACATGGCACTTGGGGGCTAATGCACTTTCGAAATCTTATTTATCAATAATAAGAGCCGGCCCACATTGGTATGATGAACCCGCCATTGGAGACTATCACAATGCTCTTTTGTAGGAGCTCATAAGGAAAAGGTTACTTCAAGACCCGACTAGTTCTGAGAAGCAAGCCGGCTCTTGGGGGCTACACAAGCAATTTTTCAAATACTACAAAGACCCGGCTACTTCTGAAGAAGCAAGCCGGCCCTTGGGGGCTACTATATGTCTAACGACTACGCTATTACAACTCTGCATACAAATCAGCAGTGTCTTATTCGTATCCAGGTTTGGGCGGCTATCGCGGATATAAATATCTAAGTGGTAAATTATCAAGGCTCAAGACATACCTCATATTTTTGTATAAGCATGTTGACCATGCTGGCTTCCATATTTCGGCTCTCAGACAGCCGAGTCAAAAACGTCTCATGAAGCTCTGTGGCATTCAGCTCCTCCAAGTCTGACAGCTCAAGTTTCTCTTTCCCTCTGGTTGAAGCTTGTGACTCGCCCTTGGATACCACTTTCACCAAAGTTTGTGACGGCTCAGGAGCCTTGAACTCAGTTCTGGTAATGGTAAGGTCATCCTGGGGAGGAGATGTTGTTGCTTTGTCAGCCGCCGTTTTTGACTTCAGCTCACAAGCAGGAGAGGACGGGTTAATTTCCGGCTGATTGTTGACATCCTTTGTTTGTCCCTCCGTGCCTTCACCTGGCGGTGGGTTATCTTGCTCCAAGACCTCATGAGTTAGTTTGGTCCTTGGCAGTTTCTACATGAGCCTCGACTGGCTCTGATGTCGAGCCAGACTCGCCAGACTTCCTCTTCTTAGCCTTGGCTCTACAAAGTCACAAGGTGTACAACAATGTTGAAATACATCCAAAACTTGGTCAAAGAAATATGACCTGATCACATGCATACTTACCTGGGCTTGATAATCATTGCAGCCAACTGAGACCCTCACGAGTCCTCTGACGTTAATGGTGACTCCTGATAGTCCGAATCAGATGAGTTAAGAGGCTGTTTAAATGAGCCGGCTTGAGGGCAAGAAGGAGTTGGACTGTGAGGCACCTCATTGGCATGCTTGGGAGGGTTTGGTGCAGAATCTAAACCGCCCATCGTGGCACCAAAGTCGCCACCTGCCCCTTATCAAGATGAGCCGGCGTACTGCATTTTCTTTATTAAGAAATTAGGGTCCAAGTAAGCAAGTGGGTGAGAAAAGGGCACTTTTCTCACTGTTCTTCTCAGCTTCTCGGGAACATGAATATCTGAATCAGATGAGATAGAGATTACCTCAACATTTTCGGCCCGGCTCTCACTTGCGTCATCCTAGGAAAAGCATTGACAGTTGGAATTTTATAAGCACGGTTAAAGGGAAACAAGTTAATCAGAGAGAAGGAAGCTTACCTCTGAATCATCATCTTGAAGCGATTCATTAAGAGTCGGGTCATCCTCGGGCGACTCTTCATAAGCCTCCAGATTAGAGATGGTCTTGGCCCTTTTCTTCTGTTTTGGGTCTTCACCAGCCACAACCTTACGACGCTTAGCAGATGTCTTCTTCACCATTGGTCGTTTACTCCAGAAAGGATCGTTCTCCTGCCAAGCAAAACATCAAAGGATTATATGATTGAAGAGCGAATAAAGCTAAAGTTAAACATCATTTTCAACACTTACAGGGGTGGCGGGTTAGACGCAAAAAATGGAGCTAGCCCAAAATTGCCGCTATCTGATGGAGGGACCTTGATCAGAGATCTTACTGCTTCATCAGCTTCTGCTTCCGTAAAATTGGTCGGGCTACTTCGCTGAGGATCAGTCATTTCACCATTATAGGCATGCATCAAGCTGGAACGGCGGCTTAATGGCATTATCCGCCAAGAGATCCAACAACGTGCCAGGTCGATCCCTGTCGACCCATTGGCCACTAGCGCGCCTTCCTTTAAGCAAAGGCCACTTACTTGTGCCTGTTCCTCAGGTGTAGGCCAGCCAGGGTAAACCGCCGAAAGAGAGAGCCGGGTTGGGCGGTAGCCCGGCAAAGGATTTTCACCCTCTGGCGCAGTATTCTTACAGTAAAACCAAGTCTTGTTCCAACCCTTTGGATGACTCGACAGTTGAGCAGCAGGGAAAATAGTATCCCTTCACCTCTGGAAGGAAATTCCTCCAAGCTCCAGGCTAAGGCCCTTTGCAAACTCGCACTATTTGTTGACGTAGAAAAACTCTCTGAAGAGAGTCACTGACGGCTCTACTTGTAAATACACCTCACACATGACTTGAAATTGGCATAAATTCACGATGGAATTAGGGCCAAGGTCTTGTGGGTGTAGACCATAAAAGTGGAGGGCGTCTCTAAAGAATTTTGAGCCGGGTAGGGAAAATCCCCTTAGCAGGTGGTCGGTAAAGATGATGACCTCCCCGTCTTTTGGTGTTGGGGGACACTTGCCCATTGGAACCCGACAGGTAGCAGCCTCTGTCGCTGACAAGAGTCCCTGGCTTATGTAATCCTGCATAACGGCATCCGAGACCTGGGAAGCGACCCAGTTGCAGACATTTGGTTCCTTGGTTTTGGTTCTCGACATGTTTTCAAGTGGCCTAGATATGATTTAAAGCATAAAGAACGTCAGAGGTGATTTATAACTGGACATCACATGGCGGGCGGCTTAAGAGGACAAGTAATGAGCCGCCTTATCATTTAGGCTATTGAGACAAGGTCAATGACCAACATCTACATCGTAAGTACAGGGGGCCTTGGAGGAGCCGGCTTACGGAAGGGAGTACTAAGAAAACATCAACTATTGGGATGTGTTGCAATTTTAAGTCGCCCCAGTCAGAGGGGCGGCTCGTCCTACGGCGAAGAGCATCGATATCCGCTAAGTGTTGCAGCAACAAGTTTCAAATGAAGTGGAAAAAATCATGCATCTAAATATTCTGTTTAAAAGGAAATAATGCAGTTCTTAACAAGTTCATGTGCGGGGAAGGTGGGCTAACATAGTTTATGTTTCCTGCCTAAACGGACTACATCAGATCTGTTTTTGACTGCGGACAAAGGGGAAGATCTTCTCCCAAATAAAGGCAGCGACTCTGTCGACTAATGGTGACCACAACGTTCATGGCGGCATAGCCGAGGTCAAGAACACGACGAACTAGGTTTGGAGGTCTGAAAGAATTCAAGGCGATGGTGATGAGTACCTGAACTGCAGGGGAGAGATCCTCGCGCGGTTGAAAGCGACTCGCGGCGATGCCCACGAAGATGCTTGGGCCTCGGACGCCGGTGAGCTCAGAGATGGATAGTGGTGGAGCTTCAGATGCGAGCAGCGAGAGGAAGGAGAAGAAGTGGAAGCGGCAATCAAAAAATGAAAACCTGAGGGGGGTATTTAAAAGAAAGTGGAAGAGCGAAAGGTAGGCGCGGAAAATTAGGATCTACAGTGCCAAACAGATGCCTCGATTATCGCGCTTGTCAGATACATTCAAGATAAGGATGACGTCATATAAGATCTGTTGCGATTTGCTGGATGACGTCACAAGAGTCTTTGAAAACACGAGTCTAAAAGATGTGGTAAGCCGGACTTTAAGCCGGCAATAAAGCGGGAACCCACCAGAATCAGTACAGTCCAGAAGGTTGACATGAACGCGTTCAAATAAACCTGGGGGCTAATGTTGGGGATATAACCCCAGGATGTAACCCGCCCTGTTTAGGGTCGGGTCACCAAAGTGGTGACTTAAAGAAGGCTGGGCCAGGTGGGCCGCAGTGATCAAGAAGACCTGTCCCAGAATTGTAAGCCGCCCGCTCATTGGCCGGCTTGTGGCATGCTGGCTTAGGCCCATCAGTTAAGCCGCCGTATAGTGTTTCCTTACTTAGGGGACAGGTTATGCTAAGAGATAGACTATGACACGGGCCGTTTTCTGGCTCGGACTCTATTGTAAACCCCGGGCCTCAACCTATATATAAAGGGGAGCACCGGGGTCAGGAAGATTAAGCTACAATCTCTCGAGAACTAGGCCTGCCAAGCGCACCTTTGTAATCGAGATCATCACCAATACAACCAAAGCAGGACGTAGGCTTTTACCTCTCCAAGAGGGGCCGAACCTGGGTAAATCCTTGTCCCCTTTGTGTCCACCTAACCCCTTCGATCTACCACTTGATGTGATGGCCTCGCGACTAAGTCCTATGAGGACATCTGCCATGAAAATACCACGATAGCTATGGTGTTCCAGGTGGCGTGAGTTGTGAAACAATTCCACATTGTTTTAAATGAAGGCCAAACTCGTAACTCAAATATTCGCCTCCGCGATCAGATAGTAGAAACTTTATTTTCTTGTTACGATGATTCTCCACTTCCCTCTGAAATTCTTTGAACTTTTCAAATGTTTCAGACTTGTGTTTCATCAAGTAGATATACCTATAACTACTCAAATCATCTGTGAAGGTTAGAAAATAACGATACCCGCCGCGTGCCTCAACACTCATCAGACCGCATACATCGGTATGTATTGTTTCCAATAAGTCATTAGCTCGCTCCATTGTTCTGAAGAACGGAGTTTTAGTCATCTTGCCCATGAGCCATGGTTCGCAAGTATCAAATGATTCATAATCAAGTGATTCCAAAAGTCCAACCGCATGGAGTTTCTTCATGCGCTTTACACCAATATGACCTAAACGGCAGTGCCAAAAGTATGTTGCACTATCATTATCAACTTTGCATCTTTTTGCATCAATATTATGAATATGTGTATCACTACGATCGAGATTCAATAAGAATAGACCATTCATCAAGGGTGCATGACCATAAAAGATATTACTCATATAAATAGAACAACCATTATTCTCCGATTTAAATGAATAATCGTCTCGCAATAAAAAAGATCCAGATATAATGTTCATGCTCAACGCGGGCACCAAATAACAATTATTGAGGTCTAAAACTAATCCCGAAGGTAGATGTAGAGGTAGCGTGCCGATGGCGATCACATCGAGCTTGGAACCATTCCCGACACGCATCGTCACCTTGTCCTTAGCCAATATTCGTTTATTCCGCAGCTCATGTTTCGAGTTACAAATATGAGCAACCGAACCAGTATCAAATACCCAGGCGCTGCTGCGAGCATTAGTATGGTACACATCAATAACATGTATATCAAATATACCTTTGTTCACTTTGCCATCCTTCTTATCCGCCAAGTATTTGGGGCAGTTCCGCTTCTAGTGACCATTCCCTTTGCAGTAGAAGCACTCAGTTTCAGGATTGGGTCCAGCTTTGGGCTTCTTCCCGGGAGTGGCAACTTGCTTGCCATTCTTCTTGAAGTTCCCTTTCTTTCCCTTGCCCTTTTTCTTGAAACTAGTGGTCTTGTTAACCATCAACACTTGATGCTCCTTCTTGATTTCTACCTCCGCGGCCTTAAGCATTGCGAAGAGCTCAGGAATCATTTTATTCATCCCTTGCATATTACGGTTCATCATGAAGCATTTGTAGCTTGGTGGTAGTGATTGAAGAACTCTGTCAATAACACTATCAACTGGAAGATCAACTCCCAGCTGAGTCAAGTGGTTATGATACCCAGACATTTTGAGTATGTGTTCACTGACAGAACTGTTCTCCTCCATCTTGCAGCTATAGAACTTGTTGGAGACTTCATATCTCTCAACCTGGGCATTTGCTTGAAATATTAACTTCAACTCTTAGAACATCTCATATGCTCCATGACGTTCAAAACGTCTTTGAAGTCCCAGTTCTAAGCCGTAAAGCATGGCACATTGAACTATAGAGTAGTCATCAGATCGAGCTTGCCAGATGTTCATAACATCTGAATCAACTCCTGCAGTAGGTCTATCACCTAGCGGTGCATCAAGGACATAATTCTTCTGTGCAGCAATGAGGATAATCCTCAATTTACGGACCCAGTCCGTGTAGTTGCTACCATCATCTTTCAACTTAGCTTTCTCTAGGAATGCATTAAAATTCAGGGGAACGGTAGCTCGGGCCATTGATCTACAACATAGATATGAAAAACTATAAGACTAAGTTCATGATAAATTAAGTTCAATTAATGAAATTACTAATGAACTCCCACTTAAATAAACATCCCTCAGGTTATCTAAGTGATACATGATCCAAATCAACTAACCCATGTCCGATCATCACGTGAGATGGGGTAGTCATCAATGGTGAACATCTCTATGAAGGAAATATGCCCTAGAGGCAATAATAAAGTTGTTATTTTATATTTCCTTATTCATGATAAAGGTTTATTATTCATGCTAGAATTGTATTGATCGGAAACATAAATACATGTGTGAATACATAAAAAAATACCGTGTCCCTAGTGAGCCTCTACTAGACTAGTGTGACGACCCCGGCTTAATCGTGCACTAACCATACACACAAATGCACATGATTAAGCCTAAGGACTCACTTGAAGATATCACAACACAACTCTAAAACATAAATAAATTCATACAAGCCTTAAATTACAAGCCAGGGCCTCGAGGGCTCGAATACATAGCTCGATGGCATACAAGTGTCAGCGGAAGCATCAGATATCTGGGTACAGATATATTACAGAAAGAGAGATAAGCCTTCACGGAGGCGGGGCAAAATTAAAAGCTACGATCGAAAGGCGTAGGCCTCTTGCCCTGGACCCTCCGAATCCTACTCCTGGTCGTCGGTCGGCTCCTCGTAGTAGTAGTACTCTCCGGGCTGGTAGTAGTAGTGGTCGTCGACAGGGGCGTCTGGCTCTGGGGCTCCGACGTCTGGTGGCATCAAAAGGGATATGGGGAAAAAGAAAGTAAAGCAAACATGAGTACTCATCCGAAGTACTCAGCAAGCAAGGATCTACACTACATATGCAACATTTTCAAAGGATGGCTGTATAAGTGGACTGGGCTGCAGAAATGCCAGAATAGAGGGGGAAAACCTAGTCCTATCGAAGACTAGCATCTTCAACATCTTCATCAGTCTTGCAGCATTAGAAGAGTGCAGAATAACATAATGTAAAGTATAACAGTGTCATTAACCTCGGCCAGAGATTCTTTCTCGACTCCCCGCAAGAAAGCAATCCCAAAGCCATACTATCCATTTCATCTCAAGTCATGTTCTAGTTGTACCAATCGGGATACAACTCCGAGTGTCCGTTACCGTAGGACAGGCTATCGATAGAAGTTTCTTCCCTGCAGGGGTGCACCAACTTACCCACCACGCTCGCTTAACTCCGGCCGGACACACTTTTCTGGGTCATGCCCGGCCTCGGCTAAGCAACACGCCGCAACCCAACCAAATACTTAACAGAGAGGTCAGCACGCCGGACTAAACCTATGCCCCCAGGGGTCTTGGGCCTTCGCCCCGGGAACTCCTGCGCGTTGCGTGGGCGGCCGGAAGCAGACCTAGCAACCCCTTAATGCAAGCGCGGTTGCGTAACTAGTCCAATCCAGCGCGCGCCACTCAGTCGCTGACGTCTATTAAGCTTCGGCTGAAGTATACGACACAGAACGCCCATACTATGCCCACGTGATGGTTAGTGCTATCAGGCCAAAGGCCCCTCGGATCAAATATCCAAACTGTTTAGTGGTTTAGGAGCGCGCGGAAACGAGCAGAGACTCACGATCGATGTGACCCTGTTGCCCCGTCTCGAGGACTTGCGGCAAGGGCTAAGAATGCCCGGCCACGCCTCGTAGTTATCTCGCAGGCACCTCTCAGGTCAACCCGACTCCACATCACTTCGCATTCATGCTCGCGCGGGTACCCCTCAGGGCCGACCCATCTTTAGTATCATGTTTCATTATCAGTCACAGTAACAACAGTAACCGTGTGTCTAACACCAAGGGAACCCTGAGGAATCACCCTCGATGGAGTCCCACCTGATGTTCTCGTCAAGGTGAACGAAGGAGGTATCACCCTCGAGGTCCACACTTGAACAGTTGCACGACGATGTCGTTATCGGGGGTGGTGTAGGAGGAATCACCCTCGCTTACCACGACCGAATAACTAACCTACAAAGTTATCATCAGAAGTGCTGACGAGGTATCACCCTCGGCACTCGATAGTAACCCAGTAGAGTCGCGCAATTTAAGGGGGAAGTGACGTGCAGTGCCAGGGTCTGATCTTCGATCCCGTTGCTCGGGTCTTCTGAGAGTCCAGCGGGGCAGTCGGGACAAGTGGGTCTCTGATAAGGCTCTACCCATCCTATACTATACAGTTTAGGATAGCAAGAAAACATGCTATGCAGCAGATATAGGACAACAGTAGCAGCAGTAACTTCTAATGCAAGCATAAGAGAGAAGAGAGTAGGCGATATCGGAATGCTCAAAATGGGGGTGCTTGCCTGTCTGCTCGACGGCAAGGGCAGGGTCGTCGGGGACGTAGTCGTACTCCAGAGCGACGTCTGCCTCAGGAGCTACGTCGACGTCGGGGTCTAGGAGGCACACGGGGGCCCGTTGGAGGCTTAGTAGCAGCAGGGGCGTGGATCGACGTGACGGAGCTCCGGTGGCCGCAGTTGGGGAAGACGGGGATGGCGGCGAACTTGGGGGCTCCCGGCTCCATCTTGAGGACGAAGAAGACGTGGAGGAGCTCGGTGGAGCTTCCGGGCAACTCCACGGTGCTCGGGGAAGCTCCTGTCCACGGCGGCTACGGCGGCGCCCAGGGTGGCACTCGGTTCCATTTCAGAGCGAGAGGGAGATGAAGGAGGAGGCGATGGGGAGCGAGGAGGAGTGGGGCTAGGGTTTACTGGGAGAGAGCGAGGGGCTCGGGGTAGCTCTTATCCACCGGAGAGGGCGGTGGATCGACGACGCGTGCGGCAGTGGCGATCGGAGTGGCTGCGGCGTCAACACGGCGACAGAGGAGGGAGATGAGTCGGGGAGTGGGCTGGGCCGGCGCTGGGTCTCGACAGGTAAGTGGCCTCCTGGCCTTTTCCTTTTTCTCCGTTTTCCTGTTTTCTCTTTTATTTAGCAACAGAGAGAGGGATGGAATTATTTGGGTAAGCAAATAGTGTAGGAAAAATATGGGACTAGGTCCAATAAATCCATCACAAATTTAGACAGTGCCACTGATATTTTGGAGGCCAGTGAACTTCGTTTGGAATTTTCATAAATAAATTAGCATTTAAAAATGCTGGAATGGTGCTGCTTTAATTGCTAATGCTCATCTGTGTTCAAGGGTGATGTTGTGTTCCTTAGCACATAATTGTTTTGGATTATTTGCAAGATGATGAACATTTTCTCAGCAACTTTTGGGCAACTTTATTCTGCACTTGTGATTTGAATTTGAATTAAATGGTGGAATTTTGAAATGAGATATTAAGCAATGATGATCAAGCATAGTTAACCATGGTGACTTGGCATGATCAGAGAGTGATCACTATGGTGTGAGGCTGGGGATGTTACAACTAGCTCGTTGACCAAAGATGGTTAAGGTTTCCTAACCATGGACATGTGTTGTCATTTCATAACGGGATCACATCATTAGGAGAATGATGTGATTGACAAGACCCATCCATTAGCTTAGCATAATGATCATTCAGTTTTATTGCTATTGCTTTCTTCATGTCAAATACTTATTCCTTCGACTATGAGATTATGCAACTCCCGGATACCGGAGGAATACCTTGTGTGCTATCAAACGTCACAACGTAACTGGGTGATCATAAAGATGCTCTAAAGGTATCTCCGAAGGTGTTTGTTGAGTTGGCATAGATCAAGATTAGGATTTGTCACTCGAAGTATCGGAGAGGTATCTCTGGGCCCTCTCGGTAATACACATCATAAGCTTCCAGGCAAACGACTAAGGAATTAGTCACGAGGTGATGTATTACGGAATGAGTAAAGAGACTTGCCGGTGACGATATTGAACTAGGTATGAAGATACCGACGATCGAATCTCGGGTAAGTAACATACCGATGAACAAAGGAAATTACGTATGTTGTCATAACGGTTCGACCGATAAAGATCTTCGTAGAATATGTAGGAGCCAATATGGGCATCCAGGTTCCGCTATTGGTTATTGACCGGAGAGGTGTCTCGGTCATGTCTACATAGTTCTCGAACCCGTAGGGTACGCACGCTTAACGTTCGTTGATGATATAGTGTTATATAAGTTATGTGATTTGGTAACCGAATGTTGTTCGGAGTCCCGGATGAGATCATGGACATGACGAGGAGTCTCAAAATGGTCAAGATGTAAAGATTGATATATAGGATGATGGTATTCGGACACCGGAAGAGTTTCAGAGTGCACTGGGTAGTCATCGGGTCACCAGAAGGGGTTCCGGACACCCTCGGTAATTGTATGGGCCTTGAGGGGGGACAGAACAGCCCCTGGTGCGCCCCTTCTTTCGATAGCAGGCCCTAAGGGAAGGAAAGAGGGGAGGGCTATCCCCTCCTGCCTTTCCCTCTCATGGGAGAAAGGAAAGGGGGGCGCCACCCTCCCCTGCCTTTCCCCGCGCTCCAAATAAGGAAAGGGGGGGGCGCGGCTTGGGAGGGACTCCAAGTAGGATTCCTCCTACTTGGGCGCCTCCTTTGGCTGCTCCTCCCTCCCTCCCACCTATATATATGTGGGAGGGGGCGCCACACAAGGACACAACATTGTCTTAGCCGTGTGCGGCGCCCCCGTCCACCGTTTACTCCCTCGGTCATATTTTCGTAATGCTTAGGCGAAGCCCTACGGAGATCGCAACACCATGACCGTCACCACGCCATCGTGCTGCCGGAACTCATCTACTACTTCGCCCGTCTTGCTGGATCAAGAAGGCGAGGACGTCACCGAGCTGAACGTGTGCAGAACACGGAGGTGCCGTGCGTTCGGTACTTGATCGGTTGGAGCGCGAAGAAGTTCGACTACATCAACTGCGTTGTGAAACGCTTCCGCTTACGGTCTATGAGGGTACGTAGACACACTCTCCCCCTCGTTTCTATGCATCTCCATGGATAGATCATTGCGTGTGCGTAGATTTTTTTTTTGTTTTCCATGCAACGTTCCCCAACAGTGGCATCATGAGCCAGGTCTATGCGTAGATAATATGCAGGAGTAGAACACAAAGAATTTGTGGGCGGTGATGTTCATACTGCTTACCACCAACATCTTATTTTGATTCGGCGGCATTGTGGGATGAAGCGGCCCGGACCAACCTTACATGTCCATGCACATGAGACCGATTCCACCGACTGACATGCAACTAGTTTTGCATAAAGGTGGCTGGCGGGTGTCTGTTTCTCCTACTTTAGTTAAATCGAATTTGACTGCGGCCGGTCCTTGAAGAAGGTTAAAACAGCAAACTTGATAAATCACCGTTGTGGTTTTTTCCGTAGGTAAGAATGGTTCTTGCTAGAATCCCGTAGCATCCACGTAAAACTTGCAACAACAAAGTAGAGGATGTCTAACTTGTTTTTGCAGGGCATGTTGTGATGTGATATGGTCAAGACATGATGTGATATACGTTATTGTATGAGATGATCATGTTTTGTAAGTTATCGGCAACCGACAGGAGCCTTATGGTTGTCTCTTTATTGTATGAATTGCAAACGCCATGTAATTGCTTTACTTTATCACTATGCGTTAGCGATAGTTGTAGAAGCAATAGTTGGTGAGACGACCACGACACAACGATGGAGATCAAGGTGTCGAGCCGGTGACGATGGAGATCATGACGATGCTTTGGAGATGGAGATCAAAAGAACAAGATGATGGCCATATCATGTCACATATTTTGATTGCATGTGATGTTTATCTTTTATGCATCTTATTTTGCTTAGAACGATGGTAGCATTATGATGTTTGCTTGAACTACGTCGGTATTTCCCCAAAGAGGAAGGGATGATGCAGCACAGCAACGGTAGGTATTTTCCTCAGTGATGAGACCAAGGTTATCGAACCAGTAGGAGAACCAGGCAACACTACGTAAACAGCACCTGCACACAAAGAACAAATACTTGCAACCCGACGTGTTAAAGGGGTTGTCAATCCCTTTCGGGTAACGGCGCCAGAAATTGGCAAACGGACATGAGAAAGTTGTAATAGATTGGATAAATAGATCGCGAATAAAATAAAGTGAAGCAAAATATTTTTGGGTTTTGAGAAACATAGATCTGAAAATAAAAGTGGCAAATAAATAAAAAGGCAAATAACAAAATAGATCTGAAAATATATGATGAGAAAATAGACCCGGGGGCCATAGATTTCACTAGTGGCTTCTCTCGAGAAAAATAGCATACGGTGGGTAAACAAATTACTGTTGGGCAATTGATAGAACTTCAAATAATTATGACGATATCCAGGCAATGATCATTATATAGGCATCACGTCCAAGATTAGTAGACCGACTCCTGCCTGCATCTACTACTATTACTCCACACATCGACCGCTATCCAGCATGCATCTAGTGTATTAAGTTCATGGAGAAACGGAGTAATGCAATAAGAACGATGACATGATGTAGACAAGTTCTATTTATGTAGAAATAGACCCCATCTTGTTATCCTTAATAGCAACGATACATACGTGTCGGTTCCCCTTCTGTCACTGGGATCAAGCACCGTAAGATCGAACCCATCACAAAGCACCTCTTCCCATGGCAAGAAAAATCGATCTAGTTGGCCTAACTAGACCAAAGATTCGAAGAAGAAATACGAGGCTATAAGTAATCATGCATATAAGAGATCAGAAGACTCAAATAACTTTCATGGATAAAAACATAGATCTGATCATAAACTCAAAGTTCATCAGATCCCAACAAACACACCGCAAAAAGAGTTACATCAAATAGATCTCCAAGAGACCATTGTATTGAGAATCAAAAGAGAGAGAGGAAGCCATCTAGCTACTAACTACGGACCTGTAGATCTACAATGAACTACTCACGCATCATCGGAGAGGCACCAATGAGGATGATGAACCCTTCCGTGATGGTGTCTAGATTGGATCTGTGGTTTCTGGAACTTGCGGTGGCTGAAATTGATTTTCGTCGACTCCCCTAGGGTTTCTGGAATATTGGGGTATTTATAGAGCAAAGAGGCGGTGCGGGAGGTGGCCGAGGTGGGCACAACCCACCTGGGCGCGCCTGGGCTCCCAGGCGTGCCCTGGTGGGTTGTGCTCCCCTCGGAGCCCCCCTCAGGTACTTTCTTGGCCCAACTTGTGTCTTCTGGTCAAGAAAAAATCACCAAAAAGTTTCGTTGCATTTGGACTCTGTTTGGTATTGATTTCCTGTGAAGTAAAAAACAAGCAAAAAACAGCAACTGGCACTGGGCACTATTTCAATAGGTTAGTCCCAAAAAATGATATAAAGTTGCTATAAAATGATTGTAAAACATCCAAGAATGATAATATAACAGCATGGAACAATAAAAAATTATAGATACGTTGGAGACGTATCAGCATCCCCAAGCTTAATTCCTGCTCGTCCTTGAGTAGGTAAATGATAAAAACAGAATTTTTGATGTGGAATGCTGCCTAACATGTTCATCACATATTCTTTTCTTTGTAGCATGGACATTTGGACTTTTATATGATTCAAAGCAATAGTCTAGTTTTGACATCAAGATTTCAATACTCAAGCATATCAACAAGCAATCATGTCTTTCAAAATATCAACACTAAAGCAAGTTATCCCTAGCCCATTATGCTCAATCATTGATCCATTCATGAAACACACTCGCATATTAGCTACACCCAATGCTCAAGTACGATCATAGTGCCCCTTAGTTGGTGCTTTATAAGAGAAGATGGAGACTCAAAATAAAAATTGCATAAAGTAAAAGAAAGGCCCTTCGCAGAGGGAAGTAGGGATTTGTAGAGGTGCCAGAGCTCAAAGTGAAAAAAGTAGAGATAAAACATTTTGGGTGGCATGCTTTTCCTGTCAACGAAAACGATCGAGTAGTTCCCAATACTTTCCATGCTAGATATATCATAGGCGGTTCCCAAACAGAAAATAAAGTTTATTCCTTTTTCCACCACACTTTCACTTTCCATGGCTAGCCGTATCCACGGGTGCCTTCCATACCAACACTTTCCAAGGAATTTATTATTTGACAACATAAAGTAAATTCATTTTTCATTTCAGGACTGGGCATCCCTAATACCTTTGCCATACTCTCGTGCAATGACAAGTGAATAAACACTCATCTTGAGAATAACACATCTAGCATGGAGATATATAAGCCACCCCCTACCGTTTCATGAGCGGTACGAGTACACAAAAGAGAAATTTATTTTGAAATTAGAGATGGCACATACAAATTTGCTTAGAACGGCACGGATATACCGCATATAGGTAGGTATAGTGGACTCATATGGCAAAACTGGTTTAAGGATTTTGGATGCACAAGTAGTGATCATACTTAGTGCAAATGAAGGCTAGCAAAAGATTGAGAAGCATCCAACCAAGAAACGAAAAATCTCATAAGCGAGCATTAAGCATAACTAACACCGAATAATGCACCACAAGTAGGATGTAATTTCATTGCATAACTATTGACTTTCGTGCTTGCATAGGGAATCACAAACCTTAACACCAATATTCTTACTAAAGCATAATTACTCATCAACATGACTCACATATTATATCAACATATCACAAAACTATTACAAGGAATCAAGTTTATTTTTTCCAATGATCTTCATGAAAGTTTTTATTACATCCGTCTTGAATATCTATCACTTTGGGACTAATTTCATTTGTTGCTTTTGATAGCTCAAACAAATCTAACTGAAGAACATGAGCATAAAATTTTCTTCTCTCAAAATAATTTAAGTGAAGCAAGAGAGAATTTCTAAAAAAAATTTACTAACTCTCAAATAAATCTAAGTGAAGCATGAGAGCATTTCTTTAAAAATACTAAAGCACACCGTGCTAAAAAAGATATAAGTGAAGCACTAGAGCAATTCCATAGCTCATAAAGATTTAAGTGAAGCATAGAGAGCAATTCTAACAAGTCATAGCATAATTTTGGCTCCCTCAAATAGGTGTGTCCAGCAAGGATTCATGACTTAAAATAAAAAGCAAAACAAGCAAAGACTCATATCATACAAGACGCTCCAAGCAAAACTCATGATATGTGACAAATAAAAATATAGCTCCAAGTAAAATACCGATGGTCGTTAGAAGAAAGAGGGGATGCCACTCGGGCATCCCCAAGCTTAGTTGCTTGCTTCTCTTTGGATAATGGCTTGGGGTGCCATGGGGAATCCCCAAGCTTAGGCTCTTCTTACTCCTTATTCTTTCATCCATCGTAATCTCACCCAAAACTTGAAAACTTCAATCACACAAAACTCAACAAAACCTTCGTGAGATCCGTTAGTATAAGAAAACCAATCTTTACTTTAATTACTGTAGAAAACCCATTCAAATTTTGTTTTTGCATTATATATACTGTATTCTAACTTTACCATGGCATATAACCTCCAATACAAACCATAGATTCATCAAAATAAGCACACAATGCAAAGAAAACAGAATCTGTCAAAAACAGAACAGTCTGAAATAATACCAATTTTTCTCATACTTCTATAACTCCAAAAATTCTGAAAAATTAGGAAAACATAGAAAATTTGTATATAAATCTTGTGTGAAAACTTCAGAATTTTTCGTCGCTTATGTGAACTTCAAAAATTATTTTACTGGACGCAAAAGTTTCTGTTTTCCAACAAGATCAAATCAACTATCACCAAAGCTATCCTAAAGGCTTTACTTGGCACAAACACTAATTAAAACACAAAAAATACAATCATAACAGTAGAATAATTGTGCAAACATTCAAGAATAGAAATAAAAAGATGAAAATAAATTTTATTCATTGGGTTGCCTCCCAACAAGCGCTATCGTTTTATGCCCTTAGCTAGGCATAATGCAAAGATTTAAGTATTGTCATCTTTGTTTCTAGATCCATAAGATGCTCTCATGATTGATTCATATGGTGGCTTAATTATTGTTCTAGGGAAGTGCTCCATACCCTTCCTCAAAGGAAATTGGAATTTGATGTTCCCTTCTTTCATATCAATCACGGCACCTATAGTGCGCAAAAACGGTATACCAAGAATTGGACAAGACGGATTGCAATCAATATCAAGAACAATAAAATCTATGGGCACATAATTCCTATTTGCAAGAATAAGAACATCATTAATTCTTCCCATAGGATTTTTAATAGTAGAATCCGCCAAGTGCAAATTTAAAGAACATTCTTCAATATCGGTAAGACCAAGCACATCACATAAAGATTTCGGAATTGTAGAAACACTAGCACCCAAATCACATAAAGAAAAACACTCATAATTTTTAATCTTGACTTTGATAGTAGGTTCCCATTCATCATGTAATTTTCTAGGAATTGAAATCTCTAATTCCAACTTTTCTTCCAAAGCTTTCATCATAGCATCAACAATATGTTTAGTAAAAGCTTTATTTTGTTCATAGGCATGGGGTGAATTTATCATGGATTGCAACAAAGAAATACAATCAATCAAAGAGAAATATCATAGTTAAAGTCTTTGTAATCCAAAAGAGTGGGCACATCACTAGTTAAAGTTTTGACCTCTCCAAACCCACTTTTATCAATTTTCTCAACAAGATTTTCACCCTCCAAATTATCGGGACGCCTTCTAGATAAAGTAGACTCTTCTTCAGTCCCTTTTTCATCAATTTTAATTTTACTAAACAAGGAATCAATAGAAGAAACACCAATCACTTTAAGATCTTCATCATTTTTGTCTTCTAACGAGATTGGTTTAGTGGCCATTTGATTTACTAGGGTAGATTGTGCATCGGATATTTTCCCTAGCAAACTTTCAGCAAAAGCATACTTAGATTAAAGATTACAAACTTCTCTACTAATATCATCAAGTTGTTTTGTTATAGCATCCAACACAACAGAATGTTCCTTAAGTTCTTCGGTAAAATATTTATTGTGCTCAAATTGTGTAGTCATATATTCCTTAGTACTTTTCTCAATTTCAAGCAAAATATTGGGGTAAGGAACATCGTAATATTTTCTTTGAGGCATCATGACTATGCAAACAAAATTGCACTCAAAAACAGATCTGACGAGAAAACGGCGAACGAAAAAGAGGGCGAATAAAATGGCAAATTTTTGTGAAGTGGGGGAGAGAAAAACGAGAGGCAAATGGCAAATAATGTAAATTGCAAGGAGATGAGATTTGTGATTAGGAACCTGGTAGATGTTGATGATGTCTCCCCGGCAACAGCGCCAGAAATTCCTTTTGATGTTTTCTTGAACTACGTCGGTATTTCCCCAATGAGGAAGTGATGATGCAGCACAGCAACGGTAGGTATTTCCTTCAGTGATGAGACCAAGATTATCGAACCAGTAGGAGAACCAAGCAACACTACGTAAACAACACCTCCACACAAAGAACAAATACTTGCAACCCGACGTGTTAAAGGGGTTGTCAATCCCTTTCGGGTAACGGCGCCAGAAATTGGCAAACAAATGTGAGAAAGTTGTAATAGATTGGATAAATAGATCACGAATAAAATAAAGTGAAGCAAAATATTTTGGGGTTTTTAGAAATATAGATCTGAAAATAAAAGTGGCAAATAAATAAAAAGGCAAATAACAAAATAGATCTGAAAATATATGATGAGAAAATAGACCCGGGGGCCATAAATTTCACTAGTGGCTTCTCTCGAGAAAATAGCATACGGTGGGTAAACAAATTACTGTTGGGCAATTGATAGAACTTCAAATAATTATGACGATATCCAGGCAATGATCATTATATAGGCATCACATCCAAGATTAGTAGACCGACTCCTGCCTGCATCTACTACTATTACTCCACACATCGACCGCTATCCAGCATGCATCTAGTGTATTAAGTTCATGGAGAAACGGAGTAATGCAATAAGAATGATGACATGACGTAGACAAGATCTATTTATGTAGAAATAGACCCCATCTTGTTATCCTTAATAGCAATGATACATACGTATCGGTTCCCCTTCTGTCACTGGGATCAAGCACCGTAAGATCGAACCCATCACAAAGCACCTCTTCCCATGGCAAGAAAAATCGATCTAGTTGGCCTAACTAAACCAAAATTCGAAGAAGAAATACGAGGCTATAAGTAATCATGCATATAAGAGATCAAAAGACTCAAATAACTTTCATGGATAAAAACATAGATCTGATCATAAACTCAAAGTTCATCGCATCCCAACAAACACACCGCAAAAAGAGTTACATCAAATAGATCTCCAAGAGACCATTGTATTGAGAATCAAAAGAGAGAGAGAGGAAGCCATCTAGCTACTAACTACGGACCCGTAGGTCTACAATGAACTACTCACGCATCATTGGAGAGGCACCAATGAGGATGATGAACCCCTCCGTGATGGTGTCTAGATTGGATCTGTGGTTTCTGGAACTTGCGGCAGCTGGAATTGATTTTCGTCGACTCCCCTAGGGTTTCTGGAATATTGGGGTATTTATAGAGCAAAGAGGCGGTGCAGGAGGTGGCCGAGGTGGGCACAACCCACCTGGGCGTGCCTGGGCCCCCAGGCGCGCCCTGGTGGGTTGTGCTCCCCTCGGAGCCCCCCTCAGGTACTTTCTTGGCCCAACTTGTGTCTTCTGGTCAAGAAAAAATCACCAAAAATTTTTGCTGCGTTTGGACTCCGTTTGGTATTGATTTCCTGCGAAGTAAAAAATAAGCAAAAAACAGCAACTGACACTGGGCACTATGTCAATAGGTTAGTCCCAAAAAATGATATAAAGTTGCTATAAAATGATTGTAAAACATCCAAGAATGATAATATAACAGCATGGAACAATCAAAAATTATAGATACGTTGGAGATGTGTCACATTATAAGATGATCCCTTCACTAAATTTCAAGGTATAAGTGTTCTCCCCGAGTATGCACCGTTGCGAAAGTTTGTCGTTTCGAGACACCGCGTGATGATCGGGTGTGATAGACTCTACGTTCACATACAACGGGTGTAAGACAGTTTTGCACATGCAGTATACTTGGGTTAAACTTGACGAGCCTAGCATGTACAGACATGGTCTCGGAACACTGGAGACCGAAAGGTCGAACGTGAGTCATATAGTACATATGATCAACATAGAGATGTTCACCATTGATGACTACCCCATCTCACGTGATGATCGGACATGGGTTAGTTGATTTGGATCACGTATCACTTAGATAACTTGAGGGATGTTTATTTAAGTGGGAGTTCATTAGTAATTTGATTAATTGAACTTAATTTATCATGAACTTAGTCCTGATAGTATTTGCAAATCTATGTTGTAGATCAATAGCTCGCGATGTAGCTCCCCTATTTTTTGATATGTTCCTAGAGAAAACTAAGTTGAAAGATGATAGTAGCAATGATGTGGACTAGGTCCATGATCTGAGGATTATCTTCATTGCTGCACAGAAGAATTATGTCCTTGATGCACCGCTAGGTGACAGACCTATTGCAGGAGCAGATGCAGACGTTATGAACGTTTGACAAGCTCGGTATGATGACTACTTGATAGTTTAGTGTGCCATGCTTTACGGCTTAGAACCGGGACTTCAAAAACATTTTTGAACGCCACGGAGCATATGAGATGTTCCAAGAGCTGAAATTGGTATTTCAAACTCATGCCCATGTCGAGAGGTATGAGACCTCTGACAAGTACTTTGCCTATAAGATGGAGGAGAATAGCTCAACCAGTGAGCATGTGCTCAGAATGTCTGGGTACTACAATCGCTTGAATCAAGTGGGAGTTAACCTTCCAGATAAGATAGTGATTGGCAGAGTTCTCTAGTCACAATCACCAAGCTACTAGAACTTCATGATAAACTATAATATGCAAGGGATGACGAAAATGATTCCCGAGCTCTTCGCGATGCTGAAATCGGTGAAGGTAGAAATCAAGAAAGAGCATCAAATGTTGATGGTTAACAAGACCACTAGTTTCAAGAAAAAGGGCAAAAGGGGAAGAAAGGGAACTTCAAAAAGAATGGCAAACAAGTTGCCGCACCCATGAAGAAACCCAAAGCTAGACCCAAGCCTGAAACTGAGTGCTTCTACTGCAAAGGAAATGGTCACTGGAAGCGGAACTGCCCCAAATACTTGGCGGATAAGAAGGATGGCAAAGTGAACAAAGGTATATTTGATATACATGTTATTGATGTGTACTTTACTAGTGTTCATAGTAGCCCCTGGGTATTTGATACCAGTTCAGTTGCTAAGATTAGTAACTCGAAACAGGAGTTGCAAAATGAACAAAGACTAGTTAATGGCGAGGTGATGATGTGTTTTGGAAGTGATTCCAAGGTTGATAAGATCACCATCGCACACTCCCTCTACCTTCGGGATTAGTGTTGGACCTAAATAAATGTTATTTGGTGTTTGCGCTGAGCATGAATATGATTGGATCATGTTTATTGCAATACAGTTATTCATTTAAGTCAGAGAATAATTGTTGTTCTGTTTACATGAATAAAACCTTCTATGGTCATACACCCAATGTAAATGGTTTATTGAATCTCGATCGTAGTGATACACATATTCATAATATTGATGCCAAAAGATGCAAAGTTGATAATGATAGTGCAACATATTTGTGGCACTGTCGTTTAGGTCATATTGGTGTAAAACGCATGAAGAAACTCCATACAGATGGACTTTTGTAATCACTTGATTATGAATCATTTGATACTTGCAAACCATGCCTCATGGGCAAGATGACTAAAACTCCGTTCTCCGGAACAATGGAGCGAGCTAATGACTTATTGGAAATAATACATACCGATGTATGCGGTCCGATGAGTGTTGAAGCACGCGGCTAGTATCGTTATTTTCTCACCTTCACTGATGATTTGAGTAGATATGGGTACATCTACTTGATGAAACACAAGTCTGAAACATTTGAAAAAGTTCAAAGAATTTCAGAGTGAAGTTGAGAATCATCATAACAAGAAAATAAAGTTTCTACGATCTGATCGTGGAGGCGAATATTTGAGTTACGAGTTTGGCCTTCATTTAAAACAATGTGGAATTGTTTCACAACTCACGCCACCTGGAACACCACACCGTAATGGTGTGTCCGAACGTCGTAACCGTGCTTTATTAGATATGGTGCGTTCTATGATGTCTCTTACCGATTTACCACTATCGTTTTGGGGTTATGCATTAGAGACAGCTGCATTCACGTTAAATAGGGCACCGTCTAAATCCGTTGAGACGACACCGTATGAACTATGGTTTGGCAAGAAACCTAAGCTGTCGTTTCTTAAAGTTTGGGGATGCGACGCTTATGTCAAAAGGCTTCAGCATGATAAGCTCGAACCCAAATCGGAGAAGTGCGTCTTCATAGGATACCCTAAGGAAACTATTGGGTACACCTTCTACCCCAGATCCGAAGGCAAGATCTTTGTTGCCAAGAATGGGTCCTTTCTAGAGAAGGAGTTTCTCTCGAAAGAAGTGAGTGGGAGGAAAGTAGAACTTGATGAGGTAATTATACCTTCTCTTGAATTGGAGAGTAGCACATCACAGAAAACCGTTCCCGTGATGCCTACACCAACCAGAGAGGAAGCAAATGATAATGATCATGAAACTTCAGATCAAGTTACTACAGAATCTCGTAGGTCGACCAGAGCACGATCCGCACCAGAGTGGTACAGTAATCCTATTCTGGAAGTCATGTTATTAGACCAAGGCGAACCTACGAACTATGAAGAAGCTATGATGAGCCTAGACTCCGACAGATGGCTTAAGGCCATAAAATCTGAGATAGGATCCATGTACGAGAACAAAGTGTGGACTTTGGTGGACTTGCCCGATGATCGGTAAGCCATTGAGAATAAATGGATCTTCAAGAGGAAGACGGACGCTGATGGTAATGTCACTGTCTACAAAGCTCGACTTGTCGCAAAAGGTTTTCGACAGGTTCAAGGAGTTGACTACGATGAGACTTTCTCACCCGTAGCGATGCTTAAGTCTGTCCGAATCATGTTAGCAATTGCCGCATTTTATGAAATCTGGCAAATGGACGTCAAAACTGCATTCCTTAATGGATATCTTAAAGAAGAGTTGTATATGATGCAACCAGAAGGTTTTGTCGATCCTAAAGGTGCTAACAAAGTGTGTAAGCTCCAGCGATCCATCTATGGACTGGTGCAAGCATCTCAGAGTTGGAATATATGATTTGATGAGGTGATCAAAGCATATGGTTTTATACAGACTTGTGGTGAAGCATGTATTTACAAGAAAGTGAGTGGGAGCTTTGTAGCATTTCTGATATTATATGTGGATGACATATTTGTTGATTGGAAATGATATAGATTTTCTGGATAGCATAAAAGGATACTTGAATAAGAATTTTTCAATGAAAGACCTCGGTGAAGCTGCTTACATATTGAGCATCAAGATCTATAGGGATAGATCGAGACGCTTAATAGGACTTTCACAAAGCACATACCTTGACAAAGTTTTGAAGAAGTTCAAAATAGATCAGTCAAAGAAAGGGTTCTTGCCTGTGTTACAAGGTGTGAAGTTGAGTAAGACTCACAACCCGACCACAGCAGAAGATAGAGAGAGAATGAAAGTCATTCCCTATGCCTCAGCCATAGGTTCTATAAATTATGCCATGCTGTGTACCAGACCTATCGTGTGCCTTGCCATGAGTTTGGCAAGCGGGTACAATGGTGATCCAGGAGTAGATCACTGGACAGCGATCAAAATTATCCTTAGTTACCTAAGAGGACCAAGGAGATATTTCTCGGTTATGGAGGTGATAAAGAGTTCGTCGTAAAGGGTTACGTCGATGCAAGATTTAACACCGATTCAGATGACTCTGAGTCTCAATCTGGATACATATTGAAAGAGGGAGCAATTAGCTAGAGTAGCTCCATACAGAGCATTGTAGACATAGAAACTTGCAAAATACATACGAATCTGAATGTGACAGACCCGTTGACTAAACTGCTCTCACAAGCAAAATATGATCACTCCTTAGTACTCTTTGGGTGTTAACCACATGGCGATGTGAACTAGATTATTGACTCTAGTAAACCCTTTGGGTGTTGGTCACATGGCGATGTGAACTATGGGTGTTAATCACATGACGATGTGAACTATTGGTGTTAAATCACATGGTGATGTGAACTAGATTATTGAATCTAGTGCAAGTGGGAGACTATAGGAAATATGCCCTAGAGGCAATAATAAAGTTGTTATTTTATATTTCCTTATTCATGATAAAGGTTTATTATTCATGCTAGAATTGTATTGATCAGAAACTTAAATACATTTGTGAATACATAAACAAATACCATGTCCCTAGTGAGCTTCTACTAGACTAGCTCGTTGATCAAAGATGGTTAAGGTTTCCTAACCATGGACATGTGTTGTCATTTGATAACGGGATCACATCATTAGGAGAATGATGTAATGGACAAGACCCATCTGTTAGCTTAGCACAATGATTGTTTAGTTTTATTTCTATTGCTTTCTTCATGTCAAATACTTATTCCTTCGACTATGAGATTATGCAACTCCCGGATACCGGAGGAATACCTTGTGTGCTATCAAACATCACAACGTAACTGGGTGATCATAAAGATTCTCTATAGGTATCTCCGAAGGTGTTTGTTGAGTTGGCATAAATCGAGATTAGGATTTGTCACTCCGAGTATCGGAGAGGTATCTTTGGGCCCTCTCGGTAATACACATCATAAGCTTGCAAGCAAATGACTAAGGAGTTAGTCACGAGGTGATGTATTATAGAACGAGTAAAGAGACTTGCCGGTAACGAGATTGAACTAGGTATGAAAATATCGACGATCGAATCTCGGGCAACTAACATACCGATGAACAAAGGGAATTACGTATGTTGTCATAACGGTTCGACCGATAAAGATCTTCGTAGAATATGTAGGAGCCAATATGGGCATCCAGGTTCTGCTATTGGTTATTGACCGGAGAGGTGTCTCGGTCATGTCTACATAGTTCTCGAACCCGTAGGGTCGGCACGCTTAACGTTCGTTGACGATATAGTGTTATATGAGTTATGTGATTTGGTAACCGAATGTTGTTCGGAGTCCCGGATGAGATCACAGACATGATGAGGAGTCTCGAAATGGTCGAGAGGTAAAGATTGATATATAGGATGATGGTATTCGGACACCAGAAGAGTTTCGGAGTGCACCGGGTAGTCATCGGGTCACCGGAAGGGGTTCCGGACACCCCCGGTAAGTGTATGGGCCTAATGGGCCAAAGGGGGGGATAGACCAGCCCCTGGTGCACCCCTTCTTTGGACAGTAGGCCCTAAGGGAAAGAAAGGGGGAGGACTAGCCCCTCCTACCTTTCACTCTCATGGGAGAAAGGAAGGGGGGCGCCACCCTCCCCTGCCTTTCCCTGCGCTCCAAATAAGGAAAGGGGAGGCGCGGCTTGGGAGGGACTCCAAGTAGGATTCCTCCTACTTGGGCGCCTCCTTTGGCTGCTCCTCCCTCCCTCCCACCTATATATATGTGGGGAGGGGGCGCCACAAAAGGACACAACATTGTCTTAGCCGTGTGCGGCGCCCCCGTCCACCGTTTACTCCCTCAGTCATATTTTCGTAATGCTTAGGCGAAGCCCTGCGGAGATCGCATCACCATCACCGTCACCACGCCGTTGTGCTGCCGGAACTCATCTACTACTTCGCCCGTCTTGCTGGATCAAGAAGGCGAGGACGTCACCGAGCTGAAAGTGTGCAGAACGCGGAGGTGTCGTGCGTTTGGTACTTGATCGGTTGGAGCGCGAAGAAGTTCGACTACATCAATCGCGTTGTGAAACACTTCTGCTTACGGTCTACGAGGGTAGGTAGACACACTCTCCCCCTCGTTGTTATGCATCTCCATGGATAGATCATTGCGTGTGCGTAGAATTTTTTTTTGTTTTCCATGCAACGTTCCCCAACACTCTATGTTGTTCATATCTACTATATGACTCACGTTCGACCTTTCGGTCTCCAGTGTTCCGAGACCATGTCTGTACATGCTAGGGGCGTCAAGTTTAACCCAAGTATTCTGCATGTGCAAAACTGTCTTACACCCGTTGTATGTGAACGTAGAGTCTATCACACCCGATCATCACGAGGTGCTTCGAAACGACGAACTTTGGCAACGGTGCATACTCGGGGAGAACATTTTTATCTTGAAATTTAGTGAAGGGATTATCGTATAATGCTACCGTCGTTCTAAGCAAAATAAGATGCATAAAGGATAAACATCACATGCAATCAAAATATGTGACATGATATCGCCATCATCATCTTGTGCTTTTGATCTCCATCTCCAAAGCATCGTCATGATCTCCATCATCACCGGCTTGACACCTTGATCTCCATTGTTGCGTCGGGGTCGTCTTGCCAACTATTGCTTCTACAACTATTGCTAATGCATAGCGATAAAGTAAAGCAATTACATGGTGCTTGCATTTCATACAATAATTAAGAGACAACCCAATGGCTCCTGCCTGTTGTCGATATTACAAAACATGATCATCTCATACAACAATGTATATCACATCATGTCTTGACCATATCACATCACAACATGCCCTGCAAAAACAAGTTAGACATTCTCTACTTTGTTGTTGCAAGTTTTACGTGGCTGCTACGGGCTTCTAGCAAGAACCGTTCTTACCTACGCAAAAACCACAATGGTGATTTATCAAGTTTGCTGTTTTAACCTTCTTTAAGGATAGGCCGCAGTCAAATTTGATTCAACTAAAGTAGGAGAAACAGACACCCTCCAGCCACCTTTATGCAAAACAAGTTGCATGTCAATCGGTGGAACCGGTCTCATGTGCGTGGACATGTAAGGTTGGTCCGGGCCGCTTCATCCCATAATACCGCCGAATCAAAATAAGACGTTGGTGGTAAGCAGTATGACTATCATCGTCCACAACTCTTTGTATTCTACTCGTGCATATCATCTACGCATAGACCTGGCTCGGATGCCACTGTTGGGAAACGTTGCATGGAAAACAAAAAAAATTCTACGCACATGCAAGATCTATCAAGGAGATGCATAGCAACAAGAGGGGAGAGTGTGTCTATGTACCCTCGTAGACCGTAAGTGGAAGCGTTTGTTAACGTGGTTGATGTAGTCGAACTTCTTCGCGCTCCAACCGATCGAGTACCGAACGCACAGCACCTCCGCGTTCAGCACACGTTCAGTTTGGTGACGTCCTCCGCCTTCTTGATCCAGCAAGACGGTGGGGTAGTGGATGAGTTTCGGCAGCACGACGGCGTGGTGACGGTGATGGTGAAGTGATCTCCGCAGGGCTTCGCCTAAGCACTACGAAAATATGACCGAGGATGTAAATGGTGCAGGGGGCGCCGCACATGGCTAAGCAATTGTCGTGGTTGTGCTAGGCGCCCCCCTCCCACATATATATAGGTGGGGGTGGAGGGAGCAGCCAGGAGGCGCCCCCAAGTAGGCTGAATCCTACTTGGGGTCCTTCCCAAGTGGCGCCCCCCCCCCCCCTTACCATATTTGTCGGAGGGGGGAAGGAAAAGGGGGAGGCTGAATCCCCCTTTCCTTTCCCCCACTTGGGCGGCTGCCATAGGGGGTGCGCCAGCCCCTTGTGGGCTGGTGTGCTCCCCTCTAATGGCCCAATAGGCCCATTACCCTCCCGTGGGTGTCCGGTACCCCCTCCGGTATTCCGATGACTACCCGGTACACTCCGAAACACTTCCGGTGTCCGAATACCATTGTCCTATATATCAATCTTTACCTCTCGACCATTTCAAGACTCCTCGTCATCTCCGTGATCTCATCTGGGACTCTGAACAACATTCAGTCACCAAATCATATAACTCATATAACACTATATCGTCAACAAACGTTAAGCGTGCGGACCCTACGGGTTCAAGAACTATGTAGACATGACCGAGACACCTCTTCGGTCAATAACCAATAGCGGAACCTGGATGCCCATATTGGTTCCTACATATTCTACGAATATCTTTGTCGGTCGAACCTTATGACAACATACGTAATTCTCTTTGTCCATCGGTATGTTACTTGCCCGAGATTCGATCGTCGGTATCTTCATACCTAGTTCAATCTCGTTACCAGCAAGTCTCTTTACTCGTTCCGTAATACATCATCTTGCAACTAACCCCTTAGTCACTTTGCTTGCAAGGCTTCTTATGATGTGCATTACCGAGAGGGCCCAGAGATACCTCTCCAATACTCGGAGTGACAAATCCTAATCTCGATCTATGCCAACTCAACAAACACCTTCGGAGATACCTGTAGAGCATCTTTATGATCACCTAGTTACGTTGTTATGTTTGATAGCACACAAGGAGTTCCTCCGGTATCCGGGAGTTGCATAATCTCATAGTCGAAGGAATATGTATTTGTCATCGAGAAAGCAATAGCAATAAACTGAACGATCAATATGCTAAGCTAACGGATGGGTCTTGTCCATCACATCATTCTCCTAATGATGTGATCCCGTTATCAAATGACAACACATGTCTATGGTTAGGAAACCTTAACCATCTTTGATCAACGAGCTAGTCTAGTAGAGGCTTACTAGGGACACGGTATTTGTTTATGTATTCACACATGTATTTGAGTTTACGATTAATACAATTCTAGCATGAATAATAAATCTTTATCATGAATAAGGAAATATAAAATAACAACTTTATTATTGCCTCTAGGTCATATTTCCTTGAGTTGGGAGACCGGGTTATAGGATCGATTGCCGTACTATCAAGGGGGGCTCTCAAGTAAGTAGCTTGCTTGTATCGTTCGTAGAGAGCTCAAACCATCGCATCCTTGCATCATCTTTCTTGGTTCTTGTTTAGTGTTTCTCTTTGTGAGTTTTAGAGCTTATGGTCATCTTCATGACAAGCTCGAGTTCATCGAAAACGGAATTCTCATATGCATCTTCTATGATGTTTCTGATGATGGAGTTTAAGCCGGTTCTTCCCCGATAGAGGTTTCACATATCTATATCATAGGCGTACTCCCCCTGTTGCTGTTGGATAGTATTTGTCGTCATCTATCCAACAAGCTTGAGTTTGCTCAAATCGGAGCTCATTTGCAGAAGTTATGGCAGTTCAGGTTTTATTGCACCCATCTGTTTTGCTTGGGCTATTTTGAAGCTCACTAGCGGTAGTACCGCTCGCGTGGTACTTCCGCGGTCTAGTGCCGCGGGCACTACCGCTTGTGTTCAGGCTTCTAGACTCGTTTTTGCTTCGATGGCAGTAGGGCGGCAGTTGGGCACGGTAGTACCATTTTGGACGGTAGTACCGCACTTGTGCAGAGTGACAGCTTGCATGCCTGTTGATGTCAATGTTAATATTTTGAGTAATCTGAAACATTTTTCGCTGATGTTGATGTAAATGTTTCCACTAATCTGAAATATTTTCCTCTCATCTTGCATAATGATGTTTATTTGCACCAATCTGAAATATTTTACTCTGATCTTGCATAAGATGTTTGAGGTCAGGTTGTCGTAAGGATATGACTGGGTCGACGGAGGGTCCTTTTTGTGGGCAGTTATGCCAAGGTATCATCTAAATAATGCTTTTTTTTGCGGTAAATAGGGAAATTTATTTAATGTCCATAGGGTTACAATCGGCCAGTACAAGATAAGAAATAAAATCCGGACCACGTTGTAACCAACAAGCGGTACTATGGGCCGTACGAGCATAATTGGCCAGACAGTGTGCTACCCTATTTTGGCCTCTAAAAAGCTTCTGAGGTTTAAACTTCCTACGTACTAAGAACATTGCTTTCCTGTTTATTTTTTCTTAATTTGTGTAGCTATTTGAAATTGTATGGTCATAGTCGTGTTCGATTTCTGTTAAGTGTCTTTTCGAAGTAATATTGATTGTAGACACAAAAGAGACACCATATGTCGTTGGATCGTTATGCCCTCTACTTTCTCACTGCTGCTCTGTAAGATGAGCGAACTGAGGTTCATTTGTTCAGAAAATAGCATGCCTGGGAAAATCCCGTCCCACTATTTATTTCTATCTGGCAGTCTTTCCTTTCATTGAAACATGTCCACAAGAGGCAAACTAGGTTGCACATTTTCTTGAGATGCATCGGCAACTTCCAGATTGAGAAGTGCATCAACAACACCGAAATGATCTTGTGGAGCATTTGTGGATACAAACATGGAAACCAATCGATTGGTTGTATCCTTTGATTTTTTTTCCTTATGTTTGAACTATGTCCTCTAAATAGTATTTATGTTTTAAGTATGTATGGATTTCTAAATTTGTAGGGTGGATCCAGTAGGGTGTAGGGCGGGCCCCACCCTAAGATCTTGGCCCAACCTATATATCTATTGAACAAATGGGAAGAAAATAAAGGCCCAGCCCAACTCACCTCAGCCCCACCCTAGCATTTTGGGCTGGATCCGCCACTATATGTATTTACACGTTTAAACTATGTCTTTCAAGTGTCCAAGTTTGGTTGAAGAAAAAATGGGCCAAAATGTAGACCAGGCAAATGGGGGAGGCTGAATAGGGGATGTCATTGGGCGTTGGTTTTTCACGGACAAATTAATGAGCCATGTTCGCGGACATGAAATATGGGGATCTCATTTGATGTTTGGCCTTGGAGATGCCCTTATGTCTTAAACTTGTACCCCATCCATTTTAAAATACAATGTGTATTGTATTTTTTCTTTCTTCAGAAGTTAAACTTATCTAAATTTGACCAAGTTTACTAAGAAAAATATTGATTACATCTACAATATCAAATCTAGTATCGTTAGATAAATCATTAAATGAGATTTCATATTTTATTGGTTATAGATGTTGATATATTTCTTAATAAACTGGGCAAATAGAGAAATATTTAACTTTAAAAAAAATTGATACACCTTATATTTAATAAGGGGGGGGGGGGGGGGGGGGGGGGGTACTAGGGCTTAGATGGTTTAAAATACTCCCTCCATTCCCTTATACAAGACCACTATGAAAAATACATTTTGCATCTATATAAGGCCACTAATAGTAATCGAGGCAAAAATTAATGATGTTTCCTCCTGCTAGCAACTTGTTTAATACTTGCATGCATGTAGTCATAATGACATTGTGCTACTTCCTTCTTATTTCTTCCTTGCATGCATGCGGGCGTATTAATAATCCCGATTAACGAGAAGAAAAGTTGGCTTGCAAAGCAGTCATTAAATTTTACCTTGGTACCTGTAATTTGAGTTTGTGGCCTTGTATAAGGGAATGGAGGGAGTACATGGAATATCTAAATGGGCATGTTCCCTCGTTAGTCTTTGCACTCCTTACCTTCAATTGCGATTTTTTTGCATTAATTTCTAAATCTAAAAAGTCAAGATAACTTATTTCTTAAAAATTGATGAATCTTTGTTGTTTTTAGATAGCTTATCAGGCGGACCTTGGTTAAAAATGGATGAATCAATCAGTAATCCATCTTTCTTTTCTTTGCGGTGTAATCAATAATCCATCTTAACCATTAGGTTTTTAAGGGATCTTAACAATTAGGTTCATCTCTATGAAGGTTGCAAAATAAGACCCCTTTTATTGTGTCTCGGTGATTTTCCTTTTCTCGTAGTCATCCGTTATCGTGTTGTAATACGAAGACTATCCAACACATTTACCCTTCCCACTTTCCAGTTTGCTTTTTCCCCCTTCTACTTTTGTCCTTTTTTTGTTTATCCAAAAAGTAAATAAAAATGAGATTTTAGAAATTTGTGGAAATGTGAACTTTAAAAAAAATAATGAATGAACTTTCATATAAATTAGAAATAAATTTTTTGTTTGAATTTTCAAGGGCGGGGGGGGGGGGGGGGAGTTTTTCCCCACCTGAATTGTATTCATTTTTTTTGCTTGTAGACTTTGGAGCCTAATACAAGATAGGGTCCAAGTGAACCAGAAGAACAGGGGGCACAGGAAGAGAGATAAAGTGAAAAACACATGGGGGAGGGGGGCACCCCCGAGCACTCAACTGCAATAGTCAGCCGAGACCAAGCCATGACACTGTACCGTCGACTCAATCGAAAGGCGCCGGCCAACCAGGACTGCACAACGCCGCGACACCACCGATGTCATGGCGTACAGACTGCACAACGCCGCGACACCACATGTGTCATGTGGTACAGACTGCACAACGCCGCGACAACACCATGTCATGGGGTACAGACTTCACAATGCCGCGACACCACCAATGTCATGGGGTACAGTCAAAAGGTCACGCCGGGCCGAGATGGCGCCACGGCACCTATGTGTCGCCGGCGTAGTCAAAGGGCATCACCAAGCAGAGAACGCCCCAGAGTACACCCAAGCCATCGCGATGAACCGGGGGATGAAGACAACGCCATCAAGATGGAAACGACGTGAAGCGTCGCCGCTGTCTCGGCCAGCAGCAGCCGGCCGACCATGGATTTCTCCCATCCCCAGGTCACATCCTTCACGCAAAGAGCATCGCAGAGCAACCGCCAACAGCGCCGGGCAGCGCATGAACAAGCGGCCCCAGATCCAGGTGAATCCAACCGGCAGAGCGGCGCCGGCAGGCACCTTGACGCCGAGGGCACCAGTGAAGACCACCGGTGAGGCGCCCCCAGCAGGAAAAGCCACGAGCAGCGGCAGCCCACCGAGGGAGAAATGGGAGGTGGAGGACTCCATGGCTGGAGCCACGACGCCACCTTTGTTGGCGAGCGCACGCAGAAGCACGACGACGACAGAACAGGGGGTGGCGGAGGAGGAAGATGCGGAGCACTGCAGTAGACGGCGACGAGTGGTTGAGGACAGAAGGCGTCGGAGGCCGGCGAGAAGACGCCGAGCAGGGGGGACGGGGGCGTAGTGCCCAGCCACGGGGCAACAGCGGATGGAGCCTCCGCCGACACAGCCACCAGGGGCCAGGCGGCGAGAGCCGCCCGAGGCGCCGGAAGCCCGCAGCAGCGGCAGACCGGGCGGATCTGAAGGGGGGCGTGGCGGATCTGCAGGTGGGACGCCAGATCCGGCGGGGCCAACGCGGATGTTTGCCAGGTGGAGAGGGGCCGCGGGACGAGGCGCAGGCGCGCGCGGGATGGATCCCGGCCGCTGGAGGACGCAGCCGGCCGGGGGAAGCCGCAGCCTGCTGGGAGCGGAGCACCAGATCCCGCCGAGGAGGAGGTGTCAGACGAGGCCGCGACTGGGAGCGAGAAGGGGGGCTGTAGCCAGCCCCAAGACACGGCCGAGGCATGGGCACGCCCCGCCGGACCTGCAGGGCAGCGGCCAAGAGGAGGAGGCTGGGAGCACGCGCCGCATCTGGAGGAGATCGGGGGATGCAGCGGGAAGGGAGGGAGCTCGCGATGCGTGAGATCTGCCCCGCCGCCACCATCCTGGGGACCGGCGCGTCTTCGCCGGCCGTCCCTCTGGCGACGGCGATTTAGGAGAGGGCGGCGGGAGGGGTGGTTGGCCGGCGGCTGGGGGTTCCCCCCAGTCGCCCGAGGAGGGCGAGCGGGGGGTCGGGAGCGAGAAGAGAAGCGTCTTTCATTAGAAATAAAATTTAAAAAATCATGGACCAATTTCAGAAAATCCAGAGAGAAGCTTTAAGAAAAATAAGGGAACAACCTTCAGAGAAAGAAGTCCATTTTTCATCGTATTTGTTTTCTCAATATTGCAATACTAAATACCATGATCGATGCAATGTACAAGGTTCGGAGAAGAGAAGAAGCTAGTGATTTATTTGCTGCAATATCAGCCAGTGGATTGGTGCCCAATGAATCTACTTATGCAGTAATGATAATAAATCTTCTAAAAGATGGAGCAGTGGAAGAAGCAGACAATATGTTTTCATCAATGGAGAAAAGTGGTATAGTCCCCAGCTCCCGTCTGTTAAATCGTATCATCAGAATGTTTTTGGAAAAAGATGAGATTGCCAAGGCCGGAAATTATTTGTCTAAAGTTGATGGGAAGAGCATCTCACTTGAAGCTTCAGCGACCTCATTAATGTTGTCTCTCTTTTCAAGAGAAGGGAAATATCGGGAGGACATCAAATTGCTTCCTACAAAGTATCAATTTTTCGATGGATTTTGTTGATTTTGCACAAGACTCTGCTCAGGAAGCTTGAGTTTTTGCTTGCATAAACCCTCCTGCCAGTATGACTGTATAAGAAATCCAAACTGCCTGCTTGTAGCATTGGGGTCATTTAGCGGTGTGTCAAAATGACAAGTGTGAAATGTCTATGAATCTTTTAACCTTCGATGGGCGGGGAAAGGTAGACCAAGTAGTCTAACACAGACTAGTTGGAGAACTTTAGGGGTAAGGACTTCTGATGGCGACTGGAAGGTATACAATCTTTTTCTAGCAGCCACCTGGCATTTTTTAATCTTTGTAAAACAGACACTTTCCTTCATAAGAATGCATTTTTAGAAATGTTAGTCTTAGAGCTCTGATCATAGGTCCGTATGAAACTGTGGGTTTACTTTTACTTTGCAGTGCTCATGCTGAAGTCTCCAGTACTCTATGCTGCTGTCAGTAGGATCTGTAATGAGCACCAAGGCAAGTGCAGAGAAATGGGAGGCTGTACTCCACAAAAGCAGTATTTGCAATTTTATACTGACTGGAATTTTTAGCAGGACTCAAGCTCGGCTACAACGACTTGGCATCAGGTATGAAGCAGTCATTTGCTTTCAAACTCGGCTACAAGGAGGATCTATCTACTTCTGGAAACAAATATGTGGCACCCTGGCACATAGAACCGAAATGCCAGTGTTCCCAGCCCAGAGATCATTGTCTTCTGGAAACACTCAACATCTTTGCAACAGAAACATAGCTGACTTTTATTGATAATAAAGAGTACAAGCTTACAAGACCCTCGAGGCCAGAGCACAACAAGTGCTATACAGTATGTACATTATTTATCAAACATGATGGGCCTCGGCATAACTTAGCGATACTACAGCGGAAAGCTAAAGCGTAGCGGAATATGGCAGCAACTCCATCCACAGGGACACTGCTGTGGACACATCCTAGGCATTATAACACGAACCTCCAAGACCCGCGTCTTAGTCTTCTCCTGCATCTAGCATGATACGCCAGGTGAGTACTTTGAATGTACTCGCAAGCACATGACAACCAAATAATGCAGCAAGTAATAGCATGGCAATAAACATGTTGAGTCTTAAATGCTGAGATCACGGTCATCAACTTACTCATATCCGGGTTGCTTCACAACCCACGGAGTACTCCACCTCACTGAGTACTTCTGCACATAAGACAAGTTCTTTCATCAGTATCATTATTACGGTTGATCTCCTACAGAGGTCTGGACGGGCTGTCCAATTCCGTGGACACGGCTATTCGAATAGATTTAACACTCTGCAGAGGTTGTACACTTTACCCACACCACGGAACTCATGGCCTCGTACTCCCATTCGGGTGGACCAACGACGTTCCGACGAAACCTGTCTGACCCGTGACTCTTCCATCGTACCACCGGCCATCACACTCCTTCTTGGAGTCAAGCCCTGGGTGGCCCCGTGTCCTCAAGACACCTGCCACCGTCGTGGCCAAACTAACTGTCCCAAACGGGGACGCCGGCAAATAACTCAACTGGGCTCACAGAGTTATCATCGTCTACCTGATCAGGGTAGCACGCACGCATAACCCTCCCTCTTTGGAGGTACCGGTGAAAGAGCACACAGCCAGCCCAAGTCAAAGCCGTCCCATACCGGCAAATGTGGCTGCACGTTTTAACCCGGACAGGTGACTCTCGATCAACCAACTAAGTTTCGTTAAACATTCAGCAGGTTATCAACTCATATGAACTTAGTTGGTCATCTTAGCCATCTATTAATTTACTTGGAATTATTTGGGGTTAAATTTAATATGCAAAATGCATATGAAAATGCAATGCTATGACATGCTTCAAAACATGGTTATCCTGGCTTGCCTTGGTCTGCTGAGTTGTTCAAAAACTCTGGTTCTTCAACTCCAAGGTTTTCACCTTCTGAAAATAATCAAAAACAGCAAAGAAAAATATCAATCAACACTGTTTAATGTTCCAGAAATTCTGTGAGTAAAATAAAAATGTGAAACTTGGTGGAAAAATAGAGCATTGAGGTGTGGACCCAATGCAAAAAGAATCATTTGAATTGGACCTTTCTGTTAAAAGTTACTAACAGTCAAAGGTCTCTGTTAAATCAGTTTTGCTTAAAAAATCAAATAAAACAAACGGAGTAACTGGGCCGGCCCATGTCGACAATGCACTGGCCCAGGGCCACTTACCCCTTCGTTTCAAACGAAACAAAGGAGGAAGAGGAGGCCGAGGGGGAGGCGGCACTCCGGCGAGCAGCGCCGGCGATCTGGTCGGCGGGAGGGGCTGGCGATGGGCGGGATGGAGGGAGCTCGGAGAGGCGGTTCGCCTCGTACCCGTGGCGTGGCCGGGGATGCAGCGACGTCGTCGCCCCCTTCTTCTCCGGCGGCCGGCACTTTCGGGCGTCAGCGAACTCGTCTATTCCGGCGAGGATTGGCCACGGCGATGGGTCGGGGAGCTCCACGGGACCTCACTGAGCTCACTGGTGGTCGTGGTGGAGGCGGAGGTGGATCAGAGAGGGTAGGAGGAAGAGAGGGCGGGCGGCGGAGCTCCGGTCGAGCTCGAGGCCAGGGGCCTCTATGCTTCGATTGGGGCTGCCAGAAGGAGCTTGGGTGGAGGAGGAGAGGGGTGAGGAACTCTGGGAGGCCGGGGAGGGGCTTTTATAGGCGGGGGAGCCGAGCGGCGATCTCTCCCAACAATGGCGATGCGGGCCATGGCGACGGCGCTCGTATGCCTCGCTGGCTGGACGTGAGCGGCGACGAGACCGGAGAGGGCAGAGGGAGCATTCAATGCGGAGAGGACGAGGCGGGGAGAAGAGGACGCGTCGCATGTACAGTGTGGTCACGGGCCGAACATGGCGGCGGTGACGCGGCGGTCGGCGAGGGCCTCTTCGGCACAGGTGAGGTGACCTGAGGGGCTACGCGGCAGCCAGGGACCTAGTCGGCACGCGTGGACAAGCCATAGTGGCGAGGGAGCAGAGGGACGCGATGGCTCGGGCACGGGTGCTGCGCAGCGCGCGGCGACAGCCATGCCAGGCCCGTGCTCACCACGCCATCTTGCGCTCCACGGCCACGTTGCCCTGGCGACCTTGTCTGGCGTGTCGACCATGGTCCATTCACATCACCTGAGGCTCTGGTTTGGCTTGAAGTGGTCTGTGCTGAGAGGTTTCATCAATAACAGTTTCTGACAGAAACATGAAGGGGCTTCTGGAGCTTAGGAGAAGATGAGGGGGAGCCAATGAGCTTGTCTGGTGTGATTCTGGTTGAATGAACGACAAGCTGACCAAGATTGAGCTCATTTGGTTGAAGTTTGAGGGTAGCTCATGTGAAATGCACAAAACTGGCCTGAATCTGCAAATGGAAGTACTGATCAAAAGATAATTCTTGGAGGGCTGAAAATTTGTGGAGAGTACTCATTTGGTGTTGTCTCATTGCTGTAAAAATTTGGTAGCAATTGGACAAACCAAAAATGCACTTCCTTCACAATGGCTGGTTCTGGACAGAGAGGAAAATGGATTTTTAAGCAAAATATTTGAACATGACCAAGGAATGTTTTTGAAGATTTGGTGGAGATATGGTCCAAGGGATTTTTAGGAATTAATTGAGAAGTTTAGGAGCATCAAAACTATAGGTTGCTTCACAACCTATGCCAATGCCCTAATTTCCCAATTAAAAGAAAAAAGCTTTTGAAAATGATTTGAATGGAAATTTGAGTACTTGAGGTTCCTGGCAGAACATTTGCAAGATGATGAGGCTAGGAACCACTTGGCAAAGATTCAAAAATGACCAAGTCCATGTGAAAGAATTTGAAATCCATTCAAATTCAAATAAAGTCAAGTCAAATTTTGAAAAGAAAAAGTTGGCAAAAATCAGGGTGTCACAAAATAGGCCATGCTGGGTCTGCACTCTTCAGTGCTATTTATGCACATGTTGAGGAAATATGTCAGTTACGTGAGGATCGTGTTCAGTCTGCACTCTTCTGTACAGTGTTTTTAAATATCACAATAAAGTGAACATCGTCATGTTTTTCCTCCAAAATGCAGCCTCACTTCCTTTATTGCAGTTAGAAGATTTGACAATTCGGTTGTTCATCAGGAACTTCAGGGAGGCAGTTTTCTTTAGCCCGTGATCACTGATCAGTAGCTCGGTTGTTTCATTTCTTCTCTTTTATATGACTGAATGGAAAGTTTTGTGTGTTTGTTATTGTTGGTCGCTTGCTTCATTTAAACGGGTATTGTTGTCAGGATTTATTTACCATCTGTTCTGACAAGGTCCTCTCAAAATGGATAACCTGCAAGGTAAAGGCCCTACTCACCTTCTTTCTGAGAAAATTAATTGAAGCTGCAAAAGTATTGATGCACCTTCTCCTGTGAGTTGTGATCTGCGTGAGGTTGTCTTGCCTCTGATTGTATCTGTTGAACTCAGTAATGCTTCCCCTTTTTTTGGCAAACTAGTAATGCTTCGCCTACAAACTTTCTTGCCATACATGCTCATCGTCTAAACAACTCTTTTGCATACACACATTTGGTGAAATCCTGATTCCTTTTTGTATGAGCTGATATATTGTTTTCCATACATTGGCACCATGGATTATGGTTTGTGCATCCATTTTAATACAACAGTCGTATGCCCCTCTCAATTTTTTTTTTAATATTTGGTTATAAAAAGAACACCATCAAGCCTATAAATTTCATGACATGGCCTAGGAATTATGTTCTAATCAGATTATCATACATAGAGTTCTCATGTGTATGAATACACAAAAGTAACTATATGCCGTCTGCCAAAAAGGAGAACATAACTTATGCCTAGGCCTTGTATATTAAACTTGGAAAAATAAACAGAATCTACTTCCTTTGTCACTTTGACGGTGCATCCCTTAGATAACCCTATTGGGTTTTGGTGATTAACGACAATACAATTGAGAGGACTGGTATTTATGAAGTTTTATTTCAGTAATTTAGTACCCATGAATATTGGGGATATCATCTGTGTCCCCTACCTCCAACTTTTGAAGATGGTGTCTACCTCAAACTTTAGATTTGTAATTTATGGTCTTTAGTGAATCCAAGATTACCATTGAGTATAGGACAACTGTACTATCAAGAGGGGCACAAGCTAAGGTATTTCCATGAAAGATCCCCAAGCCAAAGATCCTCAAAGTATCCACTTTAGCCGCTCCACATTTTAGATTTTTGACAGACCCGGTACCGCCGTGTTTTTCTTAACCGGTACTACCAAGCTTGTTTGAGTGTGTTAACGGTAACACCCCCTTCCCGTAAAAAAAAATCCCGGAGTAACACCCCTAATTAGAAGTTTTTTTTCATCACCATCATATTGCATTTCGTCCATGATTATATTGGACCGTATTTCTTTCGTCATTTTGTTGAATGGTGAATAAGTAAACCAATTCTCCCTTTTGGTGTTCTAGCCCAACACTCACCCCCACATCTGGCATGCGACCTTTTTGTGATATTTGGGAGCTACCCAGATTATTTCACAATTTTAGCACAAGCATAAGAGCCACCGCTAGCTCAACCCACATGTGTATTACTAAATACTCTCTCCATTTTTTTTAGTCTGCATATAAGATTTGGTCAAAGTCAAACTTTGTGAAGTTTGACTAACTTTATATTAAAATATATCAACATCTACAATATTAAAGTTATATGATATGAAAATTTATTTCATCATGCATCTAATAATATTGATTTCATAGCGTGAATGTTGATATTTTTCCCTACAAAGCTAGTCAAACTTTACAAAGTTTGACTTTGACCAAATCTTATGTGCAAACTAAAAAGAAACGGAGGGAGTATTACATGTATTTTTTTTTCTTTGCCCAAATTTTCTGAATCTTTTTTGTTGGTTTGGACATATTCTAGTAAAGCCCTACAAAAGGTTTCAGAAAATTATAGGAGTATAATCTTAAAATCTTTTGAGCCTCATTCTTTTCCCAACCACTGCTTTCTCATTTTTGTAAAAGAAAAAAAGGAAACATGCAACATCAGTGCACAGCCACGGCCCACCCCAGCTAACTGTCACACCACTCTCTTTCTCTTCCCCAGCACACCTCACCTACGTGTGCACCAGCCCAAGTCCACCAACTCCCTGTTTGTCTTCCTTTCAGGGAGGCAAGCGAGGCGCGTGCCCCCCCCCCCCACCCCCCGTGTTGTCACCCACGAGAAGAGCATCGCGCCCATACCTCTCCCCCCTTAAGGCCGCCTCACCAACCCTAGCCCCAAAACCCTACAGTCCCTCTCTCCCTCCTTCGTCGCCACCATCTCTCTCTCTCTCTCTCCCTCCTCTGGTTTTGTTAAAACATCTTCGATGTAGACCAAAAGACGCCCACGTCAGTAATCTGCATAGTAAGAAGCTGCCCCAAGAAAAAAAGTCAAAGAGGGCCTGCAAATGCTCTGAAGACCACAAGTGTCGGTTGAATTCAGGCGGATCCACCGGAGACCGACAATGGACAAGATCCAGGTACATATGCCAGAGACACACCTCCACACACCATAAGCCATGCTCGATGCCGCGATTGAAACTTCGCTTTATTACACTGACACCACGACCAAGTCACAGAAAAGCGCCACCCATATATGAAATAATGCAGACGACGCAAAAACTACCTTCCAGATTCAACACCAACAATAGCTAGAGCTACCGCATCAGAGGAAGATCCGTAGGAACCTTATTCGCAACCACCGTCGCCACCTCCCGAGCCGAAGCCATGGACAACAAAAGACCCTAATTAAGAAATCTAAACTATAAGACAGACGCGGGACAAGTCCCAAGGTTCCGCTTCCTACCACCACTGCCGGAGCAGCCAGCGAGCGTGAGGCCAGATCACTCTCTCTTTTTTCTCCGATCGTGGCGGCTAGGTTAGAATTAATATAGTTCATTTTCACCATTTTACACGTGGCCGTGCTGGCTAGGTAAGAATTTTAACTTTTGAAAACTTCGACATTTAGTATTAATTAAGCAACAAGGTTACACGTAGTCCTTGGGATAATTCCGGAGAAAGGCTTGGCTAACAATGAACAGTACTCTCTCCGTTCGTAAATATAAGTTTTTCTAGAGATTTCACTATGGACTAGATACGGATGTATGTAGACGTAGTTTAGAGTGTAGATTCACTCATTTTGCTCCGTATGTAGTTTTTTATTGAATCCCTAAAAAGACTTATATTTAGGAACGGAAGGAGTAACATTACAATGTCGATGCACATGCTTGAAGACCACCGAAATGAAGATGTTGGACACAAACTTGATATCAACCATCACCCATCCCACCAAAGATCTGTCACGTTTAGACGAGGAAACTGGAGACGTTTTTTTTTTTTTTTTGAAACACTAGTTGATTGGAGACGTTGGATCAACCACAGACAATCGAAGGCAAATGCTTGATTGAGTGACGGGAAGACGGGACCCACTCAAAAGATCCACGCCAAACACCCACCGCGCACGAACGAACACGACGGCCGTTCCCGACGCCGATGTCCGCCGCATCCGCCTTCGCCGCCGCTCCTCCTCCGGCTGAACCTAGCTGAAGTCCGGTCTGCGCCACTCCTTTGCCCCGCCGATTTCCCCCCTCCGCCTCCGCCCCTATTCCACCGCGCCGATGTCTCGCCTCCGCCTCCTCCGCCGCAGCTCCTCCTCCACCACACTGATACCCCGCCTCCGGCTCCTCCGCCGCTGCTCCACCTCCACCTCGCCGCCTTCACGCCCCTGGTCTCCCCGAGACGCCTTTGTCGCGGCCATAGAGCGTGTTCGCGCCGGGACGCTCAGCCCGGAAGACGCTCACCACCTGTTCGACGATTTGCTCGGTCAGGCCACCCCGGTCCCCGTGCGCACCCTGAACGGCTTCTTTGCCGTCCTCGCCCGTGCCACGTCCTCCGCCGCCTGCATCAGAGATGGCCCCGCCCTTGCCGTCGCTCTCTTCAACCGCGTGTGCCGAGAAGAAGCCGCCCCGCGTGTGGTGGCGCCCACAGTCCACACCTACGGCATCCTCATGGACTGCTGCTGCCGCGCGCGTCGCCCGGACCTAGGGCTTGCCTTATTCGGCCGCTACCTCAGGACAGGCCTGAAGGCAAACGAGATCGTCGCCACCACCTTCCTCAAGTGCCTCTGCTGCGCGAAACGGACAGACGAGGCTGTGAAAGTACTGCTTCACAGGATGCCTGAGCTGGGCTGTGTGCCTAATGCCATCTCGTACTCCATAGTTTTGAAAAGCTTGTGTGAAAATAGCATGAGTCAGCAGGCACTCGACCTGCCCCAGATGGTGGCGAAAGAAGGAGGCTGCATTCCTGATGTGGTGGCATATAACACAATCATCCATGGCTTCTTTAAGGAGGGCGAAATAGACAAGGCATGCCAGATGGTGCCGAGTGTGGTGACATACAACACAATAATTGATGCGTTGTGCAAGGCCGGAGAAATGGACAAGGCAGAGCTAGTCTTTCAGCGGATGGCTCGTAATGGTGCACATCCCAATAAAGTGACATGTAATGGCATTAAATTTAGTTCACTGACTGACGGATATTGCTCAGTCGGCAAGATGGATAAAACATTCAAACTGCTTGATGCCATGGTATCAGTTGGAATTGAGCCTGATGCTGTTACTTATAGTGCACTTCTTGATGGCTATTTTAAAAATGGAAGGATCGATGATGGTTTGACTCTATTTAGAGAAATGTCGTGCAAGGGAGTTAAACCTACAACTGTGACATATGGCATCCTGGATGGTTTATATAGTGCTGGGAGAACTGCTGCTGCCAAGAAAATGTTTGATCAGATGATCAAAGTGGAATAACAGTGACCGTTTCCATATACACTATAATTCTTAGAGGACTTTGTAAAAATAATTGCGCTGGCGAAGCAATCACCATGTTCCAGGAATTAGGTGCAATGAATGTGAAGTTTGATATCATAACACTCAATACCATGATTAATGCCATGTACAAGGTTCAGAGAAGAGAAGAAGCTAAAGGTTTGTTTGCTGCAATATCAGCCAGTGGGTTGATGCCTGATGCTTATACTTACAACGTAATGATAAACAATCTTCTAAAAGAAGGATCAGTGGAAGAAGTTGTCAATATGTTCTCATTGATGGAGAAGAGTGGTTGTGCTCCCAGCTCTCATCTTGTAAATGATATCATCAGAAGGTTGTTGGAAAAAGGTGAGATTGCCAAGGCCGGAAATTATTTGTCTAAAGTTGATGGGAAGATCATCTCACGTGAAGATTCAACCACTTCATTGTTGTTGTCTCTTTTTTCAAGCAAAGGGAAATATCGGGAGAACATCAAGTTACTTCCTGCAAATTATCACTTTCTTAGGTGGATTTAGTCGCATTGCACATGAGACTTAACTCCTGAGAAAGCATGGTTCAACTCTTTTCTTGCCATAAGGCCCTCCTGCCAGTACAAGATATCTTAATGGCCTGTTTTGTACCTTCAATATTTCATTGAGTTCATTTTGTGATGTGTCAAAGTCACAAGAATGTGTAATGTCTATGAATCTTTTAATCTTCGATGGGCAAGGAAAGGTAGACCAAGTAGTCTAACGCGACTGGTTCGAATTTTTGGGGTAATGACTTCTGATGCGATTTGGGAAGGTATACAATCTTTTCTAGCAGACACCTGAGATTTTATCCCTTTGAAACAGTCACTTTCCTTCGTAAGAATGCATTTTTAGCAATGTCATTCTCAGTGGTCTGCTGTGCATGCGAGGGTGGATTTACTCTTAATTTGAAAATTATATTTTCTATGTCAGGACAAATGGGTTCTTGAAGAATGTATGTCTGAGGTTGCTGATGCTATGTTGAGTTAGCAGATATATGAGCTCATGCCAGAGTCTCCTGTACTCTATGCTGTCAGTTCCACTGGTGGAGCTTGTTACATAAAGGTGAGAAAATTATTTCCAGTTTGATTTCTATCTGCTGTACTACTTCACTGAAGATTCAACTATTTTTCCCCATGATGTAGGTAAATGTATGGCCAAGAATTCACCGGTGTGTGCTTCTGATTCAATCTGCAGGATGCCAACACCACCTCGGGTCCTGCACTTTCATGGGGATGAGGTGCCACCGCCAGCCTTGCATTGATGCGCTGTACTTACTTCCCCTCTTCAGGTATGCGCTCACAGCAAGTTCTACCTCCAGTTCCTCCACCATACCTATCCTTCATCAGGCCCTTCCTCTTCTTTGGATCACAGTTTTTTTTTTTTTTTTACCTTGTGCTATCGGAAAATAGTTGGAGGTGAACCGTTCTTATGTTCTTGCCCAATCTTGGATGAACATCGTCACTTAGATGTAAACTGAGTTTGCATGGAATTGTGGTGGATTAGAGGGCCCTGGAAAAGGTTCATTCTTGTATGTTAAGTGATGGAATCATCATGAATTCGCTCTACCAGACTGGTATCGAACTATATGGCCCAAGATCAGGTGTGAGTTGTGACAGGGCTATGTGCATGTTTTGCACAGCTTGAATAATTGGATATCGTAAGATGAGATGCGCTCGTCCACTGGCCATAGTAAAGAGTTCCAAAGCTTTGGTATGGAATATTTTCCCATGGACTTGTTTCTCTGCAATAAATTGCAGAACTTGTTTGTTTTCTCCTTCTTAGTAAGTTTGATCTTCAGAAATAGATAGGCAAGAATAGTATGTACCTTCTGTAGTACTCCCTCCGGTTCATAGTACTAAAGCTGCGACAAGTAATATGGATCGGAGGGAGTAGGAGATATCCGCAGTGCTATCATGCATGTATGCGTAGGGCGTAGCTAAACCAAAAAGATAGGCAAGAACAGTATGCACCTTCAGGCCTCATTTGGCAGGCAAATATTGACGTGGTTCGCAGAGTATTCCGTCGGGCGCAATTTCCCTGAAATTCCCTGGAGGACCATTTGGTGCGCTGGTATTGAACCAAGCAAACTCCAGAATTACTCGCCAAATCCTCGTATCCCCGTGTAAACTGACATACAAGTGACCCTTACGCGTAACCTATCTTCCTTGTCTGAGGGCAGGACTAATCAGCAACCAAGAAAGAAAGGAATGGCAAAAATAAAACACAGCAAAAACCAGGAACACAAGAATCGCAATGGGTGGGGCAGTTACATTAAATTTAGCGAGCCATGGATGGGAAAGGTAACTGTATAAACAAAAGCCAGGAACACAAGAATAATACCTAGCAGTATGGGAGGGAAAATCAAAAGGCGGAGTAGGCCGGCAACGGCATCAAGGGGAAAAAAACATAGGGATAGAGGATGATATGTACTGAATAAGTATATAGACATATAGCATTAGCCAGAACAGAGAAAAAAAACCAGGTTTTACAAATTTCAGTCGATCTATGATTAGATGTATAAGCAACTGATCCTTGCATAATTTCTGGTGCATCCATCCTTTCTGCACTTTTAAGGATGTTGTCACACACCATGAGCCAGTTCATCATGAATTGGGTTGTTCTCATGTTGCCCACTGTTATAGGCAGATTTTAGAGGTAAATTGTGATCCAAAATATCGCACCCGTTTCTAGAAAATACAAGTCATCCATCAAGTATTAGTTTAATAGCAATATGAGAGTCTTAAATCTGTGCATAGATGCCGATATCCTCCCTCGTCGAGCCGCCGCCACCCCTCTCCTCGACCCACTCCCTCCCGATCTCCTCTCTCCCGATCCCCATCCCTCCCGATCCGATCTAGGGCTTCGAGTTGCCGCCACCCCTCTCCTCGCCGTTGCCGGAGCTCCGCGGGGCAAAGCCTAGGCGGGGGATGATGGCGGCGGCGGGGCCTTCCTCCTCCACGGCTCCGGGATGCGGTTGCGGTGGAGATCCGTGCGGGTGTTCTGGACGTGTGCGTCGTCCGGCGGCGGCGGCACAGTGGTGAGGGTCCCTCCGCCATCGATGGCTCACCCAGGCGGGGCGGCGGTTCCGGACGGTGGTGCGACTCCGGTCATGCGGTTTCCCGGCGGCAGATGTCACCCATGGGCATGCTAGATGACGGAGGAGGTCGATCTGGTGGTCCAGCCGGGGATGGGCGTGAATTTGCCAGCAAAAGCTTGGTTCGGCCTCCGCCAGAACCGTCAACGGCAGCGTCCGCGGGCGTCGTTATCTCATTGGAGGCATTGTGGGGCGATTCGCATTCCTTGTGTGCCCTGGGGGAAACCCCAGATTCGGGCTTTCCGGATCGGATGATGTCGAGGTTCCTGCACCGTCACACCCATGGGGGCATCATCTTTGGGGTTGTACACCGGCTGGAGGGACAAGTGTTTGCTTGGTGGCTGGGCGCAGGTCTCTGTATGCTTCTCGTGCGGTTACAAAGATGGAGCGGCGTGCCATTGAAAGTATCGACGACGGCGAGTCTTGGCGGCAGGGTGCAGCGGTGTCTCGGCGCTGAATACCGTTCGATGGGCGCTCGCAGGAGGCAGGCGCCGTTTGGCGTCGTGATGGCGTCAACGGCAGAAGGGTCTGGCAAGATCAGTGCATTGATTGCTCCTGAAGATGGGACTGCGGAAGAAGGCGGCGACGGATTCTACAGCGTGCGCATGTGGTGCACGCTGAGGGTATGCTAGACCGGTTGGTGCTCCCGGCTAGCCGGCGGGTGGCTTGGTGTGGCCACCGGATTTCTTGGTGTGCGTGGCGCACGGTCAAGGCACATCATTAATCTTGTAGGTAGGGCGATAGTTTTCGCCAGGAAGATGGCTTTGCGTTGATCTATGTATTTATTTTGTAAGATCTTGTTGAATAATGCAATAAAGATGGTTGTATGCATCGCTTGATGTAGAGGCCGGGGGTAATCCTCCTTTTCGAAGAAAAAAAATCTGCATATAGACAAACTGCACAGAACATAACAAGCCACAGTTTGCCTAAGTTGATGAATGTACATTGCCTAACTAATGTACTGCTGATGTAACATGAAAACGTGAGTTCTTTTAAAGAGACAGAAAAAGGTTAATACCTTACCTGATACATGTATCCAACAACATCATCCAGCACACCTAGCTCTTGAGCAAAATAATACTAATAATTCAAGTCATTTCCAGGGCCAGGGCTCACCTTAAGCACCGTCTTTCAAATGGTGAACAAACATAAACAATAATTACTATTAAGAGGAATCACACAAAGTTAACTGAGTACTGAGGATAGTAATGGACACTCCTATGAAAATTTTCATCCTTTACAGCCTAATAAGGAACACTATCCTGCAGTGGTTCTTCTTTTCCAGACTTGCGCCTACTGAGCAGAGACTTGAGGAACTTCTTGCTCTTCTTCAGAGTCTGATCGCTTTCCTTGGAATCATCAGCGTACCTATCAGCGTATGACCGCAGCGGTACCAATCTCTTGGGATCTGAAGCTGTCTGCATCTTGAGCAACATGAAATATTGTGTCAGCATTGTAAGGCATATCATTTCCTGGTAGTCTTGTGTTCACAATCCAGCTTGATTTACCTGGACCCTGACACTTGATGTCTTGAGCAAGGATGACTTCTTTGAGAGTGACCCAGACCTTGTGAGTGGAGTTGTCGAATAAATTGGTGAATCCGATCTTTTATCTGTTAAGCAGAAACAAGATTGGCCACGGAACAATAGTATATTTATTCATTAATTGATAAATTTTAGCAGATTAGGGTAACTCTGTAATCATTTCACGGCATTTGAAGCATTGCGCACTCATATACCACCGTCGGCTATTGAACTTATTGCTACTATACCTCTTTTGGTGGGTATTGCAGTATCAGAAGGTGGCACGAAGCGCGGATGCTGTGCTGGAGAGGATGAACGTGCGCTCTGAGAAGGTGCACGGGCAATCGACCGGAGCTTGCTGCAAATGATAATTTTCAGTTTGGCAGCTCAACTGCAGAGTAAGAAACCCAAGCTGTTCTGTAGTTTGCAAACTGAAACTGACCGGAATGAAGCTTGCCTGTCTCTGTTTTTTGTTTGAGCTGCAGATGCTGCTGCTGCCAACACGTTGGCATTTCAGGTCAAAAATCAAGTTTAAGATATCGAATACACGTCCGCCATTTTTCATGCATCACAGATTCTTACCACGGAAGGCCTGATGCATATGTGTAGTCCTGTTCTTGACCTTATTCATCTCGCTGAAGTTGGGCACGGCATTGGGAACTGAACCATCTCCTGCTGAAATCACTTTAGTAAGTAAGACATCAAGATGTCTCACCCAAGTTGACCCTCATCCACTTTTCTTGCGTCTTGAATGTGCCGACAAGCTAGAAAACAGAGTCACAGGAAAGGTACAAAGGTATCTTATGGCCACTTACCTGGTAAGATGTACCTCTTGTGATACTTTGGAGCGGCGATCAACAAGGATTGCTGCGTCAGGCCTTCTCTGTTCACGCATGCTTGGATCGCTTGAGCTCTCTGAAACCAACCGCCTCGTTAATCCGAATGCATGTTGCAAGGAGATTTACTGATGAATTTAGGAGGCACCAACTAAAACCTGCTGGATGCAGGAGACCCGCAGATTGGCTTCGGCCACCTCGTCGAACCTTTGATCGACAAGGCTGGATACTTTGAAGGATACGGACCCTAGGTGATCTACAGTGTTGACGAGGGCCTTCACAGCGTACTCCTTGAGGTTGCTCATCACCCTGTGTGCATATGCATATACATGAAAAAAGAAATGAGCGAACCAGGCATAAGTCGCAAATGCGTGGAAGCTTCGCTGATTAACTGCATGATATTGTGGAGCATGCAGGGAGGAAGCAATGGGTGTAGGACATACGCCTGCTTTCTGCCTTCCTGTATGTAGGCTAGCTCGAAATACTCTGCTGCAGAATACAGTTGCGGCCGCAGAGCCTTGAGATCCTGCATAGAGAGAGAGAGAGAGATTGCTGCTGATGCGAAAATGTCCAAGCAGAGTCTTGAGATTGTAGGGGAAGATCGATAAGCACGGGCATAATTTGAAGGATGAACTGACCTTGATGGTTTCAGAGAAGATGAATGCCTCCTCCATCTGCACCTCCTCCATGGTGCCGCCCCTTCTCCGGAAAGGCCCCGCTGCTTCCACCATTCAAACTAACCCTCTGTTTCGTTCCCTCTCTCAAGTCTTCTTTGATCAGGAAGCTCGATGATATTATATGGCGATGTTGGTGCAGAAGAGGAGAAGCACTCATGGTGATGAACTCAGCCAGCTGGGAGGAAGAAGGCCTTATGGGTTAAGGAGGAGGAGGCGTGTCATTAGCACGACAGGTATTTGACTGGTACCAGAAGATTAGTTTATGGTGATGGCCTGGCATTAGCAGAAACAGCTATATATAATAATGACATTCATGGCAAGGCAAGGCAACAAACAGGAGACCCTTTTTTCTTCCTTATAGGCAATGAAGGCAACATGAGACCCTTTTTTTTAGGTAATTAGGGTGACAACAACTCCTCTACTTACTCTGCTGGATGATATGCAGCACATTGACAGCAGATGGTCCTGCGTACTTACCTGGTCAACAAGTCTACATGTACCCATGAGGCTCTGATCCATTCCTCTACAGCAAGGAGCAGTCAGCAAAGGGGTGACAGGAGGACATGCACTGCAGAGTGGAGTGAAGTTGGTAGGGCTAGCCACTGATTTAATCACACCAGTGTCGAGGTGGTTAGCCAGTCAGTCAAGATGCTTTTGGCTCACACTGTGCATGTAGGGCAACCAAAAGAGAGAAGGCAGGGTGGGATTTGGTTGGGATGCTGGACCGGACTCTTCTTTTTTTGGGGGAGGAAATGGCAGTCTTCTGCGAAAGTGCTTTTTTTGCTCCCGAGCTCAAATGAGCTTGGTGAACAGTAAAATCGAAAAATTCCAATTTTTTTTGGGGACAACCATTGACAGAAGTTCTAATAGCGTGCAAAAAATCATCATGAAATCACATTCCTGTAAGGCGTGGCAAAAAAAAAACAAATTCAGTGCTCCAAAATGCTTTTGAAAGTAGCATTTTCAGAGTACTGATTTTGTTTTTTTTGCCACGCCTTATAGTAATGTGATTTCATGACAAATTTTTGCAAGCACTTAAAACTTTTGTCAATGTTTCTCCCAAAAAAAAATTTGGAATTTTTTGATTTTTTTTTTATTTTGTTTTGATTTTACTGTTCACCCAACAGATCAATGCTGTGAGCAATAAGCAATTGCTTCAGCCAAGTAAAAAAAGAAAATTAAAAACAAAGAAGGAGCAGTCTTTAATATGGACACTTGTTTCCCTTCTTTTCTTTCCATGTTGTGCATGCATGTTCATCATTTCTGCCCCATGCATATGGGCCCTCCTCATGAGTCACCACACCACACTGCTGGTCGCATCATAATCACAAACTCTAAAGATACTCTTCTCAACAACAACAACAACAACCCCATACCTGTTCTTTGTGTGCAGCTTACTAATCCCCATAAATGTTCTTTGTGTGCAGCTTACTAATATTAATGTTTCACTCAAATGTGTGCAGGTACCCACAAGATCCGGAAGAAGCGCTTTCCCGTACCAAGCATATAGATTGGCTCAACTCCAAGCAAGAAGGGCGGTGAATCATTACACATGGATTGACTACTGTTTCCTCCGTTTGGGACATCATTGGCTTTAGCCTTGATTAAGCAAACTCAAAAGTGCTCTGTCCTCTATGTCTTTCACCGAGTGAACCACCATCTTGACGCCTAGGTTTGCAGAAAACACCGGTTTACGAGTTTCTGCCAGAAAACACTGACTCTCGGCCTAATCTTTTGCAAAAAACACTAGTTGATGGCTTTGACCCATTTGATGATGATTATGACAGATGGAACCCCACCATTTGCTGATGTGGTGGTGAATCATTACAACATGGATTAGCTACTATTTCCTCTGTTTGGGACATCATTGGTTTTTGCCTTGATTAAGCAAACTCAATAATCAATAGTGCTCTGTCCTCCATGTCTTTCGCCCATGGGTACAACCAGCTTTAATAATTGGATCTCTTAAGATGAGATGCGCTCGTCCACTGGCCATAGGAATGGAAAGAGTTCCAAAGCTTGGTATGGCTTTTTTTTCATGGACTTGTTTCTCTGCAATAAATTGCAAACCTTTTTTTTTTTGGATCCGACTTCTTTGTTTTCTCATTGTTAATAAGTTTGAACTTCCGAAATAGATAGGCAAGAACAGTATGTACGTTGAGTATATTTTCCTACTGTCCACTGGCAGGGGTGCTGCAGCAGGTTCCCATCGTTCTGCTCTTTTCTTTCTGGATGTTCCCGGTGATGGAGACGACAAAAGATGGCCAGTTGCTCTCAAGATATATTGAACTTACTTCTGGATGATTTTTCAGGTTCTTGCAAACTTGCTTGGAGAAATGGTAACAAATTGGGAGGAAACCGGTTTCATCAGCACTGCCGCTCTGCAGCGAGGATTATTCTGTGCTGGAGGAGAAGCCAGCAAAAGAAAGAAGAAATTTCTTAGTTTTTTTTTTTTTGAGGCTAAGAAATTTCTCAGCTAGAGCTTTCCAAACTAAACCGTGGGCAATGCTGAATAGAGAGAAACAGCCTGCGATCTGAATATGGTACGTACTTGTACGCACTGTGCGTACGTGAGGATTTTTTGTGTTGAAAAAGCTCCTAAAATAAAATGTTCACCGTATATTACAAAAAGTATAAAAAATGTGCAAAAATAATAAAAAATAAAAATAAAAATCTGAAAGATAAAATTTAAGAATTAAAAAACGAAAAAAAAAATTAAGAATAAAAAACCCAAACAGGGCGAAGCTACGCGTCCGCCGGCGGATAACATAAAAAGATCCGCCGCATCCGTGACCATTGGATGGAGCTGCGATGGCGTCCGATCTACCTATGTGACAAGTCATCTTTGCAACAAGTGTGTTGTTGCAGTATTTTCTACAGCTGAGGTCTTGTTACAGAATTTTTTTGCAACAGAGGTCTTGTTGCAGAATTTTTTCGCAACAAAGATCTTATTGCAGAATTATTTTTACGAGTTTTTCTGCAACAAAGATCTCGTTGTAGAATTTTTTCACAACAAAGGTCTTGTTGCAGAATCATTTTTACGAGTTTTTCTGCAACTGAGGGATCAAACGATGTTGCCTCGCACATGTGGTCATCGTTGTCCGCTATCGCCAGAGGCAAGCGGTGCCTGGTCCCAAGGTGCACATGCAACCACGATCCAATGGACTAGTGGGTCGCAATGTGACGGCCGCGCGAGCGGCGGATGCGGCGAGAAGATCAGTCGGTTGTATGGAAGCTTTTTCCAAACAGAAAACCACACACGAAAAAGAACAAAATACCCAACATCCCGTGAACGAGCGCGAAAAATACCAAAGCCAGTGGACGAATGGCAGCACATATAGGCCCTGTAATGCCGGCCCACCTCCATCGGCTCCGGGCGAAGCCAGCAATATCGGCCCTGGAACGCCGGCCCAGCAGGCGAACACGAGCCGAACTGCTCTATATATAAGCTAGGGCTCCCATTGCCCTTCCCCTCCCCCTCCTCTGTATCTCCTTGCGGCGCCCCCATCACGGTTTCTTCTTGGTTTCGATTGCGTTCTCGCCGTCGCTGATTCTTTTTTCTTCTGTCTTTTCGATCGCGTTGTTGTTTCTTGGTGCGAATGCGTGCGGCAGTGAGGAGAAACTGAAAGGCCGGTCTTACGGCTGCCTCCCGTCCCGGGACGGTAGTAGCTTGATGTGATTTCATTCGGCGAAAGGTTTTACTCTGAGCCGCCGCCGTTTTTAACCCTAGTAGAAGCTTTGCTGGTTCTTCTCCTACTTCCTTTCCTTCTCTTCCATGGCTGCGCGTTCTTGAGGCTCCCGTTCTTCTTTTCTTGCTGCCGCCTGTCTTGGTGGCATGGTGTTTTTGCCGTGCGAGTGATTGCAGGATGATGACACAAACACAACGTTTAGATCTTTTTACTGGGGTGGGGTGAAGCATCTAACTTCTTGCTTACACTGATGAACAGTTTAGATTCCACTGGGTGGTCAACATAATATGCAGATCTTTTTACTGGAAACAAACAAGTGGATGCTTTTCAGTTTCATTGTTTGATTATTAATGTCTATCTGACTTGTAGAGTCCATAATTCAACAACTTAAACACAACTGTACAAACATCAGGCAAACAATTTCTGAAACTGCAACACTACAAGATCAGTGCTTCAGAAGCTGAGCGCCGAGAGAAGGACAGTAGCTGTGAAAACCAGCGCCAAAGCAGAGGTCGCCGCAGCCGGCAGCGCCACGGTGCAGCCGTTCTTGGTGTTGTGCGGCCCTGTGTCTGCGGCGCCACCACCGGTGTTCCTACTGCTGCCTTCTCCAGAGCCGCCTGCCATGCGCCCAACCTTCCTGGCAGTCTGTATCCTCTCCCCTTGGGTTTCTGCAAAGTGAAAAGCAGCAATTCAAGGAATACTTTTTGCAAGAGATTTGGCTTCATGACAATCAAGAAAGTAGAGAGCAAAGAGGAGATGGATGCACACAAAATACAAACCATGTTGATGAGGCCTTAGATGATGATGAGCTGCATCCTCCTCAGCCATGGCGCTTCTCGCCGCTGCTGCACACCATACGCCATGGGAAGCAAAGGTGAGGAGAAGGAAGAGAGCGAGAGTGCCTTTCCTCATCTTGGGGATGGGACTGGTGACCAAGAGAAACTCACGGAGGCTTCTCTTATAATTGCTGGAGGCTGGAAAGTAGCTATACTCCAGAATTTAAGTTCATGGTGGCACCAGCTGAGCTTTGTTCTTTCTGGGCCATACAAATAAATCCTTATCTCAACAGGGATAGTTTGAATAATTCGATATCGTAAGATTTCCATGGACTTGTTTCTCTGTGATAAATTGCAAAACTTATTTGCTTTCTTCTTCTTCATAAGTTGAGTATTTAACAAAAACTACCACAATTCATCGAAACGTGCCCAAAAACTACCACTTTATAAATTTGTGCCGAAAACTACCACTTTTTCTTTAATCTTTGACTAAAAACTACCATGTCTGCAAATCGATCCATTCATCCATTTTAAACGCACTTATGACAGGCCTGGCCCGCATGTAAGTGTTGTCATCGTTAGTCCACTGCCCAGCCGGCCTATCCACCCCCCGCCGCCGCCGCCGTTAACTGATGTCCGAGCCGGTGAAGCACGTGCGCGCCGGCGTGCGGGCCGAGGCCGTCGGGTCAGCTCAGAGCTGTGGAGGCCGACGTGCGCATGGGCAGCAGCGGCGCCAGCCGCGACGAGCGCGAGCAGCAGCCGCGTCGGCCGCGCACGGGCGCGAGCTGCGGCGGCCCCGGCCATGCGGGCATGCTGCTGGTCAGCTCGGAGCTCCGAGTGGTGGAGGCCGAGGTGCGCACGGGCAGCAGCGGCGCCGGCCGCGACGGGCACAAGCAGCAGCCGCGCCGGCTGCGCACGGGCAGTGCCGTGCCGGCCGTGCGTGGGCGAGAGCGCCAGCTCGGGCCGCAAGCAGCAGCGGGGACGGGAATGAGCAGCAGCAGCCGCCGCGCCGGCCGCGCATGGGCGCGTGCTGCGACGCCGTGCGCGAGCAGCAGCGGGGACGGGAACGAGCAAGAGAAGCCGCGCCGGCCGCGTGTGGGCGTGAGCAGAGGCGTCGGCGGCCATGCTCCAGGTGAGCTGCGTGTAGCCGCCGCCGCCGCGAGCGTGTGCGCCGTCGTGCGTGAGTGAGCGCCGGCAGTGGTCGGCGGCGGAGGTGGCTTGCAGGTGCACACGAGGTGTTTGTAGAAATGCCAAAGAGAGGGAGAGAGAGGAGGAAGAAGAGGGTCAACCTGACTTGTGGGCCCATCCTGTCAGAAAGGCGTTTAGAAGAGGCGAATCGGGCACTTTCGCAACATGGTAGTTTTTAGTCAAAGATTACTCAAAAAGTGGTAGTTTTCGGCACAAATTTGTAAAGTGATAGTTTTTGGGCATGTTTTCATGAAATGTGGTAGTTTTTGGTTAAATACTCTCGTAAGTTTGAACTTCAGAAATAGATAGGCAAGAATAGTATGTACCTTCTGTAGTTTGAGATATCTGCAGTGTTATCATGCATGCATGTGCATAGCTGAACAAAAAAGATAGGCAAGAACAGTATGGCTCCCGCAGCAGGTTCCTGTCGTTTTGATCTTTTCTTTCGAACTTTTACTTCTGGATGATTTTTCAGATTCTTGCGTACTTGCTTGGAGAAATGGTAACAAATTGGGAGCAAACCGGTTTCATCAGTGCCGCCGCTCTGCAGCGAGGATTATTCTGTGCTGGAGGAGAAGCCAGGAAAAGAGAGAAGAAGATTCTCAGCTAGAGCTTTCCAAACCAAACCATGGAAAATACATGCTGGATATGGTACGTCTTTGTACGCACTGTGCGTACGTGAGGATTGTTTTGTGCTGTAGTCACATGTGGAGCTCCTAAGGTCAAATGTATGGTCCCCTGTTGCGGTTTGTTTCACTTTTTCTTTTCTTTTGAGGTGTTACTGTTGCAGCCTGTTGTTCCTGCCTTGGTCGACTTGATTTTCTTTTAACTTTTGATTGATTGAGGGTGCTTTTGGTCGTCCTGGTTATTATTTTAACACTTGGATTAACGTTATGGGAATGAGATAAACATTCTTGCTGCCGCTGATTGTTTTTACCGCACAGTATAATATAAAGAAAGGAAAATATGATTGCATGGTGATGACACAAACACTTGAGTTAGCTGAATATATCTTGCTTACACTGATGAACAGTTTAGATTCCACTGTGTAGTCATTAGTCAACATAACATGTACTCCATCCATCCCACAATATAAGACGTTTTTGCAAGCTATGTTAGCTTGCAAAAACATCCTACATTTTGGAACGGAGGAAGTAGATCCCTGAATACCTATTTGTTTTACTGACAACAAACATGGGATGCTTATGTGACTTGTAGAATCCATCATTCAAGTAATTCAAGAACATACACAGGATGGGGATAGCCAGTAAACAGAACTGTCGGATACTGACAAACATGAGGCAAACAAATTTCTGAAACTGCAACACTACAAGATCAGTGCTTCAGAAGCTGAGCGCCGAGAGAAGGACGGCAGTGCTGAAAACCAGCGCCAGAGCAGAGGTTGCCGCAGCTGGCAGCGCCACAGTGCCGCCGTTCTTGGTGTTGTGCGGCCTCGTGTCTGTGGCGCCGCCACCGGTGTTCCTCCCGCCGCCGCTGCCTGCTCCAGAGCCGCCTGCCACGTGCCCAACCTTCCTGGCAGTCTGCATCCTCCCCCCTTGGGTTTCTGGAGAATGAAAAGCAGCAATTCATGGAGTATTTTTGTAAGAGATTTGGGCAAAAGAGGAGATCGATGCACACAAAATACCAACCATGGTGATGAGGCCTCAGATCATGATGTGCTGCATCCTCCTCAGCCACGGCGCTTCTAGCAGCTGCTGCACACCATACGCCATGGGAGGCAAAGGCGAGGAGGAGAAAGAGAGCGAGAGCGCCTTTCATCATCTTGGGATGGAACTCTGGTGATGGAGCGTGTGCGGGGGTTCCTCTTATAATTCCTGGAGGCTGAAGAGTAGCTATACTCCACAAGTTACGTTCATGGTGGCACCAGTTGAGCTTTGTTCTTTCTGGGGCAGATGCTGCGCTGTGAGCTGGAGGTGCTTTGTGCTGTGCCTTTCCCACTCTTTTGTTAACTCACAAAATCAGGATTAGTACTCTCATATAATACTATTATGTGCCTTTCTCACTCTTTTGTTAGCTCACAAAATCAGGATTAGTACTCTCCCATTATACTAATGGTGTGCCTTTCTCACTCTTTTGTCAGCTCGCATTCATGATTAGTGCTCTCTATCAATACTATTGTGCATTGGCACCACTCCAAAAACAAGCAACAGTATGAAATCTTTTGCTTCAGTGCTATTTGGCAGGACCGATGATTCTGCTGGGGGGATAAGAGGAGGGGACAAAGCAAAAGCCACGGCAAGCAGAACATTTGGTTGTTTTCCAGTGCATGTGCTTAGCGCATAGATTCCATGACTTTTTGCCAGCTCTAACCTACTCCCTCCATCCCACAAGATAAGATCATTTTTCAACCTATGTAGCTTGAAAAACTATCTTATATTGTGGGACGGAGAGAGTACAAGATTTTTTTAAGACCACATGCAGGCTGTAATGTAAAAATCATGAGATTGATTTTTTGGTTACTGATGACTACACGAAAGGAAGGTCCGATAAGGGGATACGGTGTGATCTTTGCCTTTCTGAGATGTCACTTTCGCTGATTTTTGAACGGTCCTTTTAACCCAAGTTTCGACATTTTCTGCACAAGAACAGTTATATCAGTAGAAAATAGAACAACTTAAAAACAATCTTGCACAAATAGTACATTTGTTGGGTCATGAGAAGTTTGTACAGATCATGAAACTAGATTTCTGAAATCATAGAGGGTGTTTGTTTCTTCTCAATAAAGTAAAGGGTCTGTCTATGTCACATCTAGATGTGAGATAATACCTCACATCTAAGATGATGGCATTCCTTTTTTTAATTGTCCAGCCAAGCTGCTATCTTATTGTTTGTTTGTTTTTCATCCGGCTCAGTTTTTGGAAAAAAAAAAACGCAAAGAATAGAGCCGCATGTACCAGGTGTCGAACTTTCAACCTCCTACTCCTAAACACGTACTTATAGCCGCTAGAACTGAGGACTGTTCTTGCATAATCATAAACGCGAACAATTAATACCTCGGTCGGCGTCAGATCTGATCAGTGGTCACTAGCTCCCTAAAAAAATGTGGTTGGTAGATACCCGTAAAAAAATTGATCGCTAGCATTTTCCAGAAAAAAAACTGATCGCTAGGCCAAACATCGATTTGTTAGCTTTTGCATCTGATCGTTATATATTTACAAGTACATCTCTCATTGCTAGCTTGTAGGCTACCAACAATTTTTTTTGCCTTTTGGTTTTTGCGTTTTTCACTCTTATTATTTTATAATTAATTTTTGGTAAGGAACAAAGTTTGGTCAAAACATATTTCAAAAAACATGTTCATGAATTTTCATATTTTTTAAATTATAAAAATGTTAACGAATACCAAAAAATTCTAATATATGGTGACCAATCCTTTAATATACAATGATCATTTTCTTAATACACACTTTTTTTTGCAATATACAGTTTGATAAACACGAAGAATTTTAGAAAAATGAACAAATTTACATATTTGAAACATTTATTGAAACTTGTGAATTTATGAAAAAAGAACAAAGAATCATAAAAAATGAGATCAATTTTTTTAAAATAGAAAAATTAAAAGCAGAACAAAACCAATGAAGAAAAACCATAAACAAACAAAAAAACATGAAGAAAACAAAAAAAAAGTATCGTAGCTACTTGGGCCGGCTCATCTGCTGACGAGGGTGGACTTGCAGCTAGGACAAAAAAAGTTTGGACCCCGAGTGGCAAGTCGAGGGTGGACTCTCAATTGGGAATAAAAAAGGTCGGACCTTAGTTGCGAGTCGAGTTTGGACTTGCAACTGGAACCAAAAAGGTTGGGCCCTAGTTGCGAGTCGAGGGGTGAAATTGCAACTGGGAAAAGAAAAGGGCGAGCCCCAGATGCGAGTCGACGATGGAACTGCAACTGAGACAAAAGATCGGGACCCTGTTGCAAATCGAGGGTGGATCTCGCAATTGGGATTAAAAAAGGTCGGACCCCAATTGCTAGTCGAGGGTGGACTTGCAACTCGGACAAAAAAGGTTGAGCCCTAGTCGCGAGTCAAGGGTGGACTTACAACTCAGTAAAGAAGGTTGGGCCCCAGTTGCGAGTCGAGGGTGGACTTGCAACTAGGGCGAAAAAGGTTGGGCCCTAGTTGCGAATAAAGGGTGGACTTGCAACTCGGACACAAAAGGTTGGGTCCCAGTTGCGAGTCGAGGGTAGACTTGCAACTCGGACAAAAAAGGTTGGACCCTAGTTGCGAGTAAAGGGTGAACTTGCAACTCAGACAAAAAAGTTTGGTCCTCAATTCCGAGTCGAGGGGGGCCTTTCAACTTGGGAAAAAAATTCTACCCCCATTTGTGTCGAGAGTGAACTTGCAACTAGGAAAAAAAATGATTGAGGCCCAGTTAAGAATCGAGGGTGGACTTTCAACTGGGACAAATTGTAACATCCCTATGTAATGGCTACTGTGAATGCCTTCTTATAATGCCAAGTCATCATGTTCAACAATGCTTGATCATCATTAGAGTAATATTCCATTTCAAATTCCAACTCCAATTTCAATTCAAAATTCAAAGTGAAAGTAAAAGTGGTTCAAATTGGAAAAATAAAAAGTTCATAATTTTGAAGATAATCCAAAGACAATTCTAAATTTGTAAATAACCTTTACTAAATTAATTAAATGATTCTAACAGCAACAAAACAGAAGTATTTCATCCATTTGTAATTTAATAAAATCCAAATGAAATCATAATTGGCCCAAACTAATTTTAGGTGTTTAAGAATAATGCACTATAATATTTGGACTATGTCACATATTCTGCAGAAGTCATTTAGTGGCCTAACATTTATGCAAACCGAAAAGAAAAGAGAAAGCAGAAACAGAAAATAAGAAAAATAGAAAAGGCCTAGCGGCTACTGTGCACTCAGGCCTGTTGTCTACAGGGTCCGGCCCAGCCCAACTGGGGTCATCCCCTTCCTCCCGTGCGCTGTCGCGCCCGCGCGCTGACACACCGTCGTTCGTCGCCGTGTCGTCGATCCCGCGGTCCCCCGTCGTCTACTAGTGCTGCCCGAAGTCTCCCGCAACCCTAGCCAGCCCCAGTTCCCCCCTCGCTCTCTCCCTCGCCCCTCATCTCGATCTGGTTCCTCCACCGAGCGAGGTCGTCGCCGCCGCCTTGCCATAGGCGTGGCCACAGGTCTCTCCGCGCCTCCTGCTGGTGTCCAGGAGGACCGCCTTCGCCTGCTGCCTCCCGGGAAGGGATCCGTTCGACTGGAGCCACGTCACAGCGCCGGCATCGACCCGTATTCAACCTCGGATCACCGGAACTGCTTCGACTCGATTCGCCGCCCCTCTGCGCTTCTAAGCTCTCGCCGGCCATCGTGTGCCTCTCGGTGAGCACCTGGCCAGTTCCCCTTTGCTCCCTCTCTCTGGTTTCTGCCGTAGCCTGCACGCCGCGAGCGCCCGAGCTGTGCTCCGCCGCAGTCACTGCTGTAGCCGCCGTAGTTGCTGTCATGAACAACTGAGCACCCCGTTGTGCTCAGTGAACTGCTAGGAGTCGAACGCGGGCAGCCGCGTTTCCTCTCATCGCCATTTTGGCCGATTCCGATCGAGGCCCGACTCCGGCCGCCGCCCAGCTCGACGTCGACGACATATCCGGCCACCTCCGGACGAACCACTCACGCCACTAGATGCGCCTCTTCGCGCGCTTTCGAACGCACCCAAGCGCGCATGGATCCGTGCCTTGTGCACGTTATCCGGCGAACTCCGGCGAGTCGGCGCCGTGTAAATGGTTGCCGGCGACGAGACGCCGGCGCCGCTGACCTGGCACGGCCGGGGCCACCTCAGGGTCGCTGCCTGGTGGGCCCCAGGGGCCCGGCCGGCTCTGTTGACCGAAGTCAACTGCTGACTGGACCAGGTCCAGCCACTGACCTGTGGGCCACCACCTCCCCCTAATTAACTAAATTAATTAAACATGCCTAATCACACACTGACAGTGCGGGCCCACCCGATAATTAGGATTAGATTAATTAAAATAACCCTGTTTAGTTAGTCCAGACACTGACATGTGGGTCCCGCTGGACCCACAGGTCAGTTTTGACCCTGGTCAGCCGACCGTTGACTGCTGACGTCACTATTGCGTCATGCTGACATCGCTGCTACTGTTCTGGATAATGTTGATTTAATAAATAAAATAAATTTCAGAAAATGGTTAAAACTTTAGAAAATCGTAGAAAATAATCCGTAACTCCGATGAAAAAAACTTTGTACATGAAAGTTGCTCAAAACGACGAGACGAACCCGAATACGCTCTCCGTTTATTCGTCACACGTCCCTAACTATCCGAACATGGAATCGTCCCCCTCCGGTTATCTGTATGACAGATGTCCGGAACCGGGAATACTTTCCCAGATGGATTCCCCCTTCCTAGGTGACGTGTAACCATACGTTAGGACACACCCGGCACTGCGTATTGTTATGTCATACATTGTGCAGCACTTGTTTGCTTAGTATTCACTGTTTCCTCCCCCTCTTCTCTCTCTCGATAGAGCCCGGTGTAGGAGATATGCCCTAGAGGCAATAATAAATGTTATTATTTATCTCCTTGCTCATAATTATGTTTATGTTCCATGCTATAACTGTTGTGGTTCCCGAGCCCGTATATCCATAAAGGCTCTGGGGAAAACCCATGTGCACGTGTGGAATAATAAACGGTAAAAAGTATTCCTAGTCATGCCTCTAAGACTAGCTCATGTGTTGCATGATGATTATGTTTTCCCAATCATGGGCATGTCTATGCCAGCAGCTTTGAGGGCACAATGTTAGAAGAACATTTGTGTTGAATCGACCCGATTGATGTTATGCTATGAGATTCATTCGTCGTAAGTTTATGGTTAATAACACAGAGATGGTTAACGTTTGCATAATTCCTCAGACCATGAGAGTATCGAGTTTCTTCATGCTTGATTCATGAACTTTGGGGTTTGTTAAACGTCATCCGTAACTGGATGGCTATTACGGCGGCTTACGGGTTCATGGGAAAGTATGTCAAGTAACTTGATAGCTCAAGATTGGGATTTGCTCCTCCGACGATGGAGAGATATCTCTGGGCCCTCTCGGTGTTACGGTATCCATCATCGTCTGGCCAGACACTTTGTGATTTGATCACGGGGATGCCGGAACACGGTAACGAGAAAAGAGAACAATACCGGTAACGAGGTGACTAGCATAGTGGACAAGTTGTTGATCCACGGGAATGCCAACATGTCTCACCTCGGGTATTTGTAACATATCGCGAAGCAACAGGAATAGCACACGGCAACTGGAGGTTCACTCGAATATTCATTCGTGTGGGTATAGGGGTCAATATGGGTGTCCACGGCTCCCATGTTGATCATTGATCGGAAGGGGTTTCCGTGTCATGTCTGTACTTCACCGAACCTATAGGGTCACACGCTTAAGGGTCATCTATCTGCTGAATACTAGACAGGGAGTCTGAGAGAAAATCACCGAAAAAGTTTCGGACACCGAAAAGTTTCGTACAGCGGAAAAGTTCCGCAGAGAGAGGTCACCAGATGAGTTCCGGTGAAACTGAAAAGTTGTTTCAGGGGATACCATTAAGTCAAAATGGTTTCGGCACATGCCTGATAATTCTTGGAGGATGCCAGAATTATTCTGGAAACTTCTGGGAATTTTCTGGAAGAAAAACCGGAAATGTTCCGAGGCTGCCGGAACCGCTTCAGATGCTTTTCGCAGATGAAATCACTAAACTGGAATTGTTCCAGAACGCGTTGAAAATTATTTTAGTGTGTACTAGAAATGTTCTAAGCCCACATAAATATTTTCAGTTCGAACGGACGCTGAAAAATGTCGTCGTGAATAGTGAAAGTGCTTTTTGGGAATTTTATGGAAAGCACCTTTTGGGAAATTTCCCAAAAGGCTTCTAGAAGCCTTAGGCACTAAGGAAGCCCCCTTAGGGGGGCCCCCCCAAGGGGTGGCCAGCCATGGAGGGTGGAGCTCCATGGAGCTCCACATGGCACTCCTTTTTGCTTTATTCTTTATGTAAATGACATAAAGTGGGGGTACTTTTGGTATTTGTGAATGCCAACTTTACCCCTTGGCTTTCCTATAAATAGAGGAGAGTGGGCTGCCCACAACTCCATCCCTTCTCACATACAAGTGCCATTGCAATGATCTGGCTTCTCTCTCCCTCCCCGCGAAATAGTTTCGTAGAGCCGAAAGGCTGTCTAGGTTCCGGTGGGAACTAGTTCTGGACGGCGAAGCCCTGCCGGATAGATGACACCGTATGTGTGCAACTCTGTAGAGAGGTCGTAGTTTCGATCTTAGTGCCCGAGGGGCTGTTTGTGAGTGCCTCCCGAAGGGCTGTCCAAGTGACGGTCCGAGTTCTGTGAGTCCTCCCGAAGGGCTGTCCGAGTGGCCGTCCGAGTTTCGAAGGTCCTCCCGAAGGGCTGTCCGCGACACCGTCCGGGGGACTATTCGACCGCCTCCCGGAGGGCTGTCCGGGGCGCGGATGAGGGTATACATCCTCGCGGTTGGGAGGTTGTAAATCCTAGCTGCGGGGATCTGCACCGCCGATCGTCATCGACTCTACTTCCGCTGCGCTACGAGTCGGTAACGAAAATGATCAAACCTTGTATGCAGTCTCCATAGTGGTCCTGGGCTGGTGCGTAGGTCGGAAAATTTTTGTTTTCTGCTGCGTTACCCTACAGTGGCATCAAGAGCCGTGCTATGCGTAGATGCAGGTTGCGATCTAGAATACATAGTGATGTATGGGTGTTGCACAATATAATTAGGTAGTAGATGAGTTCTATTACTGAAAATTATTTGTGCGGGTAGCAGATGAAATCTGTTACCCGATATTCTTGTTGCTTCCCTGGAATTTGCATATTTCTGATCTTGATAACAGCATGGTGGAGTTTCAAAGTTCTGGCAATCCGCGATCCTGATTGATCAACGAAGTGCTAACAGTTCATTGAATTCCACCGTAGTTAAAAAGAAAGATGAAATTTCGCAGACGAAAGGGCAATGCAGATATGATCTGCACGGGGGTCATGCGTATGATGAAGTTTAGTATGGGGTTCGAGATTTTATTATCTCGTGCTTCATACACCCCGCATTGTTAATCTAGCGACTTGGATTATCATACTTGATGATGGACGTTGGTAGCTTCGGTTTGTTTCGAAACCTTAGAAGCCACGTAAAACAAGTTTTTGCATGAACCGATTAGAGACATCTAACTTGGTTTTGCAGGAGGGTTTACATGTGCATGTGATGTGGTATAGCGGTGCTCATAATAATTTGATTATGTATGAGATGACTATATAATGTAAATTGATTAACATGACCTGCGTGTCATGATTCGGCATGATGGCTGGAGCCATATGATTGCACTTTAAATGACCTGTGTGTCAACCTTGTGTAATGCATTATTTTATTAGCTATAGAGATAGCAATATTATCTGCTGCATCGACAAGGTGGTGGCAATCTTCGCGAAGGTGAACACCGACGCGAATTTCGAAGACGAAGAAATGAAAGACTTCTCCGTCAGAAAGGGCTATACCATATCATGCTATTATGAATTGCCTGAGATGTTTATCCCTTATGATGCACCCTTCTTGATTGCACGGTAGTCGCTTTTATTAGGGTGATCTCTCACAAAAAATATCAAGTAGTTAGTGTTCTCCCAAGTGTAGCACCGTCACGGCACCTAACTTTTCGGGGTATCACATGCTAACATGGGTACGAACGATTAGGGATGTGTGAGGCGGGTGAGTTCAGACCTCGCAGCGAGATCACTTGGTTATCTTTGACTTTCAGGCATGAAAGTCATGAGCTCGGAACACACGCATCGAAAGATGAACAAGAGTCACATAGAGATGTGATTGGCAAGTTTGCCTACCGATTGAGATTTTCGTCATCAGTGATGCTACCATCAATGGCGTTGAATTGAAATGCGGATCTTGAATCACTCACAATCAATTATGAGAGATATTGATTTGAGTGGGAGCGCACTGTAGAATTAATTCTTTTAATTCTCAGTGCAATTAATTTTGAACACTGTCTAAGTGTGATTTGCATAATAGTTGTAGAATAATGGCTCGCATTTCCACCTTCCCTATTAAAATTGAATAGCTGTTAAATATCTGGTTAAAACTTTACGGTTGGTAACGTAATGTGAGGATTGTCCTCAAGAGTGCCGAGAAGGACTTTGTCCTATCGCATACTTTCGGTATTCTCTCGCTTATGCTATGGATCATGTGACTCTCGTCCGTTGATCCAAAAGCTAGAATTCCGTTTCAGTCAAGTGCAATATGTTTGCTTCCATGAGACCCAAACTTCGAAAGTTTGGATAGTTATGTGATATTCATGGAATCTGAAAATCATTTTCAGAGACAGACAAAGGCTAAAAGATATGAGATATCCAAAGCAATGTTTGTTTGCAAACTATTAGTAAAGGAGTTTACTATGCATTAGACTGATAGGAAAGGGGTCCAGGAGAACGCCTGTCATATGATGAAAGGTGAATAAAACAACAACTTAAAGAGAAAGGAAGTGTCCGAAGGGTGTTAGTGAAACTTTCACGCCTAGGAAGTCCAGGGCTAACGCCACTCTTAAGTTGGGTGCTTCTTCTGAGAGTAGGAGAAATACTAAAAGTTAAACTATTAGAAGTATAAAGGCAGAAAGAAAGAAGACTGGAATATCCAGCTCATGTATGAATGTCATACAAGTTTTTGATGTATAGAAGGCTGGTCAAAGATATAGTCCTTGGGAATTATGATTAAATTGTTAATCACTGATTCTTGGGTATTGTGAGTTAAATCACAAAGATACCCGCTCGATAGCATTCTGTTGCAACTCGATGTAAGAACTACTATGGCCTGAAAGACTAGCCAGCAATGAGGTTTTGATACACGCTGGAAACATAGTAATAGTTACTATATCTTCCATCGGTGTATTACCTATGTATTTACTTTCATAATTCATTTTAGAGTTTCACACTCTAGCCCTTTGCATAAGGTATCTTGCAAGAAGGTTGTTCATAAGAGAACTTTTGATGTTTGGTGTTATGAATAACATAAGGGCCATACTTTCATTATGAATGAGACGTATGTTATGAATATTGATATTAATACATTACCTCTGGGTTTACTTTCATAATTCATTTTAGAGTTTCATACACTCTAGCCCATTGCACAATGTTTGTTGCAAAAGAGTTGTTCATAAAAACAACAATTGTTGTTCAGTATTATGAATAACATGAAGGGCCATGCTTCCATCCAAGATGGGATGTATGTTATGAATATTGATGGTAATATGATACATCCATAACACTGACGCTAAATGTCGCAAGACTAAAAGAATACCACACAAGTGTGACACTACATTTGGTCACATTGGAGAAATCCGCATGGAAAATTCCATTATGATGGATTTTGAAGTCGTTTGATTTTGAATCATCTGACACTTGCAAATTTTCTCCGAAAAGTGAAGTGACTGAAATACCGTTCATAGGCCATAAGGAACGAATAACAAACTTATTGGTGATCATACATTTGATGTGTGTAGTCCGATAAATGTTGCAAGTAGTGGAATTATCTATCTTCAGAAATGACTCAAGTAGATATATGGATATTTACTTGATGAGACGTAAGTCTGGATATTTTGAAATCATTCGAAAGGTTTTCAAAAATGAAGTAGAAGTTATTGTAACAAGAAAATTATGTTTCTACAATTCGATTGCAGAAAGGAATATTTGAGTTACAAGTTTAGCGAATGTCTGATGAGTTGTGAAAGTAGTTTCATAACTTGCACATCCCGGAACACCACTGCAAGTGGAAAGTCCGTGAAAATGTAATCGAACCATTTATGACATGGTAAGATCAAAGATGACATAAATAAATTTGCCATTATCCCTTTTAAAGAGTGATGCTTTAGAGACTGCGGCTTTTACACTGAAAAGAGCTCCATCGGGTCTGTTGAAATGACACCATGGTATGGTACGCCCAACCATGTTATATCTTTTCTTAAACATTTGGAATATGGGGCTTGTGTAAAAGGTTACAAACCTATTCCAAATCAGACAAGTGCTACTTTGTAGGTTATCCCAAGTCATTGGGTATTCCTCCCTCACTATACCGAGGCAAATAGGTTTGCCACAAAGAACGGTATGCTTTTTGAAGAAAATGGTTCTTTCAAAAAGGTGAGTGGGAGAATAATGCAACTCGACGAGATAACCAGTATCTCCGTCATCAGGTCAAAGGAAAGAGACCTTGGAAGTAATTCCAGAGTTTCCTACTATGACTGATACGGAAGTCTCTACAATAAAATGTATGGACTTCGGTCGAACTTGCAGCTGAACCACGTAGGCAAGGCTCGTGCAAACCCCTCAGGTGCGCAAACGAGATATTGTTGTTAGACAACAGTATACCTACGATACACAAGGAAGCGTTGATGGGCCCTGACTCCGGAATTGGCTAAATGCCAATACAATCCGAGATAGTCTCCATATAAATGTTTCAAGATTAAAACCTTGATACACCTTTCGAAAGACTTAGAGTCTAACGAATTTTATGGAACTAAAAACTGATACGGGTAAAAATGTTTTATCCATAAAGCTCGACTTGTTGCAATAACGAGTTCAAGGAGTTGACTACGATGAGGTTGTTTCATCGTAGCGATGCTTAAAGTCGGTTCGGGTTGAACTAGCAATGAATACATATTTCAATCATGAGATATGAAACAAAGGATGACAAAAGGATTTCCATCTGATGGAAATAAGACCAAGGACTTGCATGTGTTACAGTCCAAGGTATTTTGTCATTCCAGAGGATGCTAATAAGTATGCAAACTTCAGAGTTCCAGCAATGGACAGAAGAGAGCAAAATGGAGTTGGAATCTTCGTGTTTTGATGAAATGGTCAAAGGGGTTTGACTTCATCAATGGGTAACGAAGTTGCTTATGATTCAAGAAAGTAAGTGGGAGCATAATAAAATTTCTAAAAACGTTGTGTGCTTGACACATTGTTAATTGGAAATAAATTTCTTGACACGAATTAGGACTTCATTTGAAAATAGTTTTTCGATGAAGTGCTTGGGCAAAATAGCCTTTATATTAGGCATGATGATCTATGGAGATAGATTTACCTAATGGGGCTAAGCAATAAATACATATTGACAAGATGCTAAAACTTTTTAGCATTTAAAACGCCAAGGAGTGATTCTTGCCGAAGTCACATGGAAAGAGTTTTTGCAAGACTCGGTGTCCCAAAAACACTGATGAGCAAAATACATGATGGAGATTCCACACACCTTCGTGTTTGGATTAATCATGTATTCCATGGTATGTAAAACAACCAGATATGTCCAATACTCCAAAGATGTTGCGAGTATAGATACCAAAGTGATCAAAAGTACTGATCATGGGACAACAGTGAAAAAGGGTCATTGAGTACTATAGTAGCACTGATGACATGTTTTCTCGCAACCGGAAATCATGAAGAGTTCGTTGTAAAAGGTTACATCGATACAGTCTTCATCTTTTCTCCATGCGATTTTCGATTTAAAGTTAAGGGTTTTGTGCAATACACAATATGGTGGCACGGTAGTTGGAAATTGTTCCAAACAAGATACTGAGGCGAATTCTATAACAAAGGCTAAGTATGTTGACACTTTAGAAGCGACAAAGAAGTTGTTGAATCATATAGTTCATTCATGAACTTAGTATGGTTCCAAGAAGGCTTGGTCAATGGGACACTATTGCAGATAGTTGCTCCATAGCTCAGTTTGAGGAATCAGGTTTCGACCAATGATTCACACATATACAAAGCAAGGTGTACACAAAATATGAATTTTGTGAAAGCGTGAAAACGCGAGGATATGCAAAGATACACACGGATCTGAAGTCGTCAGATCCGTTGGACATCAGGCTATACCACATGCGAAGCATATTTTACACCTATGGCAACCAATGTGCCATAGGTGTAAAATATGCTTCGCATGTGGTATAGCCTGATGTCCAACGGATCTGACGACTTCAGATCCGTGTGTATCTTTGCTTATCCTCGTGTTTTCACGCTTTCACAAAATTCATATTTTGTGCATTAACATTAACTAGATTATTGACTCTAGTGCAAGTGGGAGTCTGTAGGAGATATGCCCTAGAGGCAATAATAAATGTTATTATTTATCTCCTTGCTCATAATTATGTTTATGTTCCATGCTATAACTGCTGTGGTTCCCGAGCCCGTATATCCATAAAGGCTCTGGGGAAAACCCATGTGCACGTGTGGAATAATAAACGGTAAAAAGTATTCCTAGTCATGCCTCTAAGACTAGCTCAAGTGTTGCATGATGATTATTTTTTCCCAATCATGGGCATGTCTATGCCAGCAGCTTTGAGGGCACAATGTTAGAAGAACATTTGTGTTGAATCGACCCGATTGATGTTATGCTATGAGATTCATCCGTCATAAGTTTATGGTTAATAACACAGAGATGGTTAACGTTTGCATAATTCCTCAGACCATGAGAGTATCGAGTTTCTTCATGCTTGATTCATGAACTTTGGGGTTTGTTAAACGTCATCCGTAACTGGATGGCTATTACGGCGGCTTACGGGTTCATGGGAAAGTATGTCAAGTAACTTGATAGCTCAAGATTGGGATTTGCTCCTCCGACGATGGAGAGATATCTCTGGGCCCTCTCGGTGTTACGGTATCCATCATCGTCTGGCCAGACACTTTGTGATTTGATCACGGGGATGCCGGAACACGGTAACGAGAAAAGAGAACAATACCGGTAACGAGGTGACTAGCATAGTGGACAAGTTGTTGATCCACGGGAATGCCAACATGTCTCACCTCGGGTATTTGTAACATATCGCGAAGCAACAGGAATAGCACACGGCAACTGGAGGTTCACTCGAATATTCATTCGTGTGGGTATAGGGGTCAATATGGGTGTCCATGGCTCCGATGTTGATCATTGATCGGAAGGGGTTTCCGTGTCATGTCTATACTTCACCGAACCTATAGGGTCACACGCTTAAGGGTCATCTATCTGCTGAATACTAGACAGGGAGTCTGAGAGAAAATCACCGAAAAAGTTTCGGACACCGAAAAGTTTCGTACAGCGGAAAAGTTCCGCAGAGAGAGGTCACCAGATGAGTTCCGGTGAAACTGAAAAATTATTTCAGGGGATACCATTAAGTCAAAATGGTTTCGGCACATGCCTGATAATTCTTGGAGGATGCCAGAATTATTCTGGAAACTTCTGGAAGAAAAACCGGAAATGTTCCGAGGCTGCCGGAACCGCTTCAGATGCTTTTCGCAGATGAAATCACTAAACTGTAATTGTTCCAGAACGCGTTGAAAATTATTTTAGTGTGTACTAGAAATGTTCTAAGCCCACATAAATATTTTTAGTTCGAACGGACGCTGAAAAATGTCGTCGTGAATAGTGAAAGTGCTTTTTGGGAATTTTATGGAAAACACCTTTTGGGAAATTTCCCAAAAGGCTTCTAGAAGCCTTAGGCACTAAGGAAGCCCCCTTAGGGGGCCCCCCCAAGGGGTGGCCAGCCATGGAGGGTGGAGCTCCATGGAGCTCCACATGGCACTCCTTTTTGCTTTATTCTTTATGTAAATGACATAAAGTGGGGGTACTTTTGGTATTTGTGAATGCCAACTTTACCCCTTGGCTTTCCTATAAATAGAGGAGAGTGGGCTGCCCACAACTCCATCCCTTCTCACATACAAGTGCCATTGCAATGATCTGGCTTCTCTCTCCCTCCCCGCGAAATAGTTTCGTAGAGCCGAAAGGCTGTCTAGGTTCCGGTGGGAACTAGTTCTGGACGGTGAAGCCCTGCCGGATAGATGACACCGTATGTGTGCAACTCTGTAGAGAGGTCGTAGTTTCGATCTTAGTGCCCGAGGGGCTGTTCGTGAGTGCCTCCCGAAGGGCTGTCCAAGTGACGGTCCGAGTTCTGTGAGTCCTCCCGAAGTGCTGTCCGAGTGACCGTCCGAGTTTCGAAGGTCCTCCCGAAGGGCTGTCCGCGACACCGTCCGGGGGACTATTCGACCGCCTCCCGGAGGGCTGTCCGGGGCGCGGATGAGGGTATACATCCTCGCGGTTGGGAGGTTGTAAATCCTAGCTGCGGGGATCTGCACCGCCGATCGTCATCGACTCTACTTCCGCTGCGCTACGAGTCGGTAACGAAAATGATCAAACCTTGTATGCAGTCTCCATAGTGGTCCTGGGCTGGTGCGTAGGTCGGAAAATTTTTGTTTTCTGCTGCGTTACCCTACACCCGGTACAGACTTAGGCTTCGAGAACGACGCAGCTTTGGTGATTGGCTACGCTTCTGAAGACCTTGCCTTTGCCGCCGAGCAACTAGGCAAGCCCCCCCCCCCCTTGAGCATTCCAATATCGCCCATTCTAATATCTCCTGCTTGCATTAGAATTTGCTACTGTTACTGTTATCCTATATCTGCTGCATAGCCTGTTTATTGTAACATGATGTTGATACCTTACTGTTATCCTAAACTGTTTAGAATAGACTGGGTAGAGACCCATCAGAGACCCCCACTTGTCCTGACTGCCCTGCTGGATTATCAGAAGACCCGATGAACGGGATCGAAGACCAGACCCCGGCACCGCACCTCACTTTCCCCTTAGTTGCTCGACACTACTGGGTTACCATCGAGTGCCGAGGGTGGTACCTCGTTAGCACTTCTGATGATAACCTTGTAGGTTAGTTAACCGGTCGTGGTAAGCGAGGGTGATTCCTCCTACACCACCCCCGATAACGACGAAGTCGTGCAACACCCCACGTGTGGACCTCGAGGGTGATGCCTCCTACGTCCATCTTGATGTTACATCAGGTGGGAGTCCAACGAGGGTGATGCCTCGGATTCCCCTTGATACGGTGACCACACGGATGCCTTGCATTACTGTTGATACTAATACTTGAAAAGGCAGGTCGACCCTGAGGGGTACCTGCGAATGATGGATAGTTACCCGTGAGTTATTCTACGGGGCGCGGCCGGGCATTCTTAGCCCTTGCAGCAAGTCCTCGAGACGGGGCGACGGGGTCACATCGATTGTGAGTCTCTGCTCGTTACCGCAAGCCACTAGTCCACTAACGATTTGGATATGTGATCCGAGCCGGCCTCTGGTCGGATAGCACTAACCATCACGTGGGAAGAGTTATGGGCACTCTGCATCGTAGCATCAGCCGAAAGCTCTGTCAGACGTCCAGTTCAGCCTCGCGGCCGGGACGGACCGGCGCCACCCTGGAGAGAGGTGGTGCCTGGCTTCACCCTGCACGCAACGACCCGGAGGGCGAGGTGCGATGGCCCAAGACCCCCTTGCGCTTAGGAGGTAGACCGGCGGGGACCTCTCTACTGAGCTGTAGGTAGGGCTGCGGTGTGTTGCTTGGCCAAGGCCGAGCATGACCCAGGAAAGTGTGTCCGACCGGAGTTAAGCGAGCGTGGTGGGTAAGTTGGTGCACCCCTGTAGAGAAGAAAACATCTATCGATAGCCGGTCCTACGGTAAAGGACACTCGGAGTTGTATCCCGATCGATACAGCTAGAACTTGAGATGATACCTGGATATGTGGCTCTAGGATCGCTTTCTCGCAGGGAGTCGAGGAAGGATCTCTGGGCGAGACTGTTACTTGATACTATTACTACTTTACATTATGCTGATCTGCACTCTTCTAATGCTGCAAGACCGATGAAGATGCTGAAGATGCTAGTCTTCGCTAGGTCTAGGCTTTCCCCCTCTATTCTGGCATTTCTGCAGCCCAGTCCACATATACAGCCCCCCTTTGATAATGTTGCATATGTAGTGTAGATCCTTGGCTTGCTGAGTACTTCGGATGAGTACTCACGGTTGCTTTACTTTCTTTTTCCCCCATATCCATTTGATGCAACCAGCTGACGGAGCCCCTGAGACAGCTGCCCTGCCGACGACTTCCACTACTTCCCCGAGGGTGGATCCTTCTACAAGTTGGCCGACGTCCAGGAGTAGGAACGGAGGGTCCCAGGCAGGAGGCCTGCGCCTTTCGATCGTAGTGTTTTATTTTTGTCCCGTCTTTCTAAAGGCTTCTTTGTTTTCTGTTTTATATCTGTACTCAGATATCTAACGTTTCCGCTATTGCTTGTTGTCATCAAGCTTTGTATTCGAGCCCTCGAGGCCCTGGCTTGTAATAAATGCTTGTATGACTTTGTTTATGTTTTAGAGTTGTGTTGTGATATCTTCAAGTGAGTCCTTAGGCTTGATCGTGTGCATTTGCGTGTATGATTAGTGCACGATTAAGCCGGGGTCGTCACACAAAAAAGGCCGGAGCCCCGTCGCGAGTCAAGGGTAGACTTGCAATTAGGACCAAAAGTGTCGAGACCCGGTTGCGAGTCAAGAGTGCAATTGCAACCAGGAAAAAAAGGTCAGGCCCCAGTTGTGACTCGAGGGTGGACTTGGAACTCGGACAAAAAAGGCCGGACCCCAATTGCAAGTTGAGGTTGAACTTGCAACTGGGACAAAAAAAAGTCATGTCCTAGTTATAAGCCGAGGGGAGTATTGCAACTAGGACAAAAAAGTTGCGGGCCCCAATTGCAAGTCGAGGGTGCACTCACAACTGGAAAAAAAATCGGACCCCAGTTGTGAGTCGATGATGGACTTGCAACTAGGAAAAAAGGCCGGGTCCGAGTTGCGAGACGAGAGCAGACTTGCAACTCGGACAAAAAACGTTGGGCTCCAATTATGAGTGAAGGACGTACTTGCAACTGAGAGAAAAAAGGTCAGGCTTCAGTTGCGAGTCGAGGGCCGACAAAAGCGGAGCTGAACAGGCAAAAGGTAGAGAGAGCGCTTGCATGAAAATTACGGGAACTAAATTAACCGATGAATTTTAAAAATCATGGATTTAAAAAGACCAAAAAAAGAAAACAAAAAACAAAAGTTTAAAAACCAAAATAAAATAAATGAAAAAAACAAACAAGGGAAAACAAACAACTCTTATAGCAAAGTTTTATCCTATAATAATGCATTTAGATGTGAGGTACTATTTCACGTCTAGATGTGAAATAGCAAACCCGTTCTATTATTTGTTTGTTTCTTCCCTTCGATTCTTTCTTTTTTAGCGTGACAAAAAAAGACATGCAGACGAGCCCACCAGGTTGTACTATTTTTTTTTTCTTTAACGCGACAGAAAAAGACACACACACACAAAACGTTTCGCTGAGGAATCAAACTCCGACCTCATGCTGAGGAGTGCAAACTCCTACCAGTACAACACATCGATGTTGGTTCTATTTTATAATCAGGAAACATTTAACATAGTAAAGTGTCTCCAATTAGAAGACAATTTTTTTTAAACAATGATTTTTTTAGCAATTTGTGATTTTTTTAAATGCTGGATATTTACGATAACACAAATATTTTTTTTTATTTTGAATAGTTTTTGGTGACTACGGCTCATCTAAGATGACATCACCCATAGTCCAGTACGTGTAAAGCTTAAGGAAAGCTAGTGAAGAAAAAACGAAAAAGAAATAAACAAGGAAAAACCAAGAAAAAACAAGTAAAAAGATATGCAACTGGTATGTAGTTCTGTGTAACACTTTCTAAAAACACAAACAAATAATGAAAATGGGAACATTGAAAAAAATTGTATACAACTATGAGATTTTGAAAAAGGTGGGGAACTAAGTCAATGGGTTGGGAAAAAATAATATAAATGGTGTTTTTTCAAGAAAAATAACACATGAAAACTTTGATCACTACGGTTAGGTTGCACATCATTCCAAAAAATGTGTCAAAGATGGGCTTGCAACTGGGACATTTGAAAAAATGGGTTGGGCCCAAAAAAGTACAAAAATAATACAAAGTTGAGTAGCTAAAAAGGGCAAAACGGTAAAGATGGACTAATAACTGTCAGAGTCGGGGCTCACATTTTGCGTATTGGAGATGGAATTGTTCCCGGGATAAAAATTGGTCGCTCACCCAAGATGCAAGTTGATGTGACTTGTATTTGCGACAAAAAAATTGGAGCCCAATTATAAGTCAGTGGTCGACTTACAATTGAGCGAGAAGAATAGAAAAAGATGACCTACTCGCAAAAACGAGGGTGGGATTATAACCGAGGCAACAAAAAGGTTAAAAAGGTCCAATTGCAAGTAGAGGGTGGGCTTGCAGCTAGAAGTGAAAAAAAGGGTCGGTGCTGGTTGTAAGCTGAGGGTGGACATGCAAACTGGGCGACAAAAAAAACTCCGAGCCCATTTGCGAGTTGAGGGTGGGATTGCAACTGGGATAAAAACAAACTACATGCCCAGTTGCGAGTCGGGGTGGACTTGCAACTGGGACAACTGTACACAACTATGACCAGTTGTGAGTCTAGGGTGGACTTGCAACTAAGATAACTGTGAGCATAGTTGCGAGTCGAGGGTGAACTCGCAACTGGGACAACTGTAAACCTAGTTCCGAGTCGAGGGTGGACTTGTTGGGGTGAGAAAAAAATTACAGTTTGAGTTGCGAGTCAAGGGTGGACTTGCAACTGGGATGAAAAACAAAATATAAGCTTAGCTGCGAGTCAAGTGTGGACTTGCAACTAGGACAACTGCATAGAACTACATACCAGTTGCGAGTCGAGGGTGGTGTTGCAACTGGGATGAAAATAATCTACATGCACAATTACGAGGTGGAAGACGACCCTGCAACTTGAATAACAACAAAACTATGGGCCCAGTTGCGAGTCGGGGGTGGACCCGAGTCGCAACTGGGATAACTACGAAACTACGAGCCCAGTTGCAAGTCAAGGGAGGACTTGAAATTGGGATGAAATGAACTACGTGCCCAGTGGCGAGTCAAGGTGGACTTGCAACTGAGACAACTACACAAAACTACGGGCCCAGTTGCGAGTCGAGGGTAGACTTGCAACTGGGACAATAACAAACTATGAACCTAGTTGTGAGTCAAGCACAAACTTGCAATTGGGATGAAAAACAACACATGCCCAGTTCTGAGTCGAGGGTGGACTTGTAACTCGGACAACTATGAGCCGTTTTGCGAGTTGAGGGTGGACTTGAAACTAGGATAACTACAAAAGTACGAGCCCAACTGTAAGTCAAGTGTCAACTTGCAACTGGGATGAAATAAACTATGGACCGGTAGTGAGTCAAGGGTGGATTTGCAACCGGGATGAAAAATAAAACACAAGCTCCAGTTGCCAGCTGAGGGTGGGCTTGCAACTCGGACAACTATGAGTTCAGTTGAGAGTCTATTGTGGACTTGTAACTAGGACAACTACAAAATAACAAGCCAGTTGCGAGTCAAGGGTCAGCTTGCAACTACAATGAGACAAACCGCAGTCCAGTTGCGAGCCAAGGGTGAACCTGCAACTGAGATGAAAAACAAAACATTGGCCGAGTTGTAAGTCAAGGGTTGGCTTACAATTGGGATGAAACAAACTACGGGCCTAGTTACAAGTTGAGGGTGTACTTGCAACTCAGACAAGTACACAAAGCTACGATATGAATTGCGAGTCGAGAGTGGACTTGCAACTGGGGCAGCTACACAAAACTACAATACGAGTTGCGAGTCGAGGGTGGACTTGCAACTGGAACAACTACAAACATGAGCTCAATTGTGAGTGGAGGGTGGACTTGCACCTAAAAATGAAACAAATTATGAATCGAAATGCGAGTCAAGAATGGACTTGTAATTGGGACAACTACACAAAACCAAAAAAAGGAAAAGGAAAAATAAAAACTAAACCATGGCTCAAAGGAAGAAAGGGAGAGAGCAACGAGTCACAATTACTCTATACAAAAACTGAACCGCACCCGCAACATATAATGAAAAACCCAGCAGCCTGCATAAAGTGAAAACTGACACAACCCCAACAACGAATGTGAGCCGCGAAACGCCCCAGCGTGCAACGACACATAACCGGCCAACAGCGGACACAAGCCTCGAAACGGGGTAGACAATGTGACGCAGATCAAAATGTTGAGCAAATAATTCAGCGAGAAAAGATCGTATCTTTGAAATCTTAGAAGAGACATTGCTAAATCTCATCCCGATGAGTCACAACCTATGTGAAAATAGAGGCCTATATACTAACACCAGCGCAAACATGTGAGACAACGAGAAAAACGGCCACGAGAGCGTCGCGAAAACTAGCCCGACAACACAAACACCAGCGCAACACAAGGCACATGCATATGAACAAAAGTAATTTTGCATGAAACATACATGTTTGATCGCGTTTGTGAATAATTTAGGTGTGGAATAGCTAAAAATCATCTACTCCCTTCGTTTTATAATATAAGATATTTTTGCAATTCAATTCATGAATTCAATACAGAGGTAGTAGGCGAGAATTAACAAATCCAAAAAAATGAAAATAGAGATATTTAAGATAAAAGTAAAAAAAAACAAGATAAAATTCATGAATTAAAAAAATGGAAAAAATGAAAAAAGAAATGAAAACAGAAACAAAAAAGGAAAAGGGAAACACATAAAAACAAATCATCAAGAAAGCAAAGAGAAAATAACAACTGGTTGTAACTTCTAGCCAAAGACTGGGACATGAGAGGCGTATAAAATGGCTGACTCTTAAATACATACCGTGCCACACCTACAGTTCGTTGTAAAAAGGAACAAACACCCTACAAAAATTGTGACGTGGGCAAACAAAATCAGCAGGCATCCACACCACTGTGCAGGCCCATATAACAAACAGAGGGTGTAAAAACAAGACAGCCCATGCAACAAACAGAAGCCCATCTCTACAAGAAGAAAAAAGACCGACGGGAGACAACGTGAGGAGGGACAAAGCACGGGATCACCCCTGCGCGAATTTTAAAGACATACAAATCCAACGATTGCAGACTTAGATGTGAGATAGCTATATTACATCTAGATGTGAAATAGCAAATCTGTAAAGTAAAATTAGATGCAGCAGTAGTCATCCTGAAAAGAATTATGTTTCCACTGATTGAAGTTTGGCCCCCATCCCAGTTTCTTATTGGGTTTGATTGTCGTAGCTTATTCTCTCTTACCAATTCCTTTTTCTTGTCTGTTTGATCGTGCTCTTGTTTCTTGGTACGAAGGCGATGGTGATGTGCGGCAGTGAGGAGAAACTGAAAGGCCGGTCTTATGGCTGCCTCCCCCGGGACGGTAGTAACGTGATGTGATTTCATTCGGCGAAAGGTTTTACTCCGAGCCGCAATTTCTCACCCTAGATCCCAAAGCTTTGGTGATTCTTCTCGCCGTTCCTTCCATTTTCTTCCATGGCTGCCTGCTACTGTCAACGATCCCGAAGGCTTCCGTTCTCGTCTTGCTACTGATTGTCTTTAGTATCATGGTTGTTCGAGTTTCGGAACGTTCTTTGTACTGATTGTTCTTATTACTGTACAGTGATATGATTGCACGATCAGGACACAACTTTTAGATCCCTAACTAACCTTTCGAGCTGGCTGACTATACTGATGAATAGTATAGATTCCACTGGCTAGGCAACACACAGGTAATTCAACAACTTATGAAGCATATCAGACAGGATAAGTACTATAGCCAGTAAACAGCATATCACTCCGATACCCGCAAGCATTATGCAAACGGTTTCTGAAACTGCAACCGAAAACACATACTACACGCCCGCAATTGAGATGAGTATAGGACTTCAGAAGCCGAGCGCCGAGAGAAGAACGGTAGTGGTGAAAACCAGCGCCAGGACGGAGGTCGCTGGAGCTGGCAGCGCCATGGCACCGCCATTCTTGCTGTTGTGTGGCCTTGTGTCCGTGCCGCCGCCACCGCTCTTGCCGCCGCCGCTGCTGCCCCCTCCAGATCCTCCTGTCGCGTGCCCAACCTTCCTGGGAGTCTGTATCTCCAGGAGCCTCTTGCCTTGGGGTTTTTGGGAAGTATGAAACAGCGATTCCAGGAACAGTTTTAAGAGATAGTATATCAAGAAAGTAGAGAGCAAAGAGGAGATGAGATGGATGCACACTTAATACCAACCATGGTGATGAGGCCTCAGATGATGATGCGCCGCATCCTCAGCCATGGCGCTTCTCGCAGCTGCGGCGCACCATGCCCCATGGGAGGCAAAGGTGAGGAGCAGGAGGAAGAGGGCGAGAGTGTGTTTCCTCATGTTGTAAGATGGAACTTCGATGTGGAGCATGCGTCGTGGAGGCTCCTCTTATAGCTCCTGGGGCCTGGATAGTAAGCTACTCCTCGGTTTTCGGCTAGTTTTCCTTATTACTAATAGTCAATTCTTTTCTTCTATATGAAAAGACAGAGTTCCTGCCGGTTGCACGAAAAAAAAAGCACCACCCCAAAAACAAGCAACAGTACCAAATCTTTTGCTTCAGTGCTACTTGGCACCACTGCTGCTGGGGTTAAGGGGGAAAATTTGGGTGCTTTCGTGCATGTGACTGGAGCAGAGAGATTCCATGATGCTCCCAACATGGAAATTTTGCCAGCTCTAACCTACAAGTTTTTTTTTTAGACCACAGGCAGGCTGTAATGTAAAAATCCTGTGATTGTATTATTTTTCTTTTGTTGGTGACTGGACTAAATGAAAGGAAGGCCCTATCAGATCGGGATGCGGTGTGGCATTTTCCTCTCCCGAGATGTATACGAATGGTCCTTTTAGCTCCGAGTTTTCAGATGCGACATTTTCTGCACAAGAATAGTTATATCAGTAGAAAATAGCAAGGGCAATAGCTGCATCAATAAAACAAAAATCTTATGGAAATAGTACTACATTTGTTGGGTTATGAGAGGTTTGTACAGACCATGAAACCATTCTTCAGAAAATAAAGTTAGACGCAGCAGTGGTCATCCTGAAAAGAATGATGTTGCACATTGACTGAACTGGAAGGCAGTGACCTCCTCTTTCCAGGGCAGGTCTGAGACACTGAAAGGCGGGCACTCATATGTGCTGTCTGCAAAACTAGCTTGTGTTAAGTGTTTCTTTTCATGTTGCATAAGATGTCTATGCTCTCAGGCATGTACCAGATCGATCGCGATCCCAACTGCCCCAGATGGTAATGCGTAATCCGCCCACAAAAGAATTCGTCGCATCTGTTTCCACATTATATGGAACAGAAAGAAAGGTCGACATTACCAATAGGTGGTTTGGATCAGCATCAGATTACCAAAAGGTGGTTTCAATCAGTATCAAATAAACAAAGCTAGGCTCCAAAAGGGTCCAAACATACCACACAAACATAGATCAGATGTGTTTATCCAATGAAGAAGAAATGAAGAATTACCAGGTTGTGTGCCACACACATAAACCACAACTTATCATTGCACATAAATAAATTTACAAATACTGGAAGCAAAACCATCTCCCACGCATTTATATTGTGGAAAAAGATGGCTCAAACAGAATGCTACTGCTCTCCAAACAAACATACCTGTCATACACATACAGTATATAACAGTAACGAGCATACGAGGCGTCGTCAGTCAGAAGCGCCCCTTTAGAACACAAGGATTCCTTTCATATCTGAAATACATTTGTCTGGAACCTCTCGTCGTATAACTGCCAGTGCCCGTACCTCTCCATGTGGAAGGCCGACCTCGGTATGTAAAAGTTGGGCTTCACCAGCATCTCCAGGTTCTTCAGGTTAGCAGCAGCCTGCTCTATCCCCCTGCTCGTCAAATTCGCGCAGCCAAACAGGTCCAGAACCTCCAGCTCCTTGCATCCTTCTGCGATCGAGTTGAGGCCGACGCCAGATAGCTTTGCGAACCTGAGCACGAGTTGTTTCAGCTTCGGCATGGACCTGGAGATCGCTATTGCTTCCCTGTCGCCGTCCTGGGGGCATGCTCTTAGATACTCTGCTGGAACTGTTCGAACATGCTCTGATGAATCAAGCCAGTTGAATATGCTCCTCTTAAGGACCACGAGGTTAGGGCAGCTCTGCC